>CANXME010002126.1:0-440081 GCA_948144175.1 Closterium sp. NIES-65
ATGGACAGCACGGATGCGTAGTCGGCGCGCGAAAGGAGCGCTAGGTGGTATGATTGCTCGGTTATAGCGTGATCGGCGCCGTTTGCGCCGTTTGCATGCAAGTCAGCGATGTCGACATGAATAAGGCACAATGAATTGCACACACATGGTGGCGGACTATGTCGGATGTCCGACATATCTGGTTCGGATTTATGTGTTGGATCATGTATGTTCGTGTTGCATCAAAATCAACAAGTACGATGGGAACACTACGGTTTTCTATATTAGGGCATCATCAACCTACGCTAACACATATACACCGAGGATCTTCATGCCGACTTCTTGCGCTTTGACGGAGGACGCTGCGCAGGTGCGGTCTGCTTGGCCAAGTCGGCCACGGTCTTCGGCATCTGCTCCTCCCAGGTGTCTGGAAACAGGCGGTCGACCCACGTCGTCGGCTTCAGCTCGAGCGCCACCAGCGCACAGGCGAGGCGTAGCTTCGAGACCACCTTGGGGCCAAGCCCCTTGACGCCCATGCCAGGCTCCTTGGACATCGTCCGGTTGCCGTCTCCGGGTTGAGCACCGTGAGGGCATCGCAGAAGGTCCCAATGCCCAGGTGCCAGCGATCGTGTTCAGTGCATCGACCACGGCTTCGGTGTCGGCATCGCCGTCGCTCGCGCGTAGCTGGCGCACCGCATCCATGGCCTTTCAGCATGCGGCGCACCCTCATGTTGAGTGCACCCTGGGTCGCGCCTTGAGGAGGGTGTGGCGGTCGATGAACCCCGGCTCGGCGACCCTGTCGCAAAGACGACGGGTGTCATTGGCGGGTGGCGGAGTTCCAGAGGCGCCAAGCGTCCCGCACGGTCTTTGAATCCCGCCAAGGTTGCACCACGTTGAGCTCGTAACTGGCTCCTCTGCCGTCTGGGGGGGTGGCGGGGGTTTCCCATCATCTTTCTTGGCTCCGGTCCCCGTGTTGGCCGAATCCGCGGAGCCACCCTCGCCCGGAGTTTGATCGGTCGCCGACGGCGGCGCCGCCGGCATCCTCCGGGCTTCTGACACACGGAGTGCCTCGGTGAGTCGAGCAAGCTCGGAGGTGAGCGACGCGATGGTGTCGTTTTGCTTCTCGATCGTCTCCTGAAGGCCTAGCTTCTCGAGCGCCGAGCGCTCGACCTCCTTTCTTCAGTGCCTCCTTGAGGAAACATGTTGTGATACTGGGTGTCCATGCGCACGAATATTTCCTGCAATGTTGGGTGTGCGGAAAGGCGACAAGAGGTTAGAATTCACCGGCTAAAAATTCAACGACGCCGGACGTGGTCGGCAAACTCACCTCCGGTTGTATGTGAGTCGGGTCCCGGCGCTTTTTGATCGTATCGGTGTCGATCGACTCGACCCTTTTCCTCCCAGTGCTGGAAGAGGGCAATCCTGCCAGAGCTTGGAACCTTGGACGTGACGGGTGCCCACGGTGTGCGGACGCAGCTTCACCCGCGAGGTCCTCGGCGACGATTCGTCGGAACATCACGAGGGTGCGCAAGAAGTGCACTGCGGCTGCAGCGGCGTCGCTCCCGTTGACGGCACGCGTCTCCGCCTGCAAGTCGGAAAGTGGCGTGGGTTAGTAGGGAGTTGGGCAGCCAACTAGGCCACGACGACTGAAAAAACATTGTCGGCGTCGCGTGACATACATCGCGCAGCATAGCAATCCACGCCGGGGAAGATGTGCTCGGCGAGGAGGTCCAGGAGTTTGTCGGAGGGCTCGACCCTGCTGCGCCCCAAGAAGTAGTCTTGCTTGAGTCCCGAGTAGCCGGCCTTCCGCATCACCACCCCAACGGGTATGGCCGTGATGTACGCACGCGTCATCTTGTCGAGAGCCCAGTGTCCCAGCTCGGCGATCTCGGCGCGCGGCGTCCCTCCGATGGCTAACTCCTGCGCACCTCCGGCGCGGGCGGCGTGCACGTTCCTTTTGCAGAACACCTTGTTGGTCGTTCCACACCTGCCGAGTCCAACGTTGGTGGGTGGCGGCGGAGAGCTCCTCCTGCTCCTTGTCGTTTCTGGCGAAGAAGAGATGCTTCTTGTACCAGCGTTCGCGTTCTGTGATGTCAAGCGGCGAAAGAAAGTCGGTGCCGGAGAACTGACGATCTGGTCGAGGATGAAGTGCAGCCACAGGCCGGTCTCGCCGACGGCGCACAGCTCCGCTCCAGGTGGTCGCGCAGCGTAGCTCTGCTGAAGACGGGCATCCTTGGAAGTCTTCGAGTTACGCGCGGCGATCACCATGACGACCGGCTGGCTATCCGGGTTCACCTCCGAGGTGCTCGCCAGGTGGTACAAGAAGATGTCGGGGAGCGTGGATCTCGCGGATGCTGCCGCCGCGCAGGAGAGTGTGGTGGGAGAGTAGCGTGAGCACCTTGATGAGCAGGAATCGCCACAGCGTCTGCGACGGTAGTGGTAGCCCGCGGGTTCCACGCCGCCGCCGCCCATGTCGGCAGCACCCTCATCATGATCTGGCGGAACTGCTCGGCGGTGTAGGTATCGCCGATGGTGCCGCGTCGACGATCGGCGCAGTTCCTGAACGCAAATCGGCGGGGAAAATCTGTTAGACTGCGTCGACTTCACAGTGCACAGTGATATATAATAAGGTTGTCGACCAACTTACTTGAGGTCCCTCTCGTTCTTGTGGCGGACGTTGAACCGCACCTCCGATCTCACCACCGAGATCTCCCTCATGAGGCCCAGCTCCTTCTCTCGGTTACAGCGTCGCCTCCACCCTCGCCGCCATCTGGCATGCCTTTATCCGGCCGAGGATCGTGTGCACAGTTGTCGACCTCACAGGCCCCGTTCGCGTGGCATTGTTCTCCTCCCCGGGCTGGTCAACAATGAGGTTACACTCACGGCTCATTTGCTTCACGTAGGCGCGCAGCCGGGTTTCGGTGACCCTAGGGCCGTGCAGCCAGATGTACTGTCGGCGGACCACTTTCTCGTTGCACCAATCCTCTTTCTTGTTGTCGCGGATGTAGTGGCCGATCTCGTCGACGTGCCTAAGTCGTTGCTCATGGGGTAGCTTGTCGCGTAGCTGCTTCAGCATCTTCGCCGCCCACTTCTTGTAGTGGTAGATGAACGCGGTGTACAGCCTGAGCGTGCTATTCTTCTCCAAGCATTGTAGGTGTCGTAGGGCGTCCATTATGAGCACGTCAATGCTGGAGTACACCATGTCGTCCACTACAAAGTCCGTCGCCTTCCACCCTTCGCGCGGCACCGACATGTGCTGATCGTCCTCCTTCTCGTCCGCTTCGAGCATGTCACGTATGTATTCAAATTCCCGCCTAAGGCGTTTCTTCCAAGGTGCGCGGATTCGTGCTACGCGGAGGACGGTCGTCGACTTCGTCGTCGCTCTCTTCCTCGTCCTCCTCGTCGTTATCACCTTGGTTTTCCGAGCCGGCGGGCACCGACGAAGGTCCTGTCTGCCATCTGCCGTCGGTGTCGACTTCTTCGTAAACTCCCCAATTGGCGGATTCGGTATGTCCTTGGTGTACTCCCCTTCGGGAATCTGAGTAAGTTTGTCAAGATCGTAAAGCAACTTCAGCGTCTCTACGGGGGCAGAGGACGGACTGTGGTCGGTTGGGGTACCAACGTCGGGCATGTCGACGTCGTCCATGACCGCTCGTATGCTCTACCGCCGGCCGTGGAAGAGGGAAAGATTGGTAAACCAGAGATGGTACTGATTCACGGGTGCGGTGTACGCCCTAATCGTCCTGCGGCGGTCTTCCTCGAATTCCCTCTCAAGTGCTTCTAACTCAGCGTCGACCTCGAGTCGTTCCAGTTGCGTTTTGATGTCGTCGTCTACCGAATCGGCGGGGGGGTGGGATAAGTTGTTGTGGCTGTTGGGCACTAGCCCTTCCTCTGGCCATGCGTCGCCGACTCGGTAAGGTTGGGAGATGCTATCGTCGCCCTGATCTATCGTCGCCGACTTTCCTATATGACGACCTAGAACCTAGTAAGGCGAAGTCGACGATGGTCGACCCCAACACCGACCTATGGCAGTCTATTCCAGGCCGTCGCCTTTGTGCCGCCGCTCGGTCGACTCGGCCGTCGAGTAACCTACACCCGCAGAGATAGCGAGGGTCCTGTGAAGAAAACGAAGTGCTAGATGGCGCACAGGAGCATGAGAGAAACATGAAGCTGAACCGGCAGAATGAGAGCGTTGTGCGTGGTCAAGGAGGGGTATGGTTGCGAGCCACTGCGCACCTGCCGCGCTCCACGCAGCCCTCTTTGCAAGCGCCGCTGTGCACGTGCATGACGTGTCACGATCGATGCATGTCTAGTGTCACGCCGCTCTGCGCTCAACGGCACTCCCGCCGGTGCCTTGCCACGGTGGAATTCACGTGCGCCACGTGCAATAGGCCAATCACCTAGTTCCACTCTCCCGAAATGCCGTAGCGTCCTGCTCTCCCGCGCAAGCCTCATCGACCTGCGAGTAGGCGCGTGGCCGGAGGCTTGGTCGACGCCGACATTCCCTGACTCTGGGGCTCTCTTCGCCTATGCATTGTTTGGTCCGCACAGAACCATCCGCGTGGGTCGTGCTACTGCGGTTGGATCTTCGGGCGACACCGACATCTCAATACCCCGCGTTCTCTGGCTATCTACGTGGTGGACACATGCCAGTCGTCTTTCGCCGCGTGGACGATGGTTACATTTTTCGTCGGCGCGCCAAGTTTCGCACGCAGCGAAATATACCCGGTGGTGCGAAGCAGGGCCACGTCGGCGCCGTCGTGGCACCTCCCGATTGTCAGGCTCGATCTCGGCCGTCCCTACTAAGCCACGTGGCCGTAACCGCGGCTCGGCGCACAACGTGTCGAGCTGTGGTTCAGGGTCCGCTGAGGTATCCTTCTTGGGTTTCTCTCAGCGAAACCCGAGGTCGTCAGATAGTCGACAATCCCGAGGGGTTCAGAGCCCCAGAGGACTGCCATGTCGCCCCAGTTTGCCACTCGCAAGTCGTCTGGAGCTCGTCAATCTCGAGGGGGTTCGTTGTCCTATCGCAACCGCGAAAATGGGCGGCGGTTTTCGTCGGCTGAGGTATACCATCCCAGACACCCCAGTTTCGCGATGTTGTGGCGAGGGGAGGACCTCACTCCAGCAGCCATTTCGTCCAGCAACCATTTCGACTCGTTTTTTCCTCACTCCCGTTTGCCTTCTTCGCGCTTTGAAGCCATTCCCTCACTCTAGCTTCCCAGTTCGCAATTTTCCGTGCCATCAAGGCGTCGTTCTCGTCGCTTTCCAGAGAGTTCAGTCGAGTTTTCACGGCGATCTTGGCAATAGACCAGATTTCGCTGTTAGTTGCCAGAGTTGGCTATTAACGCCGCTCTTCGCCGTTCAGCGTTGAGTCTTGGAATTTCGCGAGGAAATTTCTGTTATCGGCGTCGATTTTCGCTATTGGACGTGACCTTTCACCGTTGAGCGTCGACTTGTGGGATTTCACGAGGAAGCTTGAGCTTCGACGTCGAATTTCGCTGTTCGCCGTCGACCTCCGCTGTTTCGCGTCGAAGTCTCAATTCTGGTAAATTGAGCATCGAATCGGGTAGTTTGTTTACTGATTACTCAGCTTCGCGATTCGCTGTGAAGTAACTAATCATCGTGTCTCTCGCAACGCGCAGGCGAGCACACAACCATTCCAAGTCGTCCGACATTCCAGCCCGCCAATTCTCGCTCTTCGACGTGAACCTTCGCGACTTCGCTTTCCGTTAGGCTCGTCATTTGCTTCTTCCGTAAGCATCTCAAGGTAAGTTTTTGAGCTTGTTTTTTTCTTCGGTTATTTTTTGAAATCGCGATTTTCGTTTCCCAGCATCCCTGACTCGCTGTGTCGTCTCACTTGGCAGGCGCACCATGCTGAGCAATCATTGGAGGAAATCGAGCATGGCAAGCCGTCAGCCATGTTCAAGCGTGATCGAGCGCGCGTCATCCTGCTCTGCCACGCGCTGCTGGATGTCCGCGCTCCCCCCATGACCACGCAAGGTACTCCCCGCGCTTCCCTCCTCTTGTAACTTGCACCACTGGCGCCGTTTTCTGCTCTCGTTTTTCATTCGCGAGTTGAGTTGTGGTGTGGTGAGGTGTTGTGCGTCATCATGTGGTGCGTCATCATGTGGTGCGTCCCTTTGGTGAGTCTGCTGCCATCAAAACTTTCCTCTCGTGCTGCTGCCAATACAAATTTTCCACCATTTCTCTCACTCATCACTTGGTCGTCCTCTAACCCTACTCTGAGTTTGTACGGTAATAACCCCTTCTTCGCCCCTTGATTGCCACTCGCTCTGTGTGTCGCCCCCCTCCCACCAGGAGGCAGGGAGCAGCAGCAGGGGGGCGACATGGAGCAGAGGGGCAGCAGCAGCCGTGCCTTCTCACCCTCGCCTCGCCACAGTTAAGTGCCCCGCCCTGCCCCTCTGCTCCTCGCTTCTCTCTGCATTTCATGCTTGATTTTGTGCCACATGCAAGAGACCTCCCTCACCCAAGGTAACAGGTTCAAAACTTTGGTACAGCCTCAGGTATGCTTTTTTGTCTTATTCAGCTGGTACGAGGTCTCTTGGGTGTGCCACTGCAGCAGAGCATTCATGCACGCGCCATTGTTGCACTTGCCGCACGCTTTGTCTCACCTTATTCCACCCATGCCTTCGTTCCTCATTGCCCTCCTTTGTTCTCTGCTCCCATTTCTCACCCCCGTCCTCTCCTCCCCCTCCACCTTTCCTGTATCTGCCCCTAGCTGACCCCTCTCGTCCCTCCAGGTCGCTCACACGGAGGTGGCAGTGGCAGTGGCAGGGGACATGGAGTGCACACGCAGCACCTGCTTTCCACCCAACCCAACCACAGCTAAGCTAAGTACCCTGCTCCACCTATCTTCTCTTAACCCTCGCACTTGTGCTGCTTTCCATGTCTTGCACGCCATTCGTTACTGCTCTCTGTCACACTTAAGAGACCTCCCTCCCCCAAGGTATCAGGTTAAAACTTTTGGTACAGCCTCAGGTATTTGCTTATGTGTGGTTCTGCCGGTACGAGGTCTCCTGGGTGTGCCTTTGCAGCAGTCAATTCATCCACGCTTCACTCTTGCACTCGTTCGCTCTCACTTCACGCACTTGTCTTCGCCTCTTAACTCATCACCCTCCTTCTCTCCCTTATCACACCTCCATCCTCTCTCCATCCTCCCCCCTTCCTCTTTCTGTCCCAATTTGCCCGCTCTCATTCCAGCAACTCACTCACACGCCAGTAGCAGTGGCGGCACAGGCATCAGCTGCTCTCCACCCAACCCACACGCAGCTTAGTACCCGCCCTGCCTCTTGTGTTCATTGTCGTTCCACTTCAGTCCTTGCTGCATCTCTGTCGCTTGTGCATTCAAACGCAAGCCTCTGGTTGAGCCGAAACTTCAAGCCACAGACCCCTTTTTCTTGGGTAATTTCCCCCAGGTACTGCAGGTATTCTCTCAGGTCTGCAGGTAAGCCTCCCTAGGTGTGTACTCCCCTTGGGTCTGTGGCTTGTAGTTGAGGCTGCACCAGTGGCCCCTTTTTTGCTCTCACCTGCCATCCCACCCCAACCATCTTACCCCTAGCCGCTTTCTCAGTTCTCTTCAGTTCTCTCCTTGCCGGTTGAGGGGAGGGGCGTGGGGTCAACACCGCCACTCCCCTACACTCCTCCCCTGTGGCTGTGCAGGTGGCAGCGGTGGGAGGGAAGGGGAGCAGCACTCCACTCGGCTAGGGTGGGAAGGGAGAGTATTGGGATTGGGTCGTCTGAAATAAGGTGAGACTCATATCCCCTCATATCCACTCTCCAATCCCCATCTCGCTCCCACCTCCCCCGCTGCCTTCACCTCATCCTCACGCCGCTCCCCTCGCTGCCCTCCCTGCCTGCCAGGCCAGCGCAAGCCAGGAGGACGGAAGCAGGCGAGCAGCAGGCGACGGGAGCACCAGGGCGGGCAGCAGGAGCGCGGGCAGCGGGGCAGCAGCGCCGGCCTCATCAACGGTTGAGGTTGCAGTATCGCCCCTGCCACCACACTCCACTCGAGCCCACTCCCCCTCAGGTTCAGGTTCAGGTGCAGGTTCAGGTTGGTAGCGGCTCTTGTGGGGTTGTGGTTGGCGTCACATGCACCGTCATTTTGCACTCACACTGCTGCCTGTCTTCTCGTTTAAAAGAGCCGCTCCCTCCCACCTGCCTCGTAGTAACTTCATATATCTCTCTCCCTTCTCTTCTGCCTCGCAGGTCCGTCCCTGCTCGCCCTGCCCACTCTCCATTGAAGCACCCCCTCCGCCTGCACCACACAATCAGCTAAGTACCCGTTCCCTCATGCCCGCACCTTGCCTGCCATACTGTTTCTTTCGTTTCATCTGCTGTTGCACCGTCTTCTTGAAACAACGCCACTGGTTGAGTACTGCTCACATGCTACAGACCCCTCAAGTTCAGGTAAACCTCTCAGGTGCAGGTAACCCCTTCAGGTGCAGGTACACCCCTCAGGTTTTTTTTCAGGTGCCCTTGGGTCTGCAGCTTGTGGCCGTGCCTCCACCAGTGGCTCCTCCTCCCTTCCCTTGCGCTGGATTTTTAGTCATAGTTTCCCATTCAACTTGCTCCCACTCCCACCACCGCGCTCTGACTAGCTCTGTGTGTGCGCGTTGCAGGTGGCGGGGAGGGGTGTGGGGTCAACACCGACGCTCCCTCACGCCCCTCCCCTGTGGCCGTGCAGGGAGGAGGCACCTGGAGGAGGGCTGCTGCGGAGGGAGGCAGCTGGTGGTGCTGCAGCTGTCTTGAGCTCTCCCTCACGCTATCAGCTAAGTCACCCACTTCCATGCCCTCACCCTTGCCCGCCACATCATGGCTTGTTGCTTTCTTGGTGCAAGTTCCTTCGCCGGTTGTGCTTTCGCCCTTCCCTTTGAAACAATGCCACTGGTTGAGCTAGGTTTACATGCCTCATACCCCCTCCCCTCTCTTCAGGTATCTCCTCAGGTGCAGGTAACCCTCTCAGGTGCAGGTCCCCCCTTCAGGTGCAGGTTCCCTTGGCGTCTGTGCCGTGTGGCCTGGCCTCAACCAGTGGCCCTCCCTTTCTCTTCCACATTTGGCAGTTTCCGGTCTCTGCCTTGTGTTGTGCCCATGCCATGCATACTGACCACCGCCGTGTGTGTGCGTTGCAGGTGGAGATGAGGGGCGCTGGGGTCAACACCGACGCTTCCCCACGCCCCTCCCCTGTGGCCGTGCAGGGACTCGTGGGGACGGGAGGGAGGCAGCACTGCAGCATGGCAATCCCACTGCAGCAAGGGAGAGTATCGGGATGGGCTTGGCCTCTCAAGGTAAGCCTCGTACCTCTCTTTCCCGCTGCACTCGTTTTCTGCTAACTTGCCCTCATGCGCTCATCCCTTTGAATCGCCCGTGCCTGTGTCAGGCCTGCACTCACTCCCCACTTGACCTTCCCTTCCGTTCTCTCCCCGTCCAGGTCACTCGCAATGCAACAGAGACAGCTGAAAGGACCTGCTGTGGCAGCGTCAGCAGCAGGGGGCGCGGAAGCAGTAGGGGAGGGGAGGGAGGGAAGGGGACACGAGGCAGCATCTCTCGGCGGCTCTTCAGCTGCCAGCTAAGTGCTCTCACCTCCCTGGACTCGCTCTTGCCTGCTGCTCACTGCTCATACTGAATCACTCTTGTTTTTTTCACACTGTTGCTTTCTTGCTGCCAGTTCCTTTGCGGGTTGTGCATTCGCCTTCCCTTTGAAACACTGCCACTGGTTGAGCACGATTTGCATGCCTCAGACCCCCTCACTTCAGGTAACCCCCTTAGGTGCAGTGCAGGTAACCCCTTCAGGTGCAGGTACACCAGGTTCTTTTTCAGGTGCCCTTGGGTCTGCAGCTTGTTGCCATGCCTCCACCAGTGGCTCCTCCTCCCTTCCCTTGCGTTGGATTTCAAGTCACAGTTTCCCATTCAACTTGCTCCCACCACCGCGCTCAAACTAGCTCTGTGTGTGCGCGTTGCAGGTGGGGGGGAGGGGTGTGGGGTCAACACCGACGCTCCCTCACGCCCCTCCCGAGTGGCCGTGCAGGGAGGGGGGCAGCACTCCACTCGGCTGGGATGGAATGGGAGAGTATCGGGGTCGTCTTGAACAAGGTGAGCCTCTTTTCCCTCATGCACTCATGCTGCTGCCGGTCTTTTTCCCGTGCTCGCTCTCGTTTCTTGCCCTCTCCCTGTCTTCACGCTGCTGCCTGCTCTTTGCCCCATTCTCACTGGTCTCCCTTGCTCCCCTACCTCACTCCCTCTCTCTTCCCTCCCAGTACGTCCAAGGCTGTAGCAGACCGGCAGCAGTAGTAGCAGCAGCAGGGGAAGCAGAGTAGCAGACTGGCAGCAGCAGAAGCGGAAGCAGTAGCAGCAATGGGGGCTGAGGGTCTGAAACCCCTTGCGTGGGAGAGTGGGAGTTGGGAGAGTGGGGGCTGAAACCCCTTGATTGGGTGAGTGAGAGGGATGGGGGTCGAATTTTTTTTGGTGGGTAAGTGAGATGGCAGGGGGCTGAGTCCCCTTGGGTGGGTGAAGGGAGAGGTAAGGGGACTGAATCCCCATGGGTGAATGAGTAAGCGGAAAGGGGGTTGAGTTTTCTTGGTTGGGTGAGTGAGAGGGAAGGGGTTAAATCCCTTTGGGTGGGTGAGTGAGAGAGAAGGGGGATAAATTCCCCTGGTTGGGTGAGTAAGAGGTAAGGGGTGAGGTATGCTGGGTAGCTGGTGAGTTGTTGGGGGTTGGTGGGTGAGCAGGTGGGTGGGCGGGCAATGACTGGGTGGGTAGGTAGTTGAGTATGTGGGTTGGATGGGTGGTTTCTGGGTAGCTGATTTTCCTGAGGCACTGGGCCGTCTGCTGCTCCTACTGCTGCCAGGTGAATGTGGGGAGGGCCGAGATAAGGTGGCTGGGGGGTGGGGAAACCAGGGGAGGTGCCACGTGGCGGTCTTCCATTTCATTTCACGCAAAATTGAATCAGTTCGGGTCAAACTTGATTTGACTGGTCATTTCCCCACCTCCATCTTCGCTCGTCGTTATCACACATCACCGTCATGGGTTGCATCGCCGTGCCCATTTCCTTTCTCGCTTCCATTCTTTCTCTACCAACGTTATTATTCATTCACGCGCGGCGCGCCTGATTGCATCAAGCTTTCGCGTGGCGTCCTCGCTTTGAGCACCTCTCCCTCACTTCACATTTCTATCTTCCTCCCAGTTCACACTCTTCGCCGTTCGTTCGAATACCACAGTTTTCGTTCCATCATGCCCCGGCTTCTAGCCTCACCGCATCTCACCGCTTCTCACGCCGCGTCACCGCCATTTCCGCCTTCCCGATTCTTCCGGTCACGCGCTTCGAATGCGTCAAACGGATGTCTAGGTGGAAAATGGGACGACATTACTCTTACTCTCCGCCGCGACATTAGCTCGGGGACGACTGGGGGAACCGCGAAAGACAAGGGAGTGCGGAGAGCTCTGCGAGGCGGAGTTGGGGGAGAGGGGTGTGTTGCGCAAAACTATGGAATCCAGAGCACGAAATATAGAGCACGAAAAGCACTCGCCACTCACCCGTGGTTTAGACAGATCCAGCATGGGAGGAGCAGGGCGGGCCACTTCTCTCCAGTCCAGCCCCCCAAACGCGCTGCTGTCTTGCTTCTTATCGTCCTTCTTGGATGCGCTGCTCCCTTTCGCCCCGCCTGCGCTTTCCCCAGTCCCCTGTCCCCCTCCGAATCCCTTGCCCCCTGTCCCCGTTGCGCAACACACCCCTCTCCGCCTGCTCCGCCCTTCCCCCCAACTCCGCCCCGCAGAGCTCTCCGCGCTCCCTTGTCTTCCGCGGTTCTCCCAATCGTCCTCCGAGCTAATGTCGCGGCGGAGAGTAAGAGTAATGTCGTCCCATTTTCCGCCTAGACATCCGCTTGACGCATTCGAAGCGCGCGACTGGAAGAATCGGGAAGGCGGAAATGGCGGTGACGCGGCGTGAGAAGCGGTGAGATGCGGTGAGGCCAGAAGTCGGGGCATGATGGAACGAAAACTGTGGTATTCGAATGAACGGCGAAAGAGTGTGAACTGGGAGGAAGATAGAAATGTGAAGAGAGGGGGAGGTGTTCGAAGCGAGGACGCCACGCGAAAGCTTGAAGCAATCAGGCACGCTGCGCATGAGTGAATAATAACGCTGGTTGAGAAAGAATGGAAGCGAGAAAAGAAGCGTTCACGGCGATTTGACCCGTGACAGTGATGTGTGATAACGACGAGCGAAGATGGAGGTGGGGAAATGACTAGTCAAATCAAGTTTGACCCGAACTGATTCAATTTTGTGAGGCTCAGACCGCCACGTGGCACCTCCCCGATACTCTCCACATAAAATAGAAGAGCTGGAAGACCGCCACGTGGCAGTCTCGCTGGCATCGCTTCCAGAAGCATCGTCACTGACGGACCCACTGCTGACGCGTCGCGAGGTAATGCGATCGTCACATGATGCGCATTACGGAATAACAATGGAATGTCGTTCATTGCCATGATAGTTGTAGGGGCCCGGAGGTGAATGGAGCTAGACGCGGGGTAGGTTAGGGGAAAGAAGGAGGAGGGAGAGGGGTCCGAAAAAGGGAATGCGTGCATGATGTCCCGCATTTCCCGCTCTTTTGCCAATGTATATCGAGAGCGATGTTTTGGCCGTTTTTAACTGTGTTGTGTGTTCTACCGTTGTGAGTTTCATTCTTTGAGTAATCTCTTTCGAGCCTCTTAACGGTGTATGCTGTTCAATGGTTTATTTTTAAGGATTGCATGTACCGTATGGCCCCGGATATAGGCGCCGGCCTATTACAGGCGCCGGCGCTTCTATCTGGAGCATGGCGCTTATGGCCGATCCTCGATTATAAGCGCCCCCTCTGTAAAACCATTACTTATTATAAGCGCCCCCCCTTTTTAATTTAAATATCAATTAAAATCGGTAACAAATTTCAGTTTTGCAGCGAGTCAATTTTCGTTTTCGCTTCGTTTGACTCGCGAAGACCTGACTGGCTGCGCGTCCAGTCAGGATGTGCTGGCATCCCAGCAAAGTGACGCGAATTTGACAGTGTGCAGGAAGCAGAATCGCTTGCGCGCGATTCTGCTTTGTGGTACTCTATATGATTTCGACTCGTTTCAATTTTGTACCTTTAACGTATAAATTTGTATGTGTCATTATATAAGCGCCGGCGCTTATGGCCGTTACTCAATTACAAGCGCCACCCCTAAAATTTTTGAACTTATTATAAGCGCATATGCGCTTATATCCGGGGCCATACGGTACTCTTGTTTGCAGAAGTTTATCTCTACCTTCGTTCTTGTTGCAAGCCTTGTTGAAGTTTAGAAGAAAGAAGAGAGGATTGAACTAGCAAGAATGAGGATACAAATAGCAAACCCCAGACGAGTTGTACTCGCTATAGAGCACCCCACTACAGGCTAGAGCATAATATTCTGACACACCCCCATAGCCAAAGTGGGGTGTAATCAGCAGAGCAAGCAAAGCAGTACAAACTCAGGGTGGATCACAATGTCACCACAAATTCTGAGCACAAGTTCAAGAAGCAATAATTAAAGTTCACAATTATGAGCAAAGCTAGTGGCAATCACAACGGGCAAGTGAGGAGGAGGAGGGACAGTGAGAGGAGAGGAGATAAGAGGCGACGGCTGAAGCTGCAGACACACGGGCAACAGGAGTGGCGAGCACAGTGGCTACCGGACCAAGTGGCCGGACTACAGGAGTAACTGGCTCCGCGGCTAAGACGAGCGGCAGGAGCTACGGACCCACAGGCGACTGGCGCAGCGACGAGCTCACTGGGCTACCGGGACAGCGCCCCGGACTACAGGTGCTGCGGACGACAAGACGGCAGCCTCCGCTCAACCTCCCGCAAACAGTCCCACCCCCCCTGACACACACCCGCTGCTACACCCCTAGCTCCACTCCCCTTTCACCCCCTAGCACGACTCCGTCGACTCCCACACACCCACCCCCCCTCAGCGGCAGCTGCAGCAGTGGGAGACAGAGGAGGAGGAGGAGCAGGGGAGACCACACACCCGCCACCCCCTACTCGCCACCCCCAAACCTTTACACAGGGCAGGGCGGGATGGCGGGTAGGGAGGTTACGGGGGGGGGGGGGCGACACGTGGTGTCCCAGAGCGCCAAAACAGGCTGCAGAAGGGGCGGCGCTCGCCCCCCTCCCCCCCCGAGGGAGCCGCGACGGGCGACGGGAAAAGGGGGGGGGGGGGGGGGGGCGGTGTAGCGCCCCCGGTACGCCGCGAGGGCGGCGCGCGGGGCCGTCGAAGGGCGCGAGGGGGGCCGCAGGGGCGGCGCGCGGGGCCGATGAAGGAGCCGCGAGGGGCCTGAAGGGGCGGCGACGGGCCGCGAAGGGCGACGGGGGCGACGCGCGGGTCCCCGTCGCCCGTCGCATCGCCTCCCGAGGGCGACGCGGCGAGTGACGGGGCAGAAGCCCGTCGCGCGCCTCGGGGCGCACCGCGCGGGTCCGCCGCGCGCCTCGGGGCGCACGGCGGGCAGAAAACCGCCGCGCGCCTCGGGGCGCACGGCGGGAAGAAAAAACTGCCGCACGCCACGGGGCGTGCGGCACTGAGAGTAGCAGTAGGAGTTGCAGCGGAAGCATCGAGGTGGTGAGCCCACCCACAGGATCGATCCAAGGGGATCGACCTGCTCTGATAGCATGTTGAAGTTTAGAAGAAAGAAGAGAGGATTGAACTAGCAAGAATAAAGATACAAATAGCAAACCCTAGAAGGGTTGTACTCGCTATAGAGAACCCCACTACAGGCTAGAGCATAATATTCTGACAAGCCTTACATCACAGCTTTTCTTTCTTCTTTTGCCGCAGATTACTTCTTTCCAAACAAGTTCTTTTCCTTCCCCACTCCCCCTCCATCGCAGCCCCCCCCTCGCACTGCTCGGAAGGTGCCCTTGCTGCTCCTCGTCTCCCTCTGCGCCTGCTTTCTCGCCATGCTGCTGCTGCCCCGCTCCACCCTGCTCCACCCTCACAGTCACGACCGCCCACCTATGCAGTCGATCCCGCTGCTCCCGCCACGGATGCAAATACCAGCAGCCATGCGTTCCTTCCCACCGAATAGCAGCAGCGAGCACAGGAACAGCAGCAGCAGCATTGCACCTGTTCATTTCTTTGTGTTTGGCGACTGGGGAAGGAACGGCACGTTCAACCAGTCGCTAATCGCCATGCAGGTACCACCACAGCAAAGCTAGCACGGCACTGAAAATCGAGGTGGCTTTTGAGTCGACCCAAAGGTCACCTCAGTAGCTGCTGATTGCCACGCAAGTACCACCACAGCAAAGGATGCATGCAGCAAGAGGCATAGCACGGGATGAGCAAGCACATCACTTGCTAGTAAGGGAGTGGGGAAGGAACTGCACGTTCAACCAGTCGCTCATCGCCACGCAGGTAGCACCACAGCAAAGGATGCATGCAGCAAGAGGCATAGCATTAGGATGAAATGAGATGCACGTCTCCCTTCCCCCCACTCCCACCCCTGCATCCCAATCAGATGGGTCTGATCGGTGCCCACATGGCCCCCCAGTTCGTGGTCTCCCTGGGGGACAACTTCCTCAAGCTCGGCCTTCCAGACGTCAATAACCACCAGCTCTACCCACCTCCTTTGTTCGTTTTCTTATCTTATCCCCTCACTTCCCATCTTCCTGTCAATCAGATGGGCCTAATTGGAGCCCACATGCACCCCCAGTTCGTGGTCTCGCTTGGAGACAACTTCCTCGAGCTCGGCCTTCCAGACGTCAATGCCCCTCAATTCGCCCAGTCCTTTACGAATATCTACACCCACCGCAGCCTGCAGATCCCCTGGTAAGCCACTTAGTATCTGTGGGTTGGTGAGCCCACATATGCTGGTGAGCCTGTATGTGTCGCTCAAATTTTGAGCGTTCGCCTTGTAGCTGGCCTCCCAGACGCCAATGCTCCCCACCCCAAGTCGCCCAGTCTTCCATGGATATATACAAAGTTCCCAAGGCTACAAATATATACACCCACCGCAGCCTGCAGAGTCCCTGATACCCAGGTGAAGCTCTTTATCTGGTATGCAGCAGTGACCAATGGCGACCGTCACTCTCTTTTACCTTCCCTTTTTTCTCCCCCTGTGATTTTCACCTCCATTCCTGGACAACCACGGCTTTCATTGGGACTTTTTATCTCTGTTGCATGCTAGCTGGGCCAATCACGACCACCCCTCGTTCTTCCCTTCCCCTTTTCCCCCTCTCCCCGCCCTCCCAGGCTGTTCGCAATCAGTCCTGGGAAACCATGACTACTACGGAAACGTGTTAGCCCAGCTGCACCCAGCGCTGGCCAATCACCAACATCCCTCCCTCTTTCCTTGTCCCCATTTCCTTCGTCCCTTGTTCCCCTGTTGCCCTGTTCCCCTGTTCTCCCCCTGCCCTGCTCGCCATCAGTCCTGGGAAACCATGACTATTATGGGAACGTGCTAGCCCAGCTGCATCCAGCGCTGGCCAATCGCGATCCTCGATGGACTTGCCGTCGCAGCATGGCCCTCTCGCTGCCCATCTGCGCCGAGATGGATGACCAGGGCGTTGACTGCGTTGACACTGGAGGAGGGCAGGGTGTTGACCGCGTTGACTCTGGAGGAGGGCAGGGTGTTGACCGCGTTGACTCTGAAGGAGGGCAGGGCGTTGACTGCGTTGACTTTGTTGACCTGTTTCTGTACGACTCGATGCCGCTGATCCCTGCATACCGGCGCAAGGAGGGCCGGCGGGTGGACTGGAGGGGCCTCAACACGGGCAACTGGAGCCGGCAGGAGGAGGCACAGCTGCAGGTGAGGCGTTGACTGTGTTGACTGCGTTGACTGTGTTGACTGCGTTGACTTTGTTGACTGCGTTGACTGTGTTGACCTGTTTCACAAGGAGGAGCGCCGGGTGGACTGGAGGGAGCTCAACACGGGCAACTGGGGCCGCCAGGAGGAGGCGCAGCTGCAGGTGAGTGTTGGATGGGATGTTGTTTGGAATTTGATAGTGCTGTTTGGATAAAAGTGGGAGGTTTGAAGTATGAACGAGGTGGTGGACTGGCGGGGCCTCAACACAGGCAACTGGAGCCGGCAGGAGGAGGCACAGCTGGAGGTGAGTGAGGGTATAAGTGGTGAGGTCTGGGTGGCACCCCTCCTTCTCCACCACCCCCCACACCACCACGACCACACATGGTTAGATGCACAGGCGTGCACACACACACATGCATGCATGAATAGCCCTCCACGCTTACATCAAGCATAGCCATCTTCTCCCATATTTGGAGAATTCTCAAACGCCCTGCACGTTCAAACCCGCAGGCGCGGCCGAAGGTGGTGGGCATTCACACGTGCAGCCACACATGCACACACACACGCTCACACATGCATATGCATCTCCCTCGTTGTACCTCTTGCCAGGAGCTGGAGGGGTGGCTGAGCAACTCGCAGGCGCGGTGGAAGGTGGTGGGGGCGCACCACCCGGTGTTCAGCTATGGCAAGCACGGCGACCAGCCCGAGATGGTTGAGAGGATCAAGCCGCTGCTGGAGGTACGATGGAGGCCGGAAAGGGTAGTTTGTGTGCAAAGGAGTTGCTTTTTGAGGCACGTGGGGAAGCCTGGGAGGCACGGTGGAAGGGAAGGTGGTGGGGGCGCACCACCCGGTGTTCAGCTATGTCAAGCACGGCGACCAGCCGGAGATGGTTGACAGGATCAAGCCGCTGCTGGAGGTGAGGTTGACGCCTGAAAGGGTAGTCTGTGTATAGGAGTAAAGCCCTTCACTTCAGGAAGGGAAGGTGGTGGGGGCGCACCACCCGGTGTTCAGCTATGGCAAGCACGGCGACCAGCCGGAGATGGTTGACAGGATCAAGCCGCTGCTGGAGGTGAGGGCTTAAGGTTTAGGACTACACCCTGTGTATAAGAGTCAGGAACCCTGGGAGTGGTGGGGGCGCACCACTCGGTGTTCAGCTATGGCAAGCATGGCGACCAGCTGGAGATGGTTGAGACGATCAAGCCGCTGCTGGAGGTACGATGGAGGCCAGAAAGGGTAGTCAGTGTGCATAGGAGTTGCTTCTTGAGGCTCGTGGGGAAGCCTGGGAGGGGAAGTGGAAGGAAAGGTGGTGGGGGCGCACCACCCGGTGTTCAGCTATGGCACGCATGGCGATTAGCCCGAGATGGTTGACAGGATCAAGCCGCTGCTGGAGGTGAGATCGAGATAGAGTTTACAGTACAGGGTTTCTGGCTTGTGATCCTACCCCTGCTTGAGGTAGGATGGAGAACTTTCTAGAAGTGACATGAAGTCCTGCTAGAGGTGAGATTGAGCTGTGAAAGGGTGCTGGTGTGCTACTACTTGTGTGGGCACACACATCGCACATGGTTGTTGTGTCCAAGAACAAGCACTTATTGATGATTTCCGACCAAATTCCCTCTGTGTTGTTCCATTTCGTCCGTGACTATATCAGAAGTATGGTGTGGACGTTTACATCAACGGTCACGATCGCAACATGCAACACATTAAAAAGGACGAGAGGTAAGACACACATTCGTCTTCCAACTGTTTTCACCCCCCTGCTTGCACAATACTGTAGCAGCATGTACCTTGTTTGAGACATGAGTAAATTCTCTCTTTCTTTTCTACCTTCACTCATGTTCGGTTTCCCATCCCATGTACATCCCTTGATTCAGTCCTGTTCACTATTTCACGGTGGGTGGGGGTTCCAAGGCATGGCGAGGCGATGCTCCCCCTGTTGCCCCCGGCCTGCGTTTCTTCTTCCCTGGTCAGGGTTTTAGTGCCCTGGAGGTCTCTATGAACTCTCTGACCGTCAAGTTTTATGGTGTTTTTGGAGAGCTCGTGTATTCCACCACTCTCAAGAAATGATTGTCAATGGTTGACGTGACGTGTGATAGATGCACAATGGACATACATTTATAGAATCAAGCGTGCTATTGTTGAATGTTTATTTGAGTTCCAGAAGGACCCCTCCCATGTTTACCCTGGGCTTTGTAGAATCAAGGTGTTTTTTGCAAATTCTGTAGAATGTTTCCAACATCGATAAGGAATTTATGTGATTGTCGCGAAGTATGGAATACACGCCTGCTTAGTAAATCGCGCCATCCCCCAAGCGAGTCATTTTCGAAGCCCTACAGCTCAGATGAAGCGCCTCGTCCGGGCATCCACATTTTCCAAAAGAATACCGAGCCTCACTTCCGAGCCTTTGCCTGGCACGACACGGTTCCCCTCAGAAGCTGCGGCTGACTAGCCCGAACCAGGAACCTAGGCTGTGTCTGAGGGTGTCAGTCAGCCTCAGCCGTTTCTCGGCACGCGTTTCTTCTGGAACCCGCTCCGCCTCCTGACGGCGTACTTTTTCCCAGGAGTCAATCTGGATGAGGTTGCCGCAATCAACCATGCTTAAATCAGGTGTAACGCACCATACCATACTTCACCTCTCTCAGAAGTAATTAGCAGGTGAACCACGGCTTGGGAAAGTGGCAGGCACCGTAGTTCCCTAAGTCAAAACCGAGCCAGGATGACATAGACTAGATTAGCTGATTTGTCCCTTGCGCGATACAAAGAAATTGATGCTGCCTGAGTCGTATCCTAAGCTTCATAGGGAGCTTGTTTTAGCCGTGTAGTTCGATTTGAAGTAGTTGAATATTTCGCAGTCCCATGTAATCGGCTGTCGAACGGAACCAGCTCTTACAGTCGAAAGCTTTTCAGTTCCCAAGGTGTCATTGCTTGTCCCCTGAACGGTTTTCTGTGACTACGTGGTCGAGGGTTCGATACTTCCGTGCAGCAGGAATGGCAAAAGCGAGTACGGATCCGTTTGACAAGATGTTGCAACGAAGCATTCAGGTTCGTAAGCTAGATGTCCGATTGATAAATCGCAGAGACCATCAGGTAGATTGCGGACGTGGCATATGCTTTCAATACCCCAAGGCCTTGCAGGTAGTTAGCGTTCAGTTCACTTAGCAAGGAGCATGAGCACGTTTAGACAGGAAAGTTCCTAGGCGCGGAATTCTGCAGAGCCGTTCCATGTATGAAGGAATGTTGCATATGCTAAACCATGCTAAACCTTAATGCTGAATTCCACGCCTTGTGAATGCAGGAGCTGCGTGACTTGCAGCCCACCCTATTGGATGCTGCCACGTATGCAGAGGAGGCCTATCTTGTCACGGACCAAAAGGACATGTAAGCAGTGGTGGTTTAGGGCGCGTGTCTTTTGCAAATTTGGGTCAGGTTCATGTTTTTTTGTTGAACTTTCACATTTGAACTTTGGTCGACCTCTGCTCGACCATCTCTACTTTTGGTGGTCGAGGAGCACTGTCAACAACAACCAAGTTGACTAACAAAGTTCAACTTTAAACAGTTAACTTGTTTGTCGCACTAAAGTTTCGTAGGGTACCCGGATCGCATTACAGTTCGTTACCGAATCTGGCTTCGGTAACGCAGTACACTGAACGTCGTTACTGTCGCGAAACTCGGAAATGTTCGTGCGTGCGCAAAAGAACACACGCTTGAATTCACGTAAACGAAAAACTCCTAATGCGAGGTCGACTTCAGTTTGTGTCCAACTTCTTTCACACTGTTTGAACTAGGACACACGATTGCCTTGCGATTTCTTTGACGAAATTAACGAAGATGGTTACCAGCAAAAGTTCAACCTTTTTCTTTAACGTCTACAGCAAAAGACACGCGCTCTTATTCAATAAAAGTTTTCCACATCATTGATGTTGGGACTCGGTTCCTTGGCTTCTATATTGTTTGAGCCATTTACTCCACCGTCTAGCCGTCCAGCCATCCAGCCATCCATTTTTTATGCTTCTGTTCCTCCGCTGCACAACGTGCGGGACTACGCAGTGAGCATGCTGATATCCGTGGTGGACCGCATTGGTGTTGCTGCTGCTAAATCTTACATGGATGTGCCTTGCTATCCAACTCCCCTCCCAGAGAGCTGCACAACGTGAGGGACTACGCAGTGAGCATGCTGGTGTCCGTGGTGGACCGCATTGGCGCTGCTGCCAACCTCATATCCTTATGCCGTGCTGTTCCCCCTCCTTTCCTCCACTGTGCTTCGCCCACGCATAGAGCTGCACAACGTGCGGGACCATGCAGTGAGCATGCTCGTGTCCGTGGTGGACAGCATTGGCTTGCTGCTGCTTGATTGTATTGTGACCCTCAATCCCTCCCTTCCCCTCGATTCACCTCTCAATCCAGAGAGCTGCACAACGTGAGGGACCATGCAGTGAGCATGCTGGTATCTGTGGTGGATCGCATTGGCGCTGCTACTCAATCGTGCGTGTGTGTGCCCCCTACTCCCTCCCCACGCAGAGAACTCCATAACGTGAGGGACTATGCAGTGAGCATGCTAGTGTCCGTGGTGGACCGCATTGGCGCTGCGGCCGATCGCTTCACCGATGCCGTCTCCCTGCAGGCCAAGGAGATGGCTGCTGCTGACGTCAGAGTCGCGTCAGCTGCCGAGGTATGGGTGTCCATGCATGCGAGCATGTGCGAGATGTGTGTGGGTGGGCGAGCAGGGGAGTGGGTGTCGGTGTGTGTCCACGTGTTTCTGTGCTTGTGTGTGTGGGGGGGAGGTGTCTGTGTGTGCGCGCTCCGTCTCAGGTACGCACGTTCTCGCATGCATGTGTGTCTGGGTGCGGCCGATCGCTTCACCGGCGCCGTCTCGCTGCAGGCCAAGGAGATGGCTGCTGCTGACGTCATGGTCGCGTCGCATGCGGGAATGTGCGTTCGCATGTGTGTGTGGGTGCGTGTAGGCTTACCTCACATGCACCATCGCATGCATGTGTGTGTGGGTGCGTGTAGGCTTACCTCACATGCACCATCGCATGCATGTGTGTCTGGGTGCGTGTGCTTCATGTGTGTCTCTGTGTGTATGGGTGTGTGTGTGTGTGGGGGGGGGGGGGGTGGGGGAGGAGGGGGGGGGGGGAAGGGAAAGGTGGGGGTGGGGCTGGGGCGTCGCTTCTGCCTCTGCCATCTTGCATCCTCCTTAGCTTCAGTGGTTCATGTGCGTCTCTGTATGTATGGGTGTGTATGCGTGTGTGCGTGTGTGTGTGTGTGTGTGTGTGTGTGTGTGTGTGTGTGTGTGTGTGTGTGTGTGTGTGTTTGTGTGTGTGTGTGTGTGTGTGTGTCTGTGTGCGGGCTTGTGTGCGGGCTTGTGTGCGCATGTGCATGCGTGCGTACGTGCGATGGTGCACACGCTCGCGCACGTGCGTGCGTGTGTGTGCCCCCCCCTCTTCTATGCTACAGCGAGTGCGGGCATGTTGGGAATACTCAGGGCGCAATGCACTGAACCGACAGCAGCAGCCTCATCTTCTTTTCCATGTGCCTGATTCCATGCCTATTCTGTGCTGTACTCTCTTTTCATTGCTGCAGCGAGTGCGGGCGTGTTGGGAGTACTCAGGGCGCAATGCACTGAACCGACAGCAGCAACCCAGGGCAACCAGTCACATGCCCAAGAGCTACCTGCTGCCAGGTAAACCAATCAGGGTGCTGCTTCGATGGCAGTTACTCCTTCTCTTCTCTCCGTTATCCTCCTCCTTCCATGTGTCTCACCTCCGAATGTTCCTTCCTTTCCCTGCTATGCTTCGCTTAAGGCGCTTCATTCTTTCACCCTGTTTCTTTCCGTTTTCCTCCTATCCCCCTCCGATGCCTTCCCTTTCATAGCCGAAGCAGCAGCAGAAGCTTCAACACCAGCACTAGCAGCAGCACGAGCACCATCAGCAGCACCAGCATCAGCGGCTGCAGCAGCAGCAAGCATGGAGCGGGAGTGCTTTCAGTATGGGTCGGGCTACTCTGCCTCCCCTACGAGAGGTGAGTCTTGTTGAGTGAGAGATGAGTTGGGCACAATCTATCATGTGTTGCAGCAGCAAGCATGGAGCGCGAGTGCTTCCAGTATGGGTCGGGCTATTCTGCCTCGCCTACAAGAGGTGAGTCTCTCTTTCAGTGTGGTGCTTTCCCCAACGAGAGGTGAGTCTTGTTGTGTGAGAGATGAGTTGGGCACAATCTATCAAGTGTTGCAGCAGCATACATGAAACGGGAGTGCTTCCAGTATGGGTCGGGCTATTCTGCCTCGCCTACGAGAGGTGAGTCTCTCTTTGAGCATGGCCTGGAAAATTGTCTGCCTCCCCTGTGAAAGGTGAGTTGGGGGTGGTTTTTAAGGCCCCTAAGAAAAGCATGCACGGAGCGGGAGTGCTTCCAGTATGGGTCGGGCTATTCTGCCTCGCCTACAAGAGGTGAGTCCGGTCTGATTAGAGCCTCCCCTACAATAAGTGAGCACCAAGTATCATACTTTCCGTGTTCAATCCATCCATCCCATACACATGCACTCACCGCACCCCATTTCCCTCTCACCCATCCTTCCCTCTCTCCCATACATCCCTCCTCTCCTCTCCCCACACACTCCAGATCCTCGAGACTCGTCCCAAACAGCCCTCTCCTCCTCGTCACTCCATATACATTCCATCCTGTGCACTCAAACCATCCCTCCTCACCCCTCTCGCCCGTCCATCTCCCCACATCCCACACTCTCCAGACCCTCGAGGCTCGTCCCACACAGCCCTCTCCTCCTCGTCACTCCTCTCCTCCATGCCCCTTGCCCCCCCTTCTGAAAGGTGTGTACCCGAATGAAATTATACAGGTATTCTCGTGTATACCCCTCTTCCCAACCTTGCGCCAAAGTTCCCTCCCTTGTGGCGCTCTCCTCCTCCCTGCTCCTCCTGCTGTGTCGTTTCCTTTCCTTTCTTTTGTAAAGGCAACTTGTTTAACAAGCTATGAGAGTATGTGCAGTCTTTGAACGCCTCCTCCCCTCCCGCTTCCTCTTCCCCCTTTGCCCATCACTTCCTCTTCACTGTTTAATGTAGTTCAAACTCTCCCTCCCCTCCCACTCCCCCTTCCCCCTTCGCGCGTCGCTTCCTCCCCTCCACTGTTCCATCCAGCCTTCTTGACAGCCTTGCTTCCTCCTCCCTCGTCCCCCGCTCTGCCACGGCTAGTGAGTACACGGCACACACCAACCGCAGAGTTGCTTCAAAAACTGCCCACACAAAACGCCCCATTCAAACTCTGCTTTACGCAAAGGAAGCCGTTGCGTTGGAAGCAGGAGGGTCGAGTGCTCCTGTCGGTCTGGTTTGGCACCTGCTGGTCTCGCTTAGGCCGTTTGTTTGGGAATCTCAAGAGCCTCTGTGAACAATAACAAGGACTTCATGCCTTTGAGTTGGTACTACCAAGTTTTGAGACGTCTCATAACTTGCTTAGGCCGTTTGTTTGGGAATCTTAAGAGCCTCTGTGGATAATAACTAAGGACGTCATGCTATTGAGCTGGTACCAAGTGAGGGTTCAGGGTTTAGGTGTAGGTTGAAGTCTTCCTGCTTAAAACACCCAGTTTACTCATTTGCTTGTTTCTTCCATCGTTCCCATCTCTCTGTTTCAGGTATGCCATCCGTCCGTGCGTCTCTCGACTGCTTAGCTGGTCTACCACCCTCCTCCTCCTCCACTTCGTCATCCTCCTCCTTCCCCTCCTTTTCATCCTCCTTCCCCTTCTCTACTGTTGCCCACTCCTCATCAACTCTCTCCAACCCATCGGCAGCAACACCACACTCTGCTGACAAGATACTGTCGCGGAAACAATCGCACTCACACAACCTCTCTCACTCACCCAACCTTGCTCACTCGCCCGACCTCTCACACTCTCACAACCTCTCCCATTTCTCCAACCTGTCTCGCTCGCACAACCTCTCACAGTCTCACGGGCTCATGCACTCCCTTTCCCACTCGCTCTCGCAACACATGGGACACCGAGGCTCGCACGCTCGACAAAGCAAGGTACTACGATCTCCATTGCAAAAATATAATGTAACACATTTTCTAGCCTCTATTTGTATATCCTTTTTAACTCTTACACCCAGAAACTCCTCTCGCTTCCGCTTGTGTAATTCCTTGCCCTTGGTTCTTCCACTCCCCACAGAAGCCCACCCCACCCAAACCCCATGGCCCTCTAATTGCCTCCTTGCTGCACAGAAGACAGGTTTCGGGCATTAATGAAGTGAAAGGGATCAGTGACCGCGATCCACCCCTTGGTGTGCCACCCCTTGGTGTGTCACCCCTCGGTGTGCCACCCCTCGGTGTGCCACCCCTCGGTGTGCCACCCCTCGGTGTGCCACCCCTCGGTCACAGCAGCCCACGATTCTCTGAACAGTTCACATCCCCTTATACTCATTTGAATCCCCTCTTCTCCTATCCCACCAATTCCCACAGGAGCCTACCACTCCCAAGGGGCACTTCCCCCTCGTCGCCTCCTCATTGCACGCTGGAGGGGCTTCAGGTGTTGATGACGTGGAGGGCAGTGATAGGAGGTCCACCACGCCACATCGGCGCGGCCGGCAACTGCTGAAAAATATCTTCTCACGCGGTGCTGGTGGTGCTGGTGCTGGTGCTGCTGGTGCCAGTGGTGCGTTAGGGGATGGTAGTGGCGGTTATATGAGCACTCAGAGAGCCCATGATCGAGGGTACTCCGGACACCTGTGACGTGCTGTTACACCTGATGATAGTCCAAGCCAAGGTCGTTCGTGAGATGTCATGCTGCCAGTGGTGCTTTAGGGAATGGTAGTGGCGGTTATACTAGCACTCAGAGAGCCCATGATCGAGGGTACTCCGGACACCTGTGATGTGTTGTTACCACAGATGCTAGTTGACGGTTGTGCCATGAGCTGTGGGGCTGCTGTTGCTGGTGCCAGTTGTGCTGTAGGGGATGGTAGGGGCGATTATACTACCGTCATCGCCCGGATATAAGACATATATGTCTTATCTCGTATGCTACTCAAAATGCTTGGGTTATCTTGTATTTGGGACGGTTTAGGGTGTCTTATAAGTCTTTATAAACAGACAAAGAACTGTTTAGAAGATACCCCTTCGCTGTACAATTGCCCCTAACCCCTACACTGGCTTAACTTGTACACACAAATAGGTGTCTTATAATGAGGCTAGCCTGGATGAGAGACACCCGGACAGGCCCTCAGATTCACTTTTAGGGACGTTGATGCATCAGGGTCCTTGTGAAAAAAAGCCTGAATTTCAGGGTTCCTAAAATAAAAAGCCTGGATTGTGAAAGCTTGCTTTCTGCAACTTGTAAAGGCATCGTGCTTCATTTCATATGGGTATGAGTACATCAATCTCGTCCAATGATAACTACCGTCATCGCCCGGATATAAGACAGTGTTGAACACTAGACAGGGGTTGTCTACTATACGGGTGTCTCTTATAAACAAGCTAGCCTTTTTATATGACACCTATTTGTGTGTACGAGTTAAGACATCTATGTCTTATAATCAGAACCAGGGTTTAGGGGTTTTCTTATAAACAGGGGGTGTCTTCTTAGCTAGCCTTCCTTACTTTAGGGGGGTATATGCATACAGTCATGAATCTCTACTTCTACCTAACCCCCCTCAGTCACCGCCTCCTCACCTGCACTAACAACAGGCTCTACACCCAGGTCTATCACTCGCCAGGCATGCCTAGCCGTCTCCCTAGGCTCGATCATGCGGTCAGCCTCGGCCGCCGCTCCGCAGTAGTTGGGGGTCTCCTGGTACAGCACCTCCAGGCTGTTTGCCACGGCCACCTCCCGCACGCCCTCCGCCTGCATCGCCTCCTCCTCCTCCTCCTCTGGAGCCCGACCAAGCAGGCGCGTGTTGTCGCCTGTGGCCCCCCCGAGAGACATGTCCGCTGAGACATCGGTGGTGCTCCTGGCGCGCAGGTGAGACATCACCAGGTGGTTCTGTGTTCCGTCCAGCTTGCTCGAGATCCCACAGTGGCGGAACGCGTCGATGATGATCTGCTTGGGGACTTGATCCCAAGCCTCCGCGATCCACTGCAGCACCACGGGGTGCGGAGGCCTCAGCAGGTTCCCTGCGGGTGGGACCGAGGACGGGGCAGCGAGATGTAAGAGACACGGATATGAAGGAGCATGTTTAAGACAATGACACGAAACAGAACATGAATAAAACCGTAAATGAAGGACCAACTCACCCTTCTTCGTCTTCAGGTGAATCCCTTCACTCATGAACCACCTGGCGTAGCGCGCTCGCACAGCAGCCTTGAAGCACCGGTTGATGGAGACGTCCAGGGGTTGAATCTGGCTCGTACAACCCGCTGGGGTGACTGCAGGAGTGATGTTGTGCGTGCGGTACGGCTGAAGCATGGTCTGGGTGATGTGACCACGGTAGGAGTCCAACACCAGCATCTCCCGCCTTGCGTTCTGGCCGCGCTGGGGGTTCAGATGGGGCAGCACCTCCTTGGACAGCCAAGTCTGCACAGCGCTCTCGTCCATCCACCCGTTATCCTGTGCTTGGACCACGCTTCCTGCCAGGCACACAAGGGACAGACGGGCATCAGCACAGTGGGGCACGCTCATCAGGCAGTCGCACGGCTGAATTCACGCTCGCTTACCTTCCGGAATCTCACAGTTGGGGACGTTCTTCATCTTGAACCACACCCACGGCCGCAGCTTCTCCCCGGATGCAGTGCACGCGAGCATCACCGTCAAGCGCGTCTTCTGGTAGCCTGCAGTGCGGATTGGGACCGAGCGCGCGCCACGGTGCTCGATCGTCCGTTCGGCTGGCATCTCCACGAATAGTGGAGTCTGGTCCGCATTGATGATGCGGGCCAGGACGATGTTGTGCCGCGCCCTGTTGATACGCACAAACTTCCAGAAGGACTCGCAGTCCTTCGGGCACTCTGCAAACGGGACAAGCGCAACGGAAGCACGGGATGGTTAGACACCGGGTGAGGTACATGCATTCAATAGATTGCCAGACGAAATCCTTCAACACGCACCTGCCGACAGACGTTGGCCGACCTTGGTCTTCACCCGCATCACCAGGTTCCAGCGGTCACGGAAACGCTGGCTCAAGTGAGAGTTTGCGTTCCAGTTCTTGCCGGGGTAATGCTTCTTCATCCACTCGCGGCTCCACTTCTGGGTGTCCTTCACCGAGATGGCCACGCTGAAGGCAGATGTAGCGGTACAACGCTGCCTCCATGTCGGGGTAGTGTGAGTGGCGCCCCCCCCCCCCCCCCCCCCCCCCGTGCATCCGCTTGCAGCAGTTAGCCGCGCCCTTGTAGACACCCGCTTCCGCCTCCGCACACAAGCGTCTGATGCAGGCGATGGACGCGGTTGACTCCACGCTCGTCTTCTTCAAGGAGCCGAGCTCTTGATAGCGGCGCGTCCACTTAAGCTTCTCACGCACGGTCCAGCTGCGGCGCGTCTTCGTAGTGTCTCTGCTACGAGAGGAAGGTGGGCGGGTGTTGGGATTATGGAGGGTGGGGTCCCTCAGCGTTACCTTCTCAGGGAACGTGGGAATCGGGCCCGCCGCCGCCGCGTACTCATCGTCGCTGCCCATCGGCTCGTTCACGACGATGTCGTCAGGATTCGGCGCCTTCTTCGCCTTCTTCTTAGCCGCACCCTTGCTGGATCCCGGGTCTTCGTCGGATGTCAGCTTCTTATTGCTTGTGCGGCGACGAGCAGGGACTTTAGCAGGGGCCTTAGCAGGGGCTTCCGTGACCTTGGCTTTCCCCTTCTCCGCAGCGGTGAGTATCGGGCGACGCTCCTCCCCCAGACCGTCGTCGTCAGAGCGCACCACGCGGGCCCGCTTCGACTTGGACTGTAGGCGATGGCGCAGCCTCCGCTTCAGTAGCGGAACGTCGTCGTCGGTCCCAAGGCTCCATGGGTCGTCGTCGCCGCCTTCCTCGTTAAATAAGACGGCATCCGCAGCAACCTTGTCTGACTCCGTCACAGCATCCGCATCCGCAACTGCGGCCGCATCCGCAGGCGCAACTGTCTCAAGTTCCGCCCCCGCCTCGTCGTCAGCCTCCTCATTCGCATCCACCACCGCTTCCTGTGCATCCGCCGCTGCCTCCGCGTCGTCACCATGCGCATCTTTACCTCCGTCGTTGTCGGAATCACCAGCATGCCACTCTTCCACCTCGTCGTCGCTCCCGACCGGCCGATTCCACCAGTCGTCCTCCTCGATGTCAGCAGGACCTACATCGTCGCCTGAAGCGCTGTCGTCGTGGCCGTTCTCCGGCCAATCCTCCTCGGCGTCGTCGCCGTTCGCTTCGTCTCCGTTGTCCCCGTCACAGCTCGCACCGGAGGCGGCGGTAGGACTTGCCGCCTTGCTCGCGTTCTTCGCCATGGCTACACGGATGTCATCGCCGGGCGAGTTAATTCGCCCGTAGTTATTCACCTGCACGTGAGGACGAGGTGAGGACTTGCCTACTGGTACTTTGCTACGCATGGTTAGAGAGCCTGCTGAGAGCAAGGTTGAGACGAGTATTCAACCTCCTTGAGCATCAAATGAAGTGAGAGCCCGACTACCCCCCCCAGCCAGAGTGCCCCATCCACAGGTGCCGAGCCGCTCCTCTACGAGGCATCTCCTCGTAAAGTACAGCCCTCACGCTGCCAACGTGATGCCAGCAGTGTTCTGGAAGCATCCATGCGCTGCTGGCAGCAAAACGACACTGGCAGCATCATTAGATGCTGCCAGCACAGAGGAATGTTGCCAGCGGTGGCAGCTCCGTCACGTGGAAAGTGTGGGCGCTGCATGCATCACCACCGAGGTCGGCCTGTTTCAATGAAATTGGTCCTTGGGTGGTTTCTACACACTTTGCAAGTGTTACAGTCAACTTAAATTTTTTTCCATTTATAAGACTTATAAGACACCCTAAACCATCCCGTTTACAAGATAACTCAAGCATTTTTGCCCGTGTACGAGATAAGACATATATGTCTTATATCCGGGCGATGACGGTACGAGTACAGCAAGAATCTTAGAGACAAATACTACCTGGGTGGGTGGGTGGGAAACTCAAACTTAGAAATTGAAAAGAAGAACGTGGGTGAGGCCGAATGGCCTTAACCCCCTCTTTTGTAGCCAAAAGAGGGCGAGTAGCGATGCGACGCTGCCTTTGCTGCGTTGGCAATCCCTACATTTTCACAATACACAATTTTGAAAAGTGTTACACACTTTTAAAATTTTACATATTTTCAATCCCATTATGCCTCAGTGTATGGAAGCACTACTTTGAAACATGTGGTTGAGGGTTTTGAACCTAGATTTTACCATCCGGTACGATTTCGCTAACCACTACGATAGTTCCGATGTCAATCACTTGTGTCTTACAAAAATATATATGTCGAAAAATTGGTTGACTGATTCGGGTGGTTTACAGGAAGGATTCGGAATGTGCATTCAGTGTACACTTCAATAAAAGACAGGAAAATCAGTGTCAGCTATGAAATACATGCTGAAAAATCAGTGTTACAAAAATCTCAACACTGAAAAATCAGGGTAGGTACACAAAACTAGGCTAAAAAACAGGAATTTCAGGGAGAAATTCCTGATATCCTAGGGCCTGCACCCGGATAATAGACAACCTCTGTGTACTATTCAACACTGTCTTCTATCCGGGCGATGACGGTAGCACTCAGAGCCCATGATGGAGGGTTCTCCGGACACCTGTAACGTGTTGTTATACCTGATGGTCGTCGAAGGTCATGCGATGAAACGTGACAATGCTGCTCCTGCTGCTGGTGCTGCTGTTGCTGGCGGTGCTGGTGCTAGTGGTGCTGGTGCTGTTGGTGGTCCCCGAGATTTGAATCATCTGTAATTAGTCACGAGTTACAAGTCACAAGCAAAGCGCACACTAGTACATATAGGTACAATCTTTTTTCGGGCAGCTGTAATTTAGGGTACTACATTCATGCGAGGACGTGCCTCAAATGTAGGCGTCACAATCACTAAAAACCGAGTTTCGCGTAAATATGTTACGGTAATCCTGGTCTGGCCGCCTCCACCTAAGTAGTAGTTATTTTAGGCTGATTTCTTCGCAGTGTACCAAAGCAAGCACATGAACAAAGTCCTCATACACGGAAGTCCTCATTATGAATCCCTTGAACCAATGGGCAGCAGTTGCACACACCACCGCAGCAGTCGCCGCAAACACAGTAGTGCCAGTCGGGCCAGCAGCTTGTGGGTATATTAAAGCTGATTTCTTTGCAGGGTACCAGAGCGCATGCACGAAGTCCTCATACACATAATTCCTCTCAATGAACCCCTTCAACCAGTGGGCAGCAGCTGCACACACCACTTTCGAGACGCCTCAGAAATGCCAACTTGGTGCTCTTGACATTTGCAACCCGTGAATTTACTTCTTCGCAGGGTACCAAAGCGCATGAACAAAGTCCTCATACACATAATTCCTCTCGATGAATCCCTTCAGCCAGTGGGCAGCAGCTGCACACACCATCGCAGCTGCCGCTGCAAAAACAGCACCCATGGGGCCTGCAGCTTGCCGAATGGCAAGCGGGGCGATGGGAAGAAGGGCGGTGGCGGCGAGGAGGAGGAGGGACGCGGCCCAGAGGGCAGTGCAGAGGCGGTCAGACCAGCGCTGCACTCGCTGGCAGTCGGGGCACAGCCGCACGTGGAAGCGCTGCCTGCAGTGTTGGGGAGGGTGGAGATGTTTAAGGGGAGGAGAGGGGTAGAGGGCATAGAGTGGGGAGAGGGAAGAAAAGAGCATCTCCTCCGAGTTCTGAAACTTGGCAAAGGGGGGGGAGGGAGGGGATAGGGGCGAGGGGGAGAAGAGCGGTGACGGTGAGGAGGAGGAGGGAGGCGGCCCAGAGGGTGGTGCGGAGGCGATCAGACCAGCGCTGCACTCGCTGGCAGTCGGGGCACAGCCGCACGTGGAAGCGCTGCCTGTTGGGGGGAGGGGGGGGGGGGGAGAGGAGAGGGGGAGGGAAGGGGAGGGGGTTGGGCGGCAGGCATGTACCCTGCCTGCCTAAAAAGACCAGCATTGCACCCGCCGGCATTCGGGGCAAAGCCGCACGTGGAATTGCTCCTCAAGGGGATGCAATAGGAGCACATGAACAGCTAGGAAATAAGTTGCTTCTTCCTCTGGCCTCTACCCTCTGCCCTCAACTTGACCTTTTCATAACCGACGAAACTCGCCTTCTCACCTGTCAAGAATCTCCCGCCTCGACTTGGCAGGAGGCAGTTCCGGATTCACGTAGGCAGGAAAGCGGGCCTTGCCGCCCGCAAATCTGAGCAGCCAGGAGCGATAGGCCGAGACAAATGAGTCCGCCGATGTTGGAGTGTAGTAGCTCTTTACCCCCTGCTCTGCCCCTCCCTCCTCCTCCAGCCGCCGCTCCTATAGGCACAGACAATGAAGTAAGGCAGAGAGAAAGGTGAGAGAGAAGCGAGGAGCTGTAAGATGAGACAACGAGTTGGCTGATGTTGGAGTGTAGTAGCTCTTTACCCCTAGACCGCCCCTCCCTCCTCCTCCAGCCGCTGCTCCTGCTGCAAGGGGGAAGGCAGAGACAGAGGCGTTTGGTGGGGGAAGAAAGGGAGGGTACAGAGAGGTGTTCGGAGCGGTAGGCCGAGACGAACGAGTCGGCTGACGTGGGAGTGTAGTAGCTCTTTACCCCCTGCACCGCCCCTCCCTCCTCCAGCCGCCCACTCCTGCATCGGGGGAAGGGTGCAATGGGGAATGGAAGAGGGAATACGGTGAGTAGGTTTCAAGGGGTGAATCTTGTGCCATCCCTTTCAGGTGCGCGAACCATTCAGGAGGGAGAGGCACCCAGGAGGGCACGGTTTCCCGTTACACACCAGAAGTAGGAGTTGACTTTTGAGTCGACTCAAAAGTGCACCGAGGAGGGAGCCGCTTCTTGTTACACACCAGAAGCAAGAGATTTAGTGCATTAGTGAGAGCTTGTTGGAAAGTTTTGAGACGTCTCGAAACAAGGAAGAGCGTTCTGAGATGCCTTAAAACAAGCAAGAGATGTTTGAGACGTCTCACAACGAATAAGATAGTTTTGAGACGTCTCAAAACAAGTAAGAGACGCAGTACATTAGAGAGAGAGAGCGATCCTGTTGGAAAGGCATACCATGAGGTGCAGCAACGGGTGGTCGATGTCTAGCACTTTCATCCTTGTCAGGTGCACGAACCACTCGGGGGGTGGGGGGGGGAAGGGCATCCAGGCAGGCAATCGTTTCCAGTTCAGACTCCAAGTGAGCACGATGCACAATAGCGCAATAGCGTCTTCTGGAATGGCATACCGTGAGGTGCAGCAACGGGTGGTCGGTGTCTAGCACTTTCATCCGTGTCAAGTGCACGAACCACTCCGGGGGCATGGGCACCCAGGGGGGGATGATGTTGTTCATGAAGAACCAGATGAGGCGGCTCTGCCCCGGCAGGCGGGGAATGCAGTGGAAGAAGAGAATTGCCGTCCGCTGCTTCTTGCCCGACCCCTCTGGCTGCTCAGAATACGGTGTGGGGAGGGACGTGCGGTGTGGGGAGAGCGAGAGAACGGGGTGGAGAGTCCAGGGGGGGAGAACGGGGGAAGGGGGAAGAAGAGTGAGAGAGCAGGGTTAGTTTGAAGTTGATTCAAGGTACAGACCACTCGGGGGCATGGGCACCCAGGGGGTGATGATGTTGTTTATGAAGAACCAGATGAGGCGGCTCTGCCCTGGCAGGCGGGGGGGAATGCAGTGGAAGAAGAGAATTGCCGTCCGCTGCTTCTTGCCCGACCCCTCTGGCTGCAGAGGTGGCAATGGGAGAGGGAGGGAGGGCAACAGTGCACTCAATGCGGTTGGATGGGTTCCAGTGCAGTGGAAGAATAGGATTGCTGTTTGCTGCTTCTTGCCCGACCCCTCTGCCTGCTCAGAATCGCGCGTGGTGAGGGAAGGAGGGGGAAGATGGTGGGGCGGTTGAAAGAATGTGGTAAAACCGGGGTGGAAAGGGGAGAAAATAATCTAAAGCGGCAAAACATAACAATAGTGATCATTATAAATGAATCTCACCACATTTTCCCCGATCAGCAGCTTCTGAATGAGCGTGCAAGGGGGGACCACAGGAGCTGAGGCAAAACCTGTAGGCAAAGTATTGTGCTTAATATAATAAAGGGAGCTCACCACTTTCCCCCCGATCAGCAGCTTCTGAATGAGCGTGCAGTTGGGGACCACAGCAGTTGGGCAAAACTCATTGGCACCTAAATGAGGGCATTGTGATTATAACGAAGTGAGCTCACCACTTTTCCTTCGATAAAGATCTTCTGAATGAGAGTGCAGAAGCAGACCACAGCAGCTAAAGTAAAAATCTAGGTACCTAAAAATGAGAAGTGTGGTTATAATGAAGGGAGCTCACCACTTTCCCTCCGATGAAGAGGTTTTGAATGAGCGTGCAGGGAGAGACCACAGCCGCTAGGCCGCCCAGAAATGTTGTAACGAGTGTGTGCTACCGAGTATGTAGAACCAAAGGAATTGTCTGTAACAAAGAGAATATCTCACCACTTTCCCCCCGATGAGCAGCTTCTGAATGAGCGTGCAGGGAGGGACCACAGCAGCTAGGCCGCTGCCCACAAAGCTGGTGCCCTCGATGCCCCGTGCGGTGATGCTGGTTACCGCCATGGACGGTAGTGGCCCCGCCTTGTTACGATCCGCCTGAGCACGTGGGAGTGTATACAGTGGAACATAGAACAAGACACAAAACGTGTCTCATGGGTGCTTCATGGGGTGACGCTGGTTGTTACCAGCATGGACGGCAGTGGCCCCGCCTTGTTGCGATCACCCTGTGGGAGGTGCTCTTGTAGGTGGTGAGGAGGATAAAAGGTTTGTTCCCTCAATGCCCCGTGGGGTGATGCTGGTTACCAGCATGGACGGTAGTGGCCCCCCGCCTTGTTATAATTGGCCTGGGGATTGAGACTGGAATCGTGGGATGGGTAGTTGCGATGTGTCAGGCGAAGGGAGGATATGCTGGATCTAGACAGACAGGTGATGTACAGCCCAAGAATGGACCCAACATGAATGGATATCCAACCATGTACTTGTGATGGGTTATCGCTCCTATGTCCCTACCTGGTACTTTTGATGGGCGAAGGGCACATGCGCTGGGCCTTGACAGGCAGGCGCGTCAGACTTCCTAAACTACAATGTGAATGGTTCAAGCTGCCACGTGGGATTGTGGCCCCACCTGGTTTTGAGTCGACTCAAAAGTGGCCCCACCTGGTACTTGTGATGCGCGAAGGGCACATGCGCTGGGTCCAGCAGATTCTCCATCAGCATCTCGTAGCTGTGGGGAGGGGCGAGAGTGAAAACACATAGGTAGGGACGTGGAGAAGGGAGGATACGGGGCGCCTGAGACAGACACACACGGAGGGCACATGCGCTGGGTCCAGCAGATTCTCCATCAGCATCTCGTAGCTGTGGAGAGGGGCGAGAGTGAAAACACATAGGTAGGGACGTGGGGAAGGGAGGATACGGAGCGCCTGAGAGAGACACACACGGAGGGCACATGCGCTGGGTCCAGCAGATTCTTTGTAAGCAATTTGTAGCTGTGGGTAGGAAGAAGGGAGTCGGGACGGGTAGGGAGTGCGGTAGGGACACGGGGAAAGGAATGGGGCGACTGAGACAGAAGCACACGAAGGGCACATGCGCTGGGTCCAGCAGATTCTCCATCAGCATCTCGTAGCTATGGGAAGTGGGGAGGGGAGTGGTTACGGGTAGGGAGCGAGAAGGATAGGGACATGGGGAAAGGATTGGGGCGCGGCCTGAGACAGAAACACGTGCCCTTCGCGCATCACAAGGTCTGCCAAGCCCGTGTGTTTTGAGGCGCCTAAAAAAAAGGCGCCTCAAAACTCACCACATGTGCCCTTGCCAGGTCTGCCATGCCCGGATCGTATCGAAAGCTCAGATCATCAAATCAAACTCAGGGAGATTTCTGAGACGTCTCAACACCCCAACCTCACAAACCCACCCCAACATTTTGCATCACAGCTCACCCGTATTCAAGGCCTGCCATGCCTGTGTCGTATCGGGAGCTCGGATCGTCAAACTCAGGGAGAGTTTCAAGACGTCTCAACACCCCAACCGCGCAAACCCTGCACCTCAACCTTTTGCTTTACAGCTCACCCATATTCAAGGTCTGCCATGCCCGTGTCGTATCGAAAGGTGGGACTTGAGGTGCCTCAAATGCCCCAGAATACTTTCCAAGCAGCTCACCCATATTCTAGGTCTGCCATGCCCGTGTCGTATCGAAAGCTTGGATCACCAAACTCAAGGAGGGATGGGGGAGGCGGGGCAGCAGCTGCTTCAGCAGCAGCGGAGGGCGAGCAGTTCGGCCAGAACCAGATGATGCCTTCATGCACCCGACTGGGGTACACCCGCGCACATGCTCGAGGGGAGGCGTTCACCTGGGAGGGGGAAGAGGGCAATGTCAAAATTAGAAAGAAAGAAGAGGGATTGCACTAACAAGAATGAGGATACAAATAGCAAACCTTAGAAGGGTTGTACTCGCTATAGAGCACCCCACTACAGGCTAGAGCATTTGATAACATTCTGACACACCCCCATAGCCAAAGTGGGGTGTAATCAGCAGAGCAAGCAAAGCAGTATAAGCTCAGGGTGGATCACAATGTCACCACACATTCTGAACACAAGTTCAAGAAGCAGTAGTTTAAAATTATTAGCAAAGCTAGTGGTAGTCGTAGCGGGCAAGTGAGGAAGAGGAGGGACTGTGAGAGGAGAGAAGTTGGGAGACGACGGCTGAAGCTGCAGACACACGGGCTACAGGAGCGGCTGGCACAGTGGCTACTGGGACAGCGCCCCGGACTACTGGAGTAACTGGCTCACGGGCTACGAAGAGCTACATGAGCAACGGACCCACGGGCGACAGGCGCAGCAGGCTCTCTGGGCTACCAGGACAGCGCCCCGGACTACAGGTGCTGCGGACGACAAGAGTGCTGCCTCCACTCAACCTCCCCCAGCTGCCCAACGCCCCTCTCACACACCCATTGCTACACCCCCTAGCTCCACTCCCACGCACCCCCCTTAAACCCTAAACCCCAGTCTCCCACACATCCACCCCCCTCAGCGACAGCTGCAGCCGTGGGAGACAAAGGAGGAGGAGGAGCAAAGGGAGGAATGCAGAAGTGTCACCCCCATACTCGCCACCCCCTACTCGCCACTCCCCAAACCCTAACACAGGCAGGGCGGGATGGCGGGTAGGGAGGGTACGGGGGAGGAGGGGGGGGGGGGGGGGGGGGGGGGGGGAGGGGGGGGGGGGGGGTTAAACCGACGCGCGGCCTCCCAGGGCGCCAAGACAGGCAGCAGAAGGGGGGGCGGCGCTCGCCCCGCCCCCCCGAGGGTCGCCTCGACAGGCGACGGGAAGGGCGGCGACGGGCCTGGACAGCGGCGCGGGGCCGGGACGGGCGGCGCACGGGCGGCGACGGGCCGGGGCAGCTGCGCGGGGCCGGGACGGGCGGCGTACGGGCGGCGTGGGGCCGGGACAGCGGCATGGGGCCGGGACGGGCACGGCACGGGCGGCGACGGGCCTGGACAGCGGCGCGGGGCCGGGACGAGCGACGACGGGCCGGGGCAGCTGCGCGGGGCCGGGACGGGCGGCGTACGGGCGGCGTGGGGCCGGGACAGCGGCATGGGGCCGGGACGGGCACGGGCGGCGACGGGCCTGGACAGCGGCGCGGGGCCGGGACGAGCGACGACGGGCCGGGGCAGCTGCGCGGGGCCGGGACGGGCGGTGTACGGGCGGCGTGGGGCCGGGACAGCGGCATGGGGCCGGGACGGGCACGGCACGGGCGGCGACAGGCCGGGGCAGCGGCGCAGGGCCGGCGCGCGGGTCCCCGTCGCCCGTCGCAGCGCCTCCCGAGGGCGACGCGCTGAGCGACGAGGCAGTAGCCCGCCGCGCGCTTCGGGGCGCACAGCGGGCAGAGAACCGCCGCGCGCCTCGGGGCGCATGGCGGGCAGAAAACCGCCGCGCGCCACGGGGCGCACGGCGGGAAGAAAAACTGCCGCACGCCACGGGGCGTGCGGCACAGAGAGTAGCAGCAGCAGTTGCAGCGGAAGCAACGAGGTGGTGGTAACCCACCCACAGGATCGATCCAAGGGGATCGACCTGCTCTGATAGCATGTCAAAATTAGAAAGAAAGAAGAGGGATTGCACTAGCAAGAATGAGGATACAAATAGCAAACCCTAGAAGGGTTCTACTCGCTATAGAGCACCCCACTACAGGCTAGAGCATTTGATAACATTCTGACAGGCAAGGGGCAGGAGCAGGGGCAAAGGGCAGGGGCAGCAGGGAAGGGGAATGGGTGGGCGAAGGGAAGGGGAGAGGACGAAAGGGACAACACAAGGGCAAGAAAAGGCGGGAGTAAGGAAGTGGCAAGGTCTAGGCGGGTGGTGGGGCAGCAGCAGCGGAGGGGGAGCAGTCCGGCCAGAACCAGATGATGCCTTGATGCTCCCGACGGGGGCATACCCGCGCACATGCTCGAGGAGAGGCGTTCACCTGGGAGAGGGAGGGAGGAGGGTGGGTTGAGGGTGGGAAAGGGGGTTGGGGGATGGGAAGGGTACAATGGGAAAACTGAAGGGTCAGAACCAGATGATGCCTTGATGCACCCAACAGGAGTACATACGCGCACATGCTCGAGGGGAGGCGTTCACTTGGGAGTGAGAGGGGGTTGGGGTGGGGTGGGAAGGTTACAATAGGAAAGGGGAAGGGACAGAACCAGATGATGCCTTCATGCTCACCTCCCCTCCCTCACTCCAGGTGAGTAACATATCCCATCCATGGGAGCCTAAGAAATGCACCCGATGGGGCTTCTTTTGAGACGTCTCAAAAGCCATCCATGGGAGCCTGAGAAATGCACCCGATGGGGCCTCTGGTCCGTGGGAGCTCGAGTAATGAGCCCACAAGTTGCCTTCTCTAAATACTACAGAACGACTGGATTTAGAAAAAAATAAAAGCAGCAGAATCCCACTCACTGCAGGCCCGTCCGTGGGAGCCTGAGGAACGAGCCCACACGAGCCTTCTCCTGATCTTACAGAAGAATGATGGGAAATCTAAAAAATCCCACTCACCGCTGGTCCATCTGCAGGAGCCTGAGGAATGAGCCCGCACGAGCCTTCTCCTGAGAACGTCCATCCGTGGTAGGAGCACTGCAGCTGCCCTGATTCATGGATCCACCCCTATGATAGCGGGGCTAGCCTGGGAGGAGGGGAGAGAGAGTGGGGGAGGGAAGGGGGCAGCTTAGTTGGGTAAAGGAGGGGAGCAGCAGGGTGGGACTGAAAGTATGACCGTCCGTGGTAGGAGCACTGCAGCTGCCCTGACTCGTGTATCCGCCCCTCTGATAATGGGGCTAGCCTGGGAGGAATAAGGGGCGGGGGAGGGAGGAGAGGAGGGAAGAGGGCAAGTCCAGTTGTGACTGAAAGTACGACCGTCCGTGGTAGGAGCACTGCAGCTGCCCTGACTCATGGATCCGCTCCTCTGATAGCGGAGCAAGCCTGGGAGTGGGGAGGAGGGAGGTGGTAGGAATAACCCGTCCAGTTTGCAAGGGAGGAGGTGAAGGAGCAAGCACTCCATTTGCCCCGATTCGTGTATCAACGCTCTGATAACGGGGCAAGCTAGGAGGTGGAGCGAGGTGAGGCTAAGGAGTTTGGGAGACAGGAAGAAAGGCGAGATAAGGGGATGGTGGAAATGAAAAGGGGATGGTGGAAATGAAAAGGGGATGGTGGAAATGAAAAGGGGATGGTGGAAATGAAAAGGGGATGGTGGAAATGAAAAGGGGATGGTGGAAATGAAAAGGGGATGGTGGAAATGAAAAGGGGATGGTGGAAATGAAAAGGGGATGGTGGAAATAAAAAGGGGATGGTGGAAGTGAAAAGGGGATGGTGGAAGTGAAAAGGGGATGGGGGGGCCAAGGAAGAGGAAGCAAGAGTACGGGAGGCAAGAAGAGAGAATGCGTGGCTGGACAAGGGGAGAATGAAGTTAGGAATATTACGTCTGCAAGCACTAGGGCATAACGCTGTATCAGAAGAGAGTAGAGAACAATAAGGGAACAAATGGACACATGTTATGAAACAAATGAGGGAGGATGGTTACTGCGAGTACCTGTGAGGGCAGAGGTCATGGAAGACCCGCCATTGGTCAGACACCCGATCGAACCAGATGACCAATGGGCGGCCGAGAATGGTCACAGGCTCGGGAACACGCTTGTTCAGAGTCTTGGTGAGCGCTGGTGGGTGTGGTGAAGGGGGGAGGGGGGGAATGGGGGTGCGAGGAGGAAAATGTGGCTAACACATTGGAAGGGAATGAGATGATGTGCGGAGAGAGGAAATGGGGTAAGGGGGGAAGAGGATGAGCGCTGATTGCGCTTGCTCAGAGTCTTGGTGAGCGCTGGCAGGTAGCATGGTGGTGGGGGGGAGGTGGGGGGAGAGGGGAGAGGGGGTTGGCGAGGAGAGGAAAACGTGCTAGACATTGGATTGAGGGGAATGAGATGAACCTCCGAGGAAAAAGGATGGTATCCAGAATTGTGCACGCCGAAGCTTTTCCGAGGAATTGCGGTCAACCCGCGGGGGAGGGGGGGGGGGGGCGGTATTCAGCACTCTGAAAGAAGGGGGAAACTGCGTTGTGGGGAGGAGTAAGGAAGGGACGACGGAGGCTAGGAGGGGCGAGAGAAAACAGTGGAAACAGGGGAGGGAGGAGAATCTAGGATACAAGGAACGAATGAGGTGATGTTTCAATGTCATGTACTAATACTGAGCTTCCCTGATGATGATGAGTTTCTGAGCTAAAACTTCCACGACTTCGCAATTCGGAAAAGGATATCGCCGAAAATTGTTTTCTTCCAAGCGTCAAGGAAACGTGGAAAATCACAAGGCAAACTTCGCTTTTTTGCTGCGCACATGCGAGACGAAAAAATCACGTTGCTCCGTGCAGCGAAATTGTTACTCTGACGCTCGAACATGTTCAGTGTGACGCTGCAAAGCACGTCCCCAAACCTATGTTTGCAGGCCCTCCACTTCTCAGGGTGTCACTTTTAGTTTATCTCAGGCGCTTTTCCTGATGATACACGTGACGGTTCTTTTCGTGCAAGATTGCTTTTATGACCGTCATTTTAAAAATATAGCATTCACGTACCTACTGGGTACCAGGCTTTGTCCCAGTCGAATAACTCCTCCTCAACGGCGGTTGTCGCTTCCGTGGCCGTCGCAAAACCACCTTCTACAGTCACAGTCGCTGCTGTCACGCCATCACGCGACGCATAACAGCATCGACCTTGATATTCCTCTGACTGAACGAGTGGATATCCATGACTTCGCCGCGTGGACGCTAGTACGAACTGTCGACCTTCCGTGAATCGCGGCGCCTTTGGCTTCGAAATGAACGTGTTCATGTTTCTTACGTTGGTGCTCAGCGACAATGAGCAGTTCGAAACGTGTGAAACAGCTTTGGTATGGTTGATGGTTCCAGAAATCGCGTTGCTCGCGTGATATGAACCAAAGAAAGCCATGGGGAAGAGCTGGAAATGGGGGAAAACACGTGTGTCACCAGGAATGCAGAAATTTCACATATGCTGGGTGAAATGAGATCCTGAGTTTTTTCAAGGGATTTCAGTCCCTGTGAATGCCGACTCGCAAGGACATTGAAGATGGAATCCTGCCTAGAGCGTGTATGGAGGCCATAAGACACTCACGAAGTTGCGACAGAGATCTGTAGTGCAAGTTGGCTTTCCTGAGTAGGCGCTTTTTCACCTACGAACCGTACTAGACCCATATTTATGCCTTCTTCACCTAGCGGAGCCGCGTTGAACCAAGCTGTAACGAGTCCCCTGCTTGCGTGTGCTCGGCATGAGCTGGTTCTGGAGGGGGGGGATGGGAGGGGAGGGAGTGACAGAAAACCCAATCCCAATAAATTGTTTCGCACAAATTGGACCGTAGCTTGCTGGAGCCCGTGAATCTGGAGACGTGATTGGATGTGCAGTTTCCAGTATCTCCATCTCACGCATCGAACGGTGACTATCGAGTAGAGGACGGAGCAAACTGTATGCAGTGAAAGGTTGTATGCCACGTAGATTGAGGAGAGGTTGAGTGGTAGGAGGTTAAGATGCTGGAGGCGCTAAGACTTTACTGACGTGCCAGGACCAGGGCTAATGGAATACAATAATAGGCGATGGAAGTTTATACTCATGCCAAATAAGGTTCTGGTGTGAGAAGAATGGTAGGCAAAATGTTGGAATAAAAAAGAGAGTTGTTCGACTGACTGTACAAATAAAATGGGGTAATTTCCCCTATCTCAGATTCCCCGGCCAAGAACAGGCCCCATCCACCACCTCCCACCTCGGGAGGCATACTACCTACCGTATGACATACTATTCAGGAACCTGATCACTCTAGCTGCCAACATAGCAGCACACGCTCTCCTGCCACCTAGAAGTGCCGCTTTCTCAAGGCATATTGCCCAAGCAACACTCCACTTTCCAGAACATAATACCTACCATCGCCCCTTGCGATCAGTACCAGTGAGTAGCTAGTGCTCGTAGCTGGCTGCCATAAGCACGGAAGAGAGATACTGTACAAGGGTGGGATATAAGGCCCATGAAGCCCGATGATGTGATCTCTTTCTCTGACCATCTCTTTCCCTCCTTCTGTTCGAGACAATCCTTCCAGCTGTAACTGCCGATTAGTGGTGTGCCTCGGCTCCCACCAAGACCTTCCCTGATGTTGCGAGAGCCCCACACTTCAGCAGCGGCTGCAGTGGCGCTGCAGCAGCAGCAGCAGAAGCGGGTAGTAGAGAGAGTAGCAGCAGTGGGAGCGGCAGCGGCAGCGGCAGAAACCCCCGGTTTCCCTGGCTCAAAAGGCTTGAAATCAAGGCCCTATTTACACAGCATGAGCCCAGGGTTGTTACAGAAGAGAGTAGTAGTCGAGGTCCAAAGGAGGCAGCAGCGCGTCGCTGGTAACCAGAACTGGTAACCGATGCACGAATAGGAAGATTCGTCGAAGGTTGTCTCGAGTGATCTTTCTCATATCCTCCGCCTCCTCTGCTCCCACCATCACCCACAGGTCGCTCTCTTGCACTTCCCCCAAGTCGTCCCGGCAGAACGGGCAGGAGCGAGAGCGAGAGCTCCTGGGGAGGGAGTGGGATGGGGTTGAGTGCGGTGAGAAAGGGTTGTATGAGATGTTTGATGTTTTGCTTGTGAGTTGCCTCCTCTGCCCCCACCATCACCCACAGGTCGCTCTCTTGCACTTTCCCCAAGTCATTCTGGCAGAACGGGCAGGAGCGAGAGCGAGAGCTCCTGGGGAGGGAGTGGGATGGGGTTGAGCGCGGTGAGAAAGGGGTTGTAAGAGGTGATTTTTGCCTCCTCTGCCCCCACCATCACCCACAGGTCGCTCTCTTGCACTTTCCCCAAGTCTTCCCGGCAGAACGGGCAGGAGCGAGAGCGAGAGCTCCTGGGGAGGGAGTGGGATGGGGTTGAGTGCGGTGAGAAAGGGTTGTATGAGATGTTTGATGTTTTGCTTGTGAGTTGCCTCCTCTGCCCCCACCATCACCCACAGGTCGCTCTCTTGCACTTTCCCCAAGTCATTCTGGCAGAACGGGCAGGAGCGAGAGCGAGAGCTCCTGGGGAGGGAGTGGGATGGGGTTGAGCGCGGTGAGAAAGGGGTTGTAAGAGGTGATTTTTGCCTCCTCTGCCCCCACCATCACCCACAGGTCGCTCTCTTGCACTTTCCCCAAGTCGTCCCGGCAGAACGGGCAGGAGCGAGAGCGAGAGCTCCTGGGGAGGGAGTGGGATGGGGTTGAGTGCGGTGAGAAAGGGTTGTATGAGATGTTTGATGTTTTGCTTGTGAGTTGCCTCCTCTGCCCCCACCATCACCCACAGGTCGCTCTCTTGCACTTTCCCCAAGTCATTCTGGCAGAACGGGCAGGAGCGAGAGCGAGAGCTCCTGGGGAGGGAGTGGGATGGGGTTGAGCGCGGTGAGAAAGGGGTTGTAAGAGGTGATTTTTGCCTCCTCTGCCCCCACCATCACCCACAGGTCGCTCTCTTGCACTTTCCCCAAGTCGTCCCAGCAGAACGGGCAGGAGCGAGAGCGAGAGCTCCTGGGGATGAGAGAGTGGGATGGGGTTGAATGGGGTTGGATGGGGTGAGGCGGGGTGGAGTGAAGTGTAGTGGGGAATGTTATGTGTTGAGATACTGAGGAGGGGGAGAGGGGCGGAATGAGGACTGTTTGTAAGGAAGGGGGTTGGGTGAGATGAAAAAGAGGAGGATGGGAGAGAAGGGGTCGGTTTGAGTAAACTCAAAACACGACTCACCAGTCCTTAAAGCATTGGGAGCACATGGAGTGAGCGCAGCTGGGAATCGCTCCAGTGGGGGGTGAACGGAGGAATGGGAGGAGGAGCAGGAGGAAGAGCAGGCGGAATAGATTTTTGAAGCGCCTCATTTATTGGGTTGAGACTCACCAGTCCTTAAAGCATCGGGAGCACATGGAGTGAGCGCAGCTGGGAATCGCGACGCGATCACAGCCGTCGGATCGAACCTCCTCGAGGCATATCCCGCACTCGTGCTCCCTCTCCCTCTCCCTCGCCCTCTCCTTCTCCCTCTCCATCCCTGTCAGCAGCTCTATCTCCTCATCCTCGTTATAAGACGAGCAGGAAGAGGAGGAGGAGGCAGGGGAGGGCCAGGAGGAGGAGGAGATGGGGGAGGCAGAGGCGGAGGGGGGTGGCCTTGATTGGCCTGCAAGGAGGGGAAAGCACACCACAGGAGGGTCAAACAGGATTAGTGGTGCGGGAATGAGCAGTCTATTGTTGAGTAGCCTCAAAAACCAGTGGCGGAGGGGGGGTGGTCTTGATTTGCCTGCAAGGAGGGAAAAGGTTTAAAAAAGTTAAGTTATTACTACTTCCACTTGGTTCATACCAGTAGTCCAGTCCCATTCCCCATAGTGACTTGCTTTTCTATACTTCTTAATAGGTAGCCTCTCATTTCGGCAATACCAATACCCTTAACAAGTCCATTCCCGTTCCCCCATAGTGACAAATAACATCAAGTGCCTGCCCACCTGCTGCGTCCATTCTCGGCCACAAGTAATGCTCATCGCACCGTCTCTGCTGCTTTGCTTGCTCCACTTCTGATATGCCGGGATACAGCTGTAGCAGTGAAGGGTACAGGAAGCCTGCAGCAGATACAAGGGCGGAGAGGATAATAGCGAGGATAAGAAATATTGTTGAGTCGCTTGCTCCACATCCGATTTGCCGGAACACAGCTGTAGCAGTGAAGGGTACAGAAAATCTGCAGCATATACAAGGGCGGAGAGGATAATAGCGAGGATAAGATATCATGTTGATTGGCTTGCTCCGCATCCGATATGCCAGGATACAGCTGTAGCAATGAAGGGTACAGGAAACCTGCAATAGGTTGATAGTGGGGCGGATAATAGTGAGGATATAAAGGGATGCTTCTCTTGCTCCAAGTCCGATATGCCGGAACACAGCTGTGGCAGTGAAGGGTACAAAAGGCCTGCAATAGGGTGATAATGGGTAGGATAATGGGGAGGATAATCTGGGCTAATGAATCTTGTTTAGAAACGCCTCCTCTCGTGTCTGGCAGCAGTGGTGTATCCGCTTCCATGCACCTTGGACTCGAGCACTCTCAGTAGCCACTTTATCGTCTTTATAAGCTGCACTCACCATAAAACTCGCTAAGAGAAGCCTTTCGCTCGTGTCTGGCAGCAGTTGTACGCCCGCTCTTATGCACCTTGAACACCAGCACTCTCAGCAGCCCCATATACTCGTTACAAGCCATCTACATACTCCACGTACCATAAAACTCGTTAAGAGACGCCTTCCGCTCGTGTCTGGCAGCAATGGTGCGGCCGCTCTTATGCACCTTGAACATCAGCACTCACAGCAGCCCCAGCGCCATATCCTCGTTATAAGATGCACTCACCATAAAACTCGTTAAGAGACGCCTTCCTCTCGTGTCTGGCAGCAGTGGTGCGGCCGCTCTTATGCACCTTGAACACCAGCACTCACAGCAGCCCCAGCGCCATATCCTCGTTATAAGATGCACTCACCATAAAACTCGTTAAGAGACGCCTTCCTCTCGTGTCTGGCAGCAGTGGTGCGGCCGCTCTTATGCACCTTGAACACCAGCACTCTCAGCAGCCCCAGGGCCCCCGCCAGACTGCAATCCGTCCAGCGCACGAGGAAAAGGACAAGCGGCGCCAGTGGGCTGAAGCCAAGGCGCATCTGCAGATACGCCCCGTCGTAATCCCGCATCATGTCACCCGCCCTGCAAAAGAGATAAGAGTGAGGGGTACAGAAGGGCCGCACGATGGAAGCTGTAAGAAGCAGGATAAGGGCCGGCTGAAGCCCAGGCGCATCTGCAGGTACGCCCCGTCATAGTCCCTCATCATGTCTCCAGCCCTGCGAGGGACATAGAGTGGGTGATAAGGCAGGGCCTCGCGACAGAAACCGGAAGGAAGGGCTCTGAAGCCCAGGCGCATCTGCCGATACGCCCCGTCGTAATCCCGCATCATGTCACCCACCCTGTGTAAGGGAGGGAAGGTGGTATGGGGGTTATAAGGGAGGAATGAAGAGAAGGACCAGCTGGGCCGACGTTTACTGCCAGCGGGCCCTAGCCACGATTGCAGATGCGCCCCGTCGTGATCTCGCATCATGTAACATCATGTAACACCATGTAACACCATGTAACACCACAACATACTTTGTGCATTTGTGAAGCTTTGTGAGGTGCCTCAAAAGCTGTCGTAATCCCGCATCATGTCGCATCAGGTAACACCATGTAACACCACAACATACTTTGACAATTTGTGAAGCTCATTTCAGGTGCCTCGGTGCGGATACTCCCCCAACCCGCATATCGGCATCAAAACTAGAAGCACCCTCAGTATCACTCACATCAACGTGTTCGCGTGCTGTATATCGGCTTCAAGCGCCTTAAGCGCCTCCGTAAACGTGTTGCGGATACTCCCCGAACCCGCTTATCGGCATCACCACACTGTATACTCGCTATAAGCACCCTCAGCATCACTCACATTAACGTGTTTGCGTGCTGTATATCGGCTTCAAGCGCCTTAAGCGACTCCGTCAACGTGTTGCGGATACTCCCCGAACCCGCTTATCGGCACCACCACACTGTATACTCGCTATAAGCACCCTCAGCAACACTCACATTAATGTGTTTGCGTGCTGTATATCCGCTTCAAGCGCCTTGAGCGACTCCTTAAACGTGTCTCGTTGCGGGTACTCCCCGAACCCGCATATCGGCACCACCACGCACATCTCGCCGCGTCGCCGCTGCTGCTGCCGTTTCTGCTGCTGCTGCCGCAGCCGCTGCCGCTGCCGCTGCTGCTGCTGATGCTGCTTGCAGTCTTATTTAAGTCCTGTCCTAGGCTCTGCTGCTTGCGCTCCTCTCTAGGCGACACAAGAAAAGACTCCGCACAGCTCCTTGCACCCTATTAGTTCATTTTATATGTACACTCGCAAAAACGGTTTCTCCGATAGTAATATCCCGTTGCGTCGGGGTCTGTTCGCGCATTCGCTTGCAGGTTAAGGAATCCTAGTAGAAGCTACGAGGTACAAGGCATAGAAGAAAGCCTGGCAGAAAGCATACAAGCTCGCGTTAAGCAGGCGAGCAGGCCGCGAGCTACGCAGGCGAGCGTCTGAACCGCTACGGAGTAATGCCACTGTCACCAACAGTACCACCCGTGCTTGAATGCCTTCCGAGTAACACGCTGTCGAGGCCTTTTGGGTTCAGCTCCCCCTGTCAATCAACGGCAGTGGATAGTGCCTAAAACGGCGATAAGTCGATGTCCAAACGTCGCCTGCTAGCGCGCACGCTGACAGGTCGGACGGTGGTGGTGTCGGTGGTGACTCGTTATAAGGCGCCTCAAAAGTAGTGGTTGCTCATAAGGTGAGTTGCGATGGTTCCCAGAGAAGTCACGACGTGAGATTCGAAGTGTCGGTAAGTAATGCGATGGGTAGTGTTTTCTTGGAAAAGCTAGTGACGCGAACCTTCTGCTGGATAAAGGAGTGGCTGAAACGGACTCACGCGATAGCGACGCGACGGTTCAATCAGTTCGGATAACAAGCTGTGAGAGCTGCAAGTGTCAAATTTGAATAAGAGGCGGTAAACCTACGGAGAGTTCAGGCATACGTGTGCGTGCAGTGCGCTAAGGAAGCACGGAAACCAAGGAAGTGCTTGGAGTTCAACTCGCAATGGACGTGAAGCGAGTCGTGTGACGTGCCTTGTCAATTGAGGTTGACTTTGACGGCAAGTATGTGGAATGCGAACGGCAGAAGCGTGCGAGGTGATGAGACGAAGGGGCGTACAGAGGGAAGGTTGGGAAGGAGGCGCCATTGGGAGCTTCAAGTGGCTCCGAAGACGGTATTCGAGAAATGCAAGTGCAGGAATCTCAAGAGGCCACTGTGCCCCAAAACACACCACTGACAAATGGTTGGAACACCAATACAGACATATTTAGCGACTGAGATTATTTGACATCGTGTCACTTTGTACAGCTTTGGGCTTGTTTGAGACCACGCCCTGAGTGTGGGCACATGGGAAGGGTGTCTTGTGAGGCAAGGAACAACGCGATTGGTGAACGTAATCTCGTACTGCGCTTTTCGAATTACACAGTGCGGGGCTCGGCGAAAATCCCAAGTTGATGCGGCGCTGAGGAGCTGGCGCGAGGTGAGCGCAGTTGGCGCCTTCGGTTAGGGTGCTCGCAGGTGGGGCAGGTGCGGCTGGAGGTTCAGAAGCGCCCCAGCGCGAATTCGCCCACAGGTTTTTGGAATCCTTGAACCAAATCACTGTGTACTACTGTACTGTTTGAATGAACCAGGCTTGATGGGCGTAGCATGTGCTTTGATGGGCTAGGCTTGACACGTCAATCTTGTGTGTAGTGACTACCTGGGCAGCTTATGTGTGAAATAACTATTGGCTGGAGTATCGTAAAGCCGTTTCCCAAGCTACTCTTGGGCCTTCAATCTGACGATTTCTTTGCCACGAAAGGACCAATCGAAAACTCATTCACATGACATGCACACGACAGAACCATCTAGTCCACGCTCTCAGAGACCATTCATGACGTGGCAGCATACCCAATCATCCACCTTATGGTTGCACCAGACAAAGGAGACGGATGTACGCGTTAAAGTTTATCGTAAGATTTATAGTCCAAAGGCACATATTCATATGAAGCAAGTGAACTACCAAATCATTTTCCAAACCGCTTTCAGCAAGAACACATTGAATCGTTCTCAATGTGATTTTTATTTGAAAATAGGCATTTAAAATACTCAAGTCCGTTAATAGCCTCATTCTCCATAAAGAATTCATTTGGACCATATAAATGTATTTCTAAATCGACCTTATAAACCATTAGGGTCGTGTAGCTTGCGATTCCTGATGGACCCGAAACAGGAGGAAATCTCCGTCCACACGCAACACCGCCGGCACTGATCCATCATCAGAGTTCGTCAGACAGTCACTAGGTAGTATATCTGCTAACTCCGCGCTCGGCTATGAAGGTGCGAGATTTCGCGTCCCGAGCAGATTCCGCGTCCCGACCCCAGTCATAGTTGACGCTACGTACTTCATAGCCTCCCTTACGACGTCATTGCAGAATTCAGTCGTAGAAAAATCCACATAATCTTTAACAGCGAATTACCTACTCAATCCATTATCTCAGCGAGTTGGCCTTCGTGGCCTCTCCGTTCATCTAGCCGCGTAGCGAGCCTTAGCTGGTCGTGCGAATGGCTTCAGCCACGGTTGTCCTTGGAGCGACGGGCCTTTCCTCTCCAACTCTAGGGATCTCCTCCAAGACTTCATGCATTCAGGCGACTCGTGGAAATTCGCCACGTGTCGCTGCTTCCAGAGCCCAGCTAGGCTGTAGCTTGATTCGCCAGCTCCCTCCATCACTTCACCACTGGTCAACGAGTCAACGCGCGCCTCAGTCAACGAGTCAACGGCAAGTTCGTCCAGAAAGGCGGGTGCACGGGCGCAGGCCTGCCTTCGTCCGCGCGGCTAGCAGTAACGATAATTCGGCAAATGAGGCCTTGAGATTGCCGACGTCGCCGTCTACCTCGGCAACTCCACTTGCAGCGAGAGCTATTCCTGTGTCCGATGTTACTCCTGTCGCCATTTCCATTCCCGTCGCACAAGCCGCCGTGATCCCCGCTGCGCAACCGCAGGACCAACCCTCCGTTAAATCGTTTTCTAACCATTTCAACTCATTTCTCCTGAAGTTCATTCCACTCTTAACAAATCTAAGATCCCTCAGTCGCGACGCGCTCGCCTCGCTTCTCGCTCTCCTCCGCTCGCTCAACCTCCCCTCGTTAGAGTCACAACTCGCATCCGTTACAGTCAAGCCCGCATTTCTCACCTTCGCCGTCTGCCTGCTCCTCGCCGCGTCGCTCCCCGGCGTCGCTCACGCCGCGAAATCCGGCGGGCGCGTCGGCGGAAGCGCCTTCTCGTCCTCCTCTTCCTCCTCCTCGCGCTCCCGCTCGCAATCGCGCTCCGGCCCATCGCAATCCTACTCCTATTCGAACCCCTCCTCTTCCTCTTCGTACCAATCCCGCCATTACTCCGCCAACCCCTCGCGGAACTTCTTCTTTGCGCCATCTGCGCCCTTCTTTGCCCCTTCCCCCTTCTTCGGGGGGTGGGGGGGCGGATGGGGCGGGGGATGGTCCCCCTTCGCCCCGCGCCCCGCCGTAACGATTAACATGGGGGGAAGGAGTGGCGGAGGGGGCGCGTTCGGGACGATATTTAATCTCCTGGTGTTTGGGATGGTGACATACGCGTTAGTGCAAACGGTTCGAGGGTTTCTGGGACAGTGGGAAGAGGACAGGGAGCTGGAAGATGCAGAGCGGTGCAGTGTGGTGCAGCTACAGGTGGGTGCAGAGCGGTGCGGTGCGGTGTTCCTATTCCCAGGGCCTTTTTCGTTCGCTATTTTTAAATTGCACATTCGTCATTGTCAGACGGAGTTGCCAGAATGTGTATTCCTGATCGTAATTAGAAGCTTTTTAGGAACTCAGTAGTAATCAAGTGAATTCGCTGCATTGCCCCCCACGTGAATTTAGTGAGTGAATTCGAGACTGGTTAGTAAGTGAATTTATTACCCATCCTACCCCACGTGGCAGGTTGGGTTGCTGGGGGCAGCGCGCAGGCTTCAAGCTGACTTGGAGAGAATAGCAGACAGGGCGGATGTGACATCCCAAGATGGGCTGCACTACCTGCTGCAAGGTGTGTGAAGCATGTGTGAATAGACGAAGTATCTAACTGTGGTTGCTGGGGGCAGCAGGAAGGCTTCAAGCTGACTTGGAGAGAACAGCAGAAAGGGCGGATGTGACATCCCAAGATGGGCTGCACTACCTGCTGCAAGGTGTGTGAACCGTGTGGTGTGGTGTGGTTGCACATTCGCACACAGAGTCTACATCTATCACATGCATGAGATTATAACACATGAATGCTGGTGCGGTGCGGAGAGAATAGCTGGAAGGGTCTTGTTTTGAGGCGCCTCAAAACAAGATTCGCACACAGAGTCTATGTGTATCACATGCATGTGTATATATTGCATGAATGCTGATGCGAAGAGGTGAGCTGGAAGGGCGGACGTGACTTCCCAAGATGGGCAGATGTGACATCCCAACATGGGCTGCACTACCTGCTGCAAGGTGTGACCTTTGAGAACCCTCAAAGGTGTGAGCCGGTTCAAAAGTGCACATAGCGCACTGGTGGATGTTGATGGGAAGGGAATAGCTGCATGGGCAGATGTGACATCCCAAGATGGGCTGCACTGCCTGCTGCAAGGTGTGAACTGGTGGTGTGGATTGGGTATACACACACAATGCACACACGGGGTGGGCATATGGTGTACATGTGTGTGCGGGGGAGGGAGGTGGGGAAGAAAGGAGGGGGGGGGTTGCGTGCTTGCATGCGGGCGTGTGTGCATTGTGTGATTGCTGTTCAGGGAAAAATAACAGAGCGAGCGGATGTGACGTCCCTGGATGGGCTGCACTGTGCAAATTAAGTTCTGGTATTAAGTTACTCATTCCCCCGGATGGGCTGCACTGTGCAAATTAAGTTCTGGTATTAAGTTACTCATTCCCCCGGATGGGCTGCACTGTGCAAATTAAGTTCTGGTATTAAGTTACTCATTCCCCCGGATGAGCTGCACTACTTGCTTGCTGCAAGGTTCAGAGCTCCCCCCGCATCTTTTGCATTCCTCACCAACTCCTCTCCCTCTCTGCCTCTCTGTTACCCCCACCACCTGAAACCACCCCTTCCAACCCATTTGAACCCATCTTCAGAGACCATTCTTGCTCTCCTGCGTCATCCTGACTACTGCGTCTATGGATTCTCCTCTGTACGCATCTACTCCATACACCCTCTACCATGTGACACATTTTGTAACACTTTGGTTATACCTTGTTTCGTTTTTTTTTTTTTTTTTTTTTTTTTTTGTACCACGTTGGGTGGAGGGTCAGTACGAATTTCATATATTTTTCCCACCGCTCCAGTCCGCTGTGCACCGTGGTGCCACCGCTGGTGAGACCACGTTCAACTGGGAGCGGAGAAGAATACTTGATATTAAATCCCATCCTTCTTTTTTGCCTGCTCCCTGCAACAACACCATTCTTGTCTACTGTGTACCGCGATGCCAACGCTGGTGAAACCGCATTCAACCGCGTTCAACTGGGCGAGTATGGAGGAGGCAAAGAAGTGTGTCCCTTTCACCCCTCTGCCCCCCTTTCAACTCCTCTTCCCTCCTTCGAACCATTGCAGAGTGCTGTGTACCCCAATGCCAATTCTGGTGAGACGGCATTCAACCGGGCGAGCATGGAGGAGCGGAGAAAGTTCCAGGAAGAAACGGTGGTGAACGTGGGGGGCGGCATGGCGAGGAGGAGGAGGGGAGCACGCACGGTGCAGCAGGAGGGGAGCGCCACCAAGTATATTGTGGTGAGTGTGGCCTCTCTCCCTTCAGGAATTTATGCGTTTCAAGCCTCCAGGCTTTTCTCCTGCACGGTGCAGCAGGAAGGGAGCTCCACCGAGTACATTGTGGTGAGTGGGGTGGGGGGCTCGGTGGGTTGGGCTGTCTTGTATGTGAGTCTGGCTTCAAGACAGCATGGCAGAAAAGGAGGGGGGCACACACGGTGCAGCAGGAGGGGAGCGCCACCGAGTACATTGTGGTGAGTGGGGTGGGGGCTTCATGCGGGCCCGACTTGTGAGTCGACTCAAAAGGCGTCCGCACGACGCAGTGCAGCAGGAGGGGAGCGCCACCGAGTACATTGTGGTGAGTGTGGGCTCAGTGCTTGTCATGAAGAAGAGCAACAGTAGGAGGGGATGTCTTAGCAAAAGACGATAGTCTCTCTAGAAAATATTGTAACCCTTTGAAGTTTGAGTAAAACGCGAAAGTACAAGCTCAGATGTAGTTTGAGGAGAGGGGCACGCACGGTGCAGCAGGAGGGGAGCTCCACAGAGTACATCGTGGGTACACCACTGAATACCACGATGTGGTATTCAGTGAGAGAGGGGTGGGGCGTGTATGGAGCTTCAACGAGTGCATCATGGTGAGTGGGGATTCATTTGTTTTTTTACGGCTTACTAAGTCCTGCACTATACGCCAATAAGCATTTCTGTATCAGCCATTTCAGCTGTTGGTCCCTTTCCCCTCCACGGCTGTCATTATCCTCCTCACCAATCTCTAATTCTCTGATATATGTGTTTTTTTTTTTTTTTTCCCTTCATTGATCATGTTCGGGCAGGTGACCATCACAGCAGCGTGTGAGGGGACCCTCAACCTGCCCGAAGTAAAATCCGCAGCTTCTTTGAAAGAGGCGCTTGCGAGACTGGGCTCGATCCCCATTGACGAGCTTCAGGTGAGAGAGAGGGAGATGGGAGTGAGGTGAGCAGGTGTGAGAGAGAAAGATGGGAGAGAGATGGGCAGGTGTGAGAGAGGGAGATGGGAGAGAGAGAGAGAGAGAGAGAGAGAGAGAGAGAGAGAGAGAGAGAGAGAGAGAGAGAGAGAGAGAGAGAGAGAGAGAGAGAGAGAGAGAGAGAGGTGAGTGGGCAGTGGGGCAGGGCAGGTGAATGAGGGTCTATGTTATGTGGACCGTCCTCTTGGCTCTCTTGATTGTTCTTACGTTTATGAATCTTCCCGCTACCTGCCTCTACCTGCCTCTACCATAATAGATTGCCTTTATACCGCTCTGTACCGCTCTCCACTGCAGGGTGTGGAAGTGCTGTGGACGCCACAAGACCCATCTGATTCGCTGACAGCGCATGACATTCTGAGTGACTATCCTTCCATGCGCATGCTATAAAGTGACTCGTTTGAAGGTGTCCCGGTACAAGGTTATCGTAGCGTGCGGCTTGTCGGCAGCGCTGGGTTTCTCAGTCTACAAGAGGACTTGTTTGCATTGCCCGGCCATGACATTCAGGGACGATTCTGACATGCCACTATCATTGTGAAACAAGTGTATATTGTTCGTTCCCTTCTACCACCCACATTACAGCAATAAAATTCAATCGTTATGTACAGAAATACGAACCAACTATAACGATTGTGGCAAAGCATCACTGTAGCCAGCGTCCACTAGGCACATGATAAAGGCTTGGTCATGAATGAGCCTCTACATCACATCACAACAAAGGTGGCAAGGCAAGGTGTCACTGTAGCCAACATCCACGAGGCACATGATAGAGGCTTTCTGACAAATGAGCCCCTATGCAGTATCGCATCACAACAACGATGGCAAGGCAAGGCGTCACTGTAGCCAACGTCCACGAGGCACATGATAGAGGCTTTCTGTCAAATGAGCCCCTATATCGAATCAACGGTGGCAAAGCGTCACTGTAGCCCACGTCCACGAGGCACAGCCCTGCAGCATTGGGGACAGTGGAGCGCCTCTCCCCTGTTGCTGCCAACTTCAGCAATCATTACGTCATAACGGAGGTGGCAAGGCGTCACTGTAGCCCACATCCACGAGGCACAGCCCTGCAGCAGGGGCAGGGGGGGCAATGGACCGCCTCTCCCCTGTTGCTGCCAGCCTCAGTAGTAGCTATCACTGCTTAAAGCGCATTTCCTTATAGCGGAGTTGGTAAAGCATCAGTGTAGCCCACATCCACGAGGCACAGCCCAGCAGCAGGGGCAGGAGGGGCTGTGGACCGCCTCTCCCCTGTCGCTGCCAGCCTCAGCAGACAGTTGTCACCTCCCCCTGCAGCTGCCTCCCTCACTGCTGTCGCCACCAGCACCCGCACCATCTGCATAGAAAAAAAAAAGAGGGAGAGGTGAGAGGAGGGGTCAAGTGCGGTGAGTATGGGTGAACGCAAACATGCCAAAGTTGGGAGGCACGGTTGTCACCTCCCCCTGCTGCTGCCTCTCTCACTACCATTGCCACCAGCACTCGCACCATCTGATTGGTCGGGAGGCACAGGAAAACAGGGTGAGCTCAAATGTCATTCTTGACCCGATGAAGATTGCAGTGTGCCTTGATTAAAGCATTTGTTGGCAAACAAAGTTATGAAAGGAGCGTGCCTGTGGGGAGTGTGTGTGTGCATGTGTGTGTGTTTTGGGAAGGTGGGGGAGGTGGTGAAAGAGGGGGAGGTGGGAAGGGGGGGGTTATCCATTGCTGCACACGTACCCGTCGCAAGAATCTGTCTCCCACCAGCTCTACGCACAGCACACGCGAGCATCCTGCTGCTGAAGATTGTCCTGTATTTTCTGCTGCTCCTCCTGCTCTTGCTGCTCCTGCTGCTCCTGCTGCTCCTGCTGCTCCTGTTGACACGCCCTCTGAACGGTCCTCTGCAAATGCTGTTCTCACTGCCCCTGCTGCTCCTGCTCCCCCTGCAAGTGTTGCTCCCGCCAAACCAGCTTTCTCTGCAGCAACCGGCAAGCGCGCTTCAAAGGCTCGTGCTCGCAAGATGTTGCACACTGTAGCGGATCCGCTAATAAAGGGAATAGTGGGGGAATGCAATGTACAAGGAGCAAGACCATTAGGGGAGCCATGATTGCTGGTGGGCGTGAAAAATCGCCTCACTTTTTGCGGGTAGGGTAGGTCTCAAGAGCATGACATATGCTTACGACATGCATGGAAACGTCTCCACTCCACTCCACCACATGTCATGCATGCACTTCACTTCCGCGCCCCACCTCCCCACTGCATGCCCTTCACACACACCCACGTGCTCGTCACACGTCCTCTTCCATCCTCCCCTCCTCACCTCCACTCCTCACCTCCCCTCCTCACCTCCCCTCCTCACCGCCCCTCCTCACCTCCTCTCCTCACCTCCCCTCCTCACCTCCGCTCTCACCTCCCCTCCTCACCTCCCCTCCTCACCTCCCCTCCTCACCTGCCCTCCTCACCTCCCCTCCTCACCTCCCCTCCTCACCTCCCCTCCTCACCTCCCCTCCTCACCTCCCCTCCTCACCTGCCTCTGCCAGCAGCCGTGTCACGCGCAAACGCCCAGAAACAGGCGGGGCCATGGGCGCGTGCATGGGTCTCCAGAGTATGTAGAAGAATGCGACTCTGGATAGTTGCTGGACGCTTCACTGCTCACACACACACACACACCCACACACCCACTCACACACACACACACACACACACACACACACACACACACACACACACCCACCCCTCCCCTCTCACCTGCCTCTGCCAGCAGCAGTGTCGCGGGCGAACGCACGGAAGCACGTGGGGCCACGGGCACATGCATGGGTGTCCAAAGCATGCAGGGGAATGTGCACCCACAACCACCACCCCACCTACTCCACCTCCCATTCCCTCCTCACCTGCCTCTGCCAGCAGCAGTGTCGCGGGCGAACGCACGGAAGCAGGCGGGGCCATGGGCGCGTGTATGGGTCTCCAGAGCATGGAGCAAGGTGTGCACTCGGGGCACATGCATGCACGCTGGCTTGAATGGTGCAGCTCCATTGCTGCTGCCAATAAGGCTGCTGCTGCTGCTGCTGCTGCTGCTGTGGTTGATGCTGCTGGTGCTGGTGCATGCTGCTCGAGGCACATGCATGCACGCTGGCTTGAACGGTGCAGCTCCATTGCTGCTGGGAAAGCTGCTGTCCATATGTCTGCTGTTGCTGCTGCTGCTGCTGCTGCCCCTGCTGCTGCTGACGCTATTGCTGCTGCTGCCATGTCGACCGATACAGCATGACTTTTGAGTCGACTCAAAAGTCACCTTGCTGCTGCTGCCATGTCGACCGATACAGCAAGTCAGGCATTTAGTGCTCGCGAAGCAATAAGTTGCCTGAGGAACACGCGTATCGCTGCCATTAACATGCCCCCCCCTCAAATCATCGGCAGCAGCAGCAGCAGCAGCACCGCCACCACTTTCACCCCCCGCACGCTGCACTCTCATCGCCTCTTGGGATGACCCAAAAGGCGCTTCTCCCAAAGAAGGTTCTCCCGTGAATCTCGCATCGTAAGGGTCCGTAACAGCCACACATGCCGTCTCAACACGGGCAGCACGTGGACTGCATTCCAGCCCTCCTTTCAAGTCAGCTATCCTTCCATCAAACACACTCCTGCCCTCCGGTTGTAGGGCCTCCGAGCCAAGAGGCAAGGCACGGAAGCCACTCCGAGCCAAAAGGCAATCCGAACCTGTTTCAAACTCTGATCTCCCTGTGCCATTCGGTCTCTGGACGCAGGCACACCGCTGTGTGGGGGAATGCCTTGCCTCCTGCTCTACAGCGCAGAGGCAGTGCTGCCTTGACTCAGCGCACCCCTCCCACGGCAGCGTGCCCATCGCCGCTCCCGCCGTGTGGGAGAAGTGCGCAGCGCACTCCTCCCACGGCAGTGTGCCCATCCCACGGCGCTGCTCTACAGCGCACTCCTCCCGCGGCAGTGTGCCCATCCCATGGCGCTGCTCTACAGCGCACCCCTCCCACGGCAGCAGCGGCAGCAGGTAGAGGTATCGGCGCCAGCGAGCGGAGAATTGAGGGTGGAAAGAGCGTGGGACCTGAGGAGCAGGGAGGGAGGGAAAGGGAACGGGAAGAGAGAAAGAGAGCAGAAGCTGTCGTTGCAGAGAATTGTGGTTGGAAGGAGCGAGGGACCTGAGGACAGGAGGGTTAAGGAGAGAGAGAGAGGCCATTCGAGTGAGATCCAGGGAGTTACTTTTGAAATTTCTCAAAAGTGGTACAAGAACCTTCCACGTTTCTGGTGGGGGGTTTCACTGCAGCAGCGACTGCAACCGCCCCCCCTCTCTCAAAGTGAAATGCAGTGGGATACCCCCCACACTACCTTCGAAATGCAGTGGGATACCCCCCACACTACCTTGGAAATGCAGTGGGATACCCCCCACACTACCTTGGAAATGCAGTGGGATACCCCCCACACTACCTTGGAAATGCAGTGGGATACCCCCCACACTACCTTGGAAATGCAGTGGGATACCCCCCACACTACCTTGGAAATGCGGATAACTCTCAGGCTTCCGTCAGTCGCTGCATCAACAGCCGCAGCTACCGCTGTGAGATCAAGGGGTTCCTTCCACGTGTCTGGTGAGGCAGGGAGGAAGAGAGAGTGGGAGAGAAAGGGCGGGAGAAAAGAGGGCAAGAGCGCGTGCTTTGACAGACAGAGAGGGAAAAGAAGGGGCAAAGGAAACAAAAACGGGTTGACTTTTGAGTTGACTGAAAAGTCAAGGGGCGGGAGAAAAGAGGGCAAGAGCGCGTGCTTTGACAGACAGAGAGGGAAAAGAAGGGGCAAAGGAAACAAAAACGGGGAAAACATGCACGCATGGACGGGCATACACACACAAAAAGAGACAGCAATGGCACATAAGGAAGCAAAGGAGAGTCACGAAAAGCACACACTTGCCCTGCTGCATGCACGCCCTTGTGAGACGTCTCAAAAAGTTTGTCTCAAAAGTGAGTCGACTCAAAAGACACGGCAGAGCCACTCACAAAAAGCACACACTTGCCCTTGTCCGTCCTCCCCGCCACCACCACACAAGGCACCGCTACTCATACAAGGCAGCACCACTCACACACAGAAAGAAGGAAGAAGAAAGGGCCACTCACGGAAGGCACACACTTGCCCTGCTGCATGCACGCCCTTGTCCATCCTCCCCGCCACCACCACTGCTGCCCTTATAACCCCCAACCCTTCCTCCTTATCACACACAAAGAGCCCAACACAGCAAAGCTAAGGAGTGATCATAGAGAAAGAGACTCACGGAAGGCACACACTTGCCCTGCTGCATGCACGCCCTTATCCGTCCTCCCCGCCACCACCACTGCTGCCCTTATAGCCTTCAGCCCACCCTCCTTGTCCCACTCCACTCTCAGAATCCCCAAGTCCCCATTCTCATGCCCCTCCTCCCTTCGCTTTTCCTGCCCCTCCTCCCTTTGCTTCTCCTGCCCCTCCTCCCTTTGCTCCTCCTGCCCATCCTCCATCCGCTTCACCCCTCTCTTCTTCTCTCGACGCTCCTTCCATGCCTTGCTGCCGCCCTGCCCTCTATCCCTCCCCTTCTCCTGCTTCTTCGGGTGGCTCTCGCAGAAAGGGGCCAGGGCGGACTCTAGCGTGCTGGTGGTGGGGAAGGACGGGCGAGAAGTGAGGAGGGGGGAGTGAGGGAGGAGATGAACAAAATAAGGGGCTCCCCATTCAAGTGGCTCTTGCAGAAAGGGGCTAGGGCGGACTCTAGAGTGCTGGCAGGGGGGGAAGAACAGGGGGAAAGGGAGGTACGACGGGTGGTTGAAGAGAAGGCGTAGGTGCCAACACACCCTTCTCCGGTCTCTTTCCTTCCATGCCATGCTGCCGCCCTGCTCTCTCGCCTTCTTCATCTGCTTCTTACGGTGGTGCTCGCAGAAAGGGGCTATGGTGGAATCTTAAGTGCTGGTAAGGGCAGGGGTGGGAATGGGGAAAATGGGGGCCAATGGGGGACAAAAAGAAGTTGGAGAAAGCGGGAGGAGTGTGAATACCTCCTAACACAACCCCACCCTTTATCCTCCTGGTTTCGTGCTGCGACCCTCCCACTCCGACCCTCCGCTCCTGCTTCCCACAACCACACAGTAAACCACCACACACCACCACCCATTACTACACAACACCGCACCACACACCACTGCTCCCTGTTGAAATTGATATCAATGGAACGCTCCCCCATCGTATGCCACCACCAGCTGCACCTGGTAACCCATCAGCCCCCCCCATCACATACCTCTCCACCGCACCTTACCACACAGTAGTACCGCACCATACCTCTGCACCGTGACTGCTTCCTGCTGGCTCTGGTACCCATGAAACGCCCCTCCATCGTATGCCACCACCAGCTGCACCGTGCACCTGGTAACCCATCACACTGCACCCCACCACACAAAACCGCACAGCACCGCACACCACCGCACCATACCATACCTCTGCACTGTGACTGCTCCCTGCTGGCTCTGATACCCGTGGAAAGCCCCTCCATCGTATGCCACCACCAGCTGCACCGTGCTGCGCCCCTCCCATGCTCCCCCGAGCTGCCTTTTTCACACAACCACACACTACCACACCACACTGTATCCCACCACACAGCACCGCACCATACCATACCTCTGCACGGTCACGGCTCCCTGCTGGCTCTGATACCCGTGGAAAGCCCCTCCATCGTATGCCACCACCAGCTGCACCGTGCTGCGCCCCTCCCACACTCCGTCCTTGCCTCCTTGAGAAGACTTCTTCCCACCACCAGCACCAGTAGTAGCTGCAACTGTAGTAGTCTCAGCTGCAGCAGTTTCACTTGAAGCAGCAGTAAAATCGGTAGGCACGCTTTGTTGCTCTGCTGCACTCCGCTTATCAGCTGCTATCTCCTCATGATTATCAAGCATCGTTTTGGACAAATCAGAGAGCGCCACGTGTCCTGCTGCCAGGCTGGCATAGAACGCGTGCACTGCTTGCCACGGGCGGTTCTGCAGATGGGCTGTGCACAGCCTGACCAAAAAAAAAAAGGGGGGGGGGCGGGGTGGGACGGGGTGGAAGGGGTTGGGTTGGGAGGGGATGGTTTTGAAGCGCCTCAAAGAACGCGTGCTTTTTGAGTCGACTCAAAAGGGGTTGGGAGGGGATGGCTTTGAAGCGCCTCAAAGAGCGCGTGCACTTCTTGCCACGGGCGGCGGTTCTGCAGATGGGCTGTGCATAGCCTGAGGGGGAAGGGGTGGGGGGAAAGGAGGGGAATTGAGAGGGAAGGGGTGGGGGGAAAGGAGGGGAATTGAGGGGAAAGGGGTGGAGGGACAGGAAGGTGGATTGAGGGGGAAGGGGAAGGGAGGGGGAAGGGAAGGGGAAGGGTGAGGAGGAAGGTGGGGAGTTGGGAGAGGGAACACAAACACTGGCCCATGGTTCTTTCTGTGGATGAGTTGCGCACAGCCTGGTAGGGGAAAGAGGGGAGCGGGGAGAAGGGGGAGGAAGGGGGGGAAGAGGGAGCGGATGGGCGGAACACAAACACTGGCCCATGGTTCTTTCTGCGGATGAGTTGGGCACAAGCAGTGAAGGGGAAGGAGGGGAGGGGGGAGCGGCGGGGATGGGATGTGTGGTGGGAGGGCGGAGGAGGGGAGGGAGGTGGATGGGGGGGAGGGGAGCCAGGATTTAGGGCACACCTGGAGGACCAGCGGAACGAGAGGGGGAAGGGTGGCGGGGTGGGGAAGTAAGGGGGAAGGGGGAAGAAATTGGTACCAGGGTTGACCAGGGTTTTCGAGGTTAGGGCGCACCTGGAGGACCAGCGGAAAGGCGCAAGTTCGTCCGTGTGGCGGAGCATTTCCTTCCCCCGGCTGTCATTCCACAACTCGTACGCGCAGGGCGCGATGCGCGCGGGGGGAGGATCCGCGGTATCTACAGTAGTCGCAAGCGGAACATCCGCGGACGACTGCATTTCTGAAGTCAGCGTGGCAATGTGACACCGCGGTCTCAGACAGGTCAGCGCTGCAATCCGGGACAGCTTATAACGAAGCGTGAACTACGACTGCTCCTACGAGTGAAGCTGGCTCCAACGTTTCTCGTGCGGTAAAGCACGGTTCCTGTCGGTCACTTGAAAGCATGCATCGACTTGAAGGGCGCGTTCCCTCCTCCTTGAGTCAATGCGAAGTGTTACATGGAACTTTTTGTGACATTACCGTTGTACTGCGACTGCTCCGATATGCTTCGATTAAGACAGATCCTCTGGAGTGTGCACCGGGTGGGTGATAAATAGTTTTACGTAATGAAGATACGGACAGTTCACTCTGTGTTTACACTGAAAGGTAATTGTCATCATGGCTACCCGTCATTGTACATGTACCGGTATGATTAGCTAGATGCATTTCTTTGGCATAAGATACCCCTACTGGCAGCTCTTATTTCGAGCAAAAGTTTTCAAAAAAACCGACCAGGACGCGACACACCACTTATTTAGAGTTCACCCAAACTAACGACACATGTATTAAAATCTTATTGATGGCATATTCAGCATGCCAATGCATGCACCTGTCACATGCAGAAGCAGGGAAAAGGGCGTAAACAGGAGTCGGCGGGACAATGTGAATGGAATGTTCAATAGACTACACGTTGTGAATTATTAACACGAAATGCTGTGCACATAATGCCATGCAGGAAAAATCAATCATACCTTTTGACAGCGCAGTGCTGGTTTTAAGGGCTGCTGAGAGCATAGGTGTCATATAGGTATTTGACAATTGCTGCACTCTCAAACATCTTCACTCCTGTGTTAGGGTCTTCAAGGTAGGGCGCCTGAGAACAGTCAAGAAGGAACAGGTAGGAACACAGAGAAAGAGGAATCAAATACCGCTGCACAATAGCTGCACTCTCAAACATCTTCACACCTGTGTTAGGGTCTTAAAACCGAATGTGGCCGGTTTTCTTCGTAAGCACACGCTGCCTGACCGCACTTGAGTGACAATCCACACTCAGTGTATGCGAAGACAGTGGGTAACACACCATAACAGCAGCAACGCCTGCAGATTGGAAAGTAGCTGAGATGAGCTCCCGGTGTGTATGTGGTCAGGCACATGCACCCCACCCTAGCAGCAGTAATGCTTGCTCACCTGGAAATGGCCGATTCTGTTCTTCAGAGTCCCCCCCTAGAGACTGCCTCTCCATGTGCTGTGTAGGACTACCTAGCACCGCAATGCACCACAGCAAACTACCCTAACAACAATTGTGCAGGCTCACCTGGAAGCGCCCGATTCTCTTCTTCAGAGCCTCCCTCTTGGGACTGCCTCTTGGTGTGCTGTGTAGGTGGGGGCACGTGGGCAGAATTGGAATCTGAGAATTCCGAAGGACCAAGCGAGTAGGTGCTGCGAAGGTAGACAGGTTTAATGAGGCGGATGATTATGAGACTGAAGTGGGAGCAAGTGGTGCCTTACGCGTGGTAGATGTGTGGCAGTTCCAACTCGCACAGAGCTTCACGCACCAGCTTGCAGAAGGGAGAGGGCTGCAGGAGTGGCAGAGAAGACAGAGAGGGAAGGCACACATGTGTGAGGAAGGTGTAAGGAGGTGAGTGAGATAGTACAATTGAGGTAGATTTGGGGCAGCTCCAACTCGCACAGAGCTTCCCGCACCAGCTTGCAGAAGGGAGAGGGCTGCAGGGAGAGAGCAGGGAGGGGGGAAGGCACACGTGTGAGGGGAAGGTGCAAGGAGGTGAGGTGCTGCGTGTGAGGTGGATGTGGGGTAGCTATAGCTCGCTCGCACAGGGCTTCCCGCACCAGCTTGCAGAACGGGGACGGCTGCAGCGACGGCATGGATGGCAGGGAGTGGAGCAGTGGGGAAACACGCGAGTGGGGAAGGCGCCAGGAGGTGAGGTGCTGCGTGTGAGGTGGATGTGGGGTAGCTCTAGCTCGCACAGGGCTTCCCCCAACGGCTTGCCGAAGGGGGACGGCTGCAGGGACGGCATGGAGGGCTGGGAGCGAGGCAGGGGGAAACACATGAGTGGGCAAGGTGCAAGGAGGTGAGGTGCTGCGTGTGAGGTGGATGTGGGGTAGCTCCCACAGGGCTTCTCGCACCTAACCAGTCAAGACACATGGACAGTTCTGGCTGGATGGAATTGCATCTTTGCCAAGTTATGATATTGCACATAGCACAGCTGTCATGGCTGTCATAGCTGTCGCAACAGACCCACCTCATGTGTGAACCATCCCATTCCGGTCAGACCAATCACACACTGCGAATGCCATGCACTCATCTCACCTCATACGCCCACACTTCCAGTGGCTGGGGCGGCATCTTGGCTGGCACATAGCGGCTTCCCTGCATGTGGAAAGACAGGCGGTTGGACAGTACTTGGGAGGAGTTAGATGGAAGGTAGCACATAGGCCTTTGTCCACGGGGAAGGGAGGAGGATAAAGCGGAATCATTTGGAAATGGCAGCGGTAAATTGGACCGGGTTCGATATGTTTGATGGATCAATCTTCTAACCATCCAAAGCTCGATGAAAGAGGGAGAGGGGGCATGTTCAGATGGAAAAAAATTGGGGAAATTCCATGTGAGAAGAAGATGCTCATGGATCATGTGTGAGTCAGAGTGTGAAGCACATACCTTCATCATGCGGCCAATGCCTGCTAGGCCTGCAGTAATGGACTGGCAACATGGGTGGAGGAGGGATGGGTTTCGAAAGGGGGTGAGAGAGGAGGTCAGAAAAGGGGTGAGGAAGGGCGTGAGATAGGGAGGGACAGTGTAGCATGTAGTGAGTCGATTTTTGAGTCGACTCAAAAATCGAAAAGGGGTGAGGAAGGGCGTGAGATAGGGAGGGACACTGTAGCATGTAGTGAGTCGATTTTTTAGTCGACTCAAAAATCGAAAAGGGGTGAGGAAGGGCGTGAGATAGGAAGGGACAGTGTAGCAACAGGCGATTTTGGGAGATCTTAATAGACGGGTGCGACATGCCTATTTTCATACAACATGCATTTATACACTGAGTGCAATGCAGTAAATTCAATATACTGGTAGAACATCACCAGAGTAAAAAAAACATTTTGTGGCGTTAACTGTGTTCGACCCCTGTCATGATGCAAATTCTGTGTTAAAAAATGTGTTTGAAAGATTCTTGATACAAAGATTCGGCCACTCACAGTGATGGGTCCGAGCTGGAGCATGAGTGGAATGGATCCGTTGCCTGGAAGACGGGGAAGGAGTGGGCAGGAAGGGGGAGGGAGGGTGCGGGGAGGCAGGTTGGAAGAAAGGAAAAACTGAGAGAAAACAAGCAGAGGCTACAAGTCGGCATGGCACAGGGGGATGTTACGGGTGGTTAAGATTTGCCGAAACTCAAGTCATTTGGTTGGGATTTGCCGTTCGTGTTTGCGAGGTACTTGATGCTTTCGTCTGACATGTACATGCTCAGATATCGAGGCGCTTCAAAGCCGCGAGACACGAGACAACTTGTGAGGCGCCTCACAGATGATACACGTACCATATGTGTTGGCGAGGTACTTGATGATTTCATCCGACTCGTACACGCTCAAACTTTCTCGACCTTTTAGGAGCCTCAAAACTGCGACACTTTTGACTTTGAAGCCACCTCAAAAGAGGAGGCACGTACCGTACGTGTTGGCATATACTTGATGATTTCATCCGACTCGTACATGCTCACTCCCGTATTGTTGAGGCGACTAAAAATAGTATGTACGAACGACAGTGTACATGCTTACCATACGTGTTGGCGAGGTACTTGATGATTTCATCCGACTCGTACATGCTCACCCCCGTGTTGGGATCCACCTGTAATGGGCAGAAGAGAGTAGTTGCTCAGTGGAAAAATGGGACGAAGTAAGCAATATGCCATGTGTGATATCTTGTGCCCTTACGGGATGCATAGTGCTGGATGCAGCATGCAGAATGCAGAGTGTGCTATGCACGTGACATACCATGTAAGGGAACTGCCTCTTGCCGCCCATCTCAATGGCCTTGGGTCGGTATGTGGGACCATCGACAGGGCACGGGTAGAAGAGCACGTCTAGATCCAGCACTGACACCATCTCACGGACCTGGTGGGCAGGGAGAGGAAAGGAAGGGAAGCAATGAGACCACAGAATAGCGTTAAGTTGGCACATGGGCCATTGACAGGGCACGGGTAGAAGAGCACGTCTAGATCCAGCACTGATACCATCTCACGGACCTGGTGGGCAGGGAGGGGTAAGGGAGGTGAGGAAAATACAGAATGGTCTTGGGCCCAACTGACGGGGCATGGGTAGAATAGCACGTCTAGTTCCAGCACTGACACCATCTCACAGACCTGAAAGAGTTAGGGAAGCGAAGGGGAGAAACAAATGCAACAAAGCAAGGCCATGTGAAGCAATGGCATGGGCCCATTCACGGGGGATGCACAGTGGAACACGTCTAGGTCCAGCACTGACACCATCTCACGTACCTGGGAGAGTTAGGGGTGGATTCTGGTGGCATGAGGCACGGGAATGGAGATGGCACGCAAAGCACGGGTGTGGGTGGGAGTGCACGCATTGACAGGGCATGGGTAGAAGGGCACGCCTAGGACCTAGGACCAGCACGCCTAAGAACACTGACGCCATCTCACCGATCTGGGGGGTTAGAGAGTGGCGTTGGCGGGTTCGGGGGCAGGTGAGCACGACAAGGGGCCAGGCAGGCAGGCAGGAGGCAGTGGGCAAGAAAGGAACAAGCAGGGGCAGGTGATGGTGTGTGCATGCAGCATACCTTGCGGCAGAAGGGACAGCTGCAGCAGCAGGAGGGCACGAGAGCGAGAACGAGCAGCGACGTTGATGCGATTGACGGGGGGATGGGGGCGGGGAGGGGATGGGGAAGGGGAGGGGATGGGGAAGGGGAGGGGATGGGGAAGGGGAGGGGATGGGGAAGGGGAGGGGATGGAGAAGGGGGATCAGAGGCATGAAAGGAAGGCAAAAGCGTGAGACAAAGCGGAAGCATCATCTACAATAGCGAACGGGCACAGAAGGGTTACGTCTTGAATTATGAGCAACCGATGGAGGAAAGGGCACAAACGAATGAAAGCAAAAGTTACGGATGAAGTGAGGAGAGGGGAGGAAAGGGCATATAACCTGCATTAAGAAGCCAGCAAGCTGCACTGCAAGCAAAGATCATCCCTTTGCCAGCGGTGCAATTCACCAACAGGAGTGATTCTACCTCACCCTTCAAACTCGTAGATCTCGATGGGCTGGGTCACCGGCTTCAGTTCGCCCGTGGTGGTTTCCACCAGCTTGTACCCTGCAGTGGACGAGTGTGAGGCAATGAGGGTGCTATTTCAACCACTTCAACACTATTGAATAGAACAACAGCCCGAGTGCTATTGTTGAATAGAACAACAGCCCGAGTGCTATTGCCTAAATCATGGATTGTGATTGTGATTGGGATTGTGATTGTCCAGTCACTCTCCACTTGCAACGAAAAGTGAAGTCATGACTGGAGTATAGTCACTAGTTGATGTTTGTCGCTCTAATCGCCCATGACTGGTCTTAGCGCATGGTGCTAGTTCGCCACTCACTGCGCACGAGTTCTAAGTCACAGCAAATACTGACTACGGTTGGAATTAAAGTCGACTCAAGTCAGGCCCAGTGAGGTGGTGACACCAGGATGAAAAGCGTCGAAATGGTCCAGTCCTGAGACGTGGCATATTTATCCGAAGTCTACTCACCCATGACTGGCCCCAGTGCATAATCCTCGTCCTTCACTGCAGACGAGGACTCCACCTTGGCCTTGTACCTGCAGCACGCGGACGTTGAAAACAAGGAGAAGGGGTGGAAGCGAGAAGTTTAAACACATGATTCCACTTGGCCTTGTACGTGCTTAGGTGTCGTCCTTCACTGCAGATGACGAATCCACCTTGGCCTTGTACCTGGCAGCATGCAGACATTGAAAGAGAGGGAGGACAAGGAAGAACAAGGAAGAAAGAAAGAAATAGGTTGAACTTCTGAGTCGGCTTGAATGCAGACTTCAACAGCGACGATTACGGCAAAAGCATATCGTCAGCTTCAGGGCGGAAACGAAACGATTACTAAGGAAAAACTCAGCCTTACCCTTCACTGAACACGCCCGTGCCGAGGCGGAAGAGGATCGGCAACGATGCGCCAATCACGGCTCCCAGCTGCCCGCTTGCCACGGAAAATGGCTTAGGCTCGGGCGGCACAAAGTTTTCAGGTGCCCGGATGTCGTTAGATGACGACGCTGCCGCCTACGAGAGAGGAAGGTAAGGATGGCAGGTATGTTGGGAACGCTTTATTGCGATTCACTGCATTCGTTGCTGCTCTGACGAAAACAGCGCATGCATCGGTACCAAAAACCAAAAAAGGAAACCAGTAACACAAAAGCACAATATCGCGGACGAGTACAACCTAGTGAAAAAAAGAAAAAAAACAAACAAACAAACAAACAAAAGGTTACGATTCGAAGCTAGACTGTGCTTACCTGTGAGCTCGAAGGCTGGTCACCGCCTCCCATCTCGGCACGAACAACTTGTCGGAGCCCCCTGCTACTCCCCGCTACGCTAGCAGCACTCTTCGTCTGCAAGCTATTTCCGGAAACGCCAGAAAGCGATGCAAGGCTGGAGGAAGGGAGCCGTGTCGCGGCAGAAGAAAGAGCTGCCATGAAGCTGCACAACGTAGTCAAGGGAACTTGAGTGCAGGGTTGGAATTCAGGAGCCTCGAGATTGGCGTGCCGAGACTTGGTTCTGGGTAAGCTGCTCAAGATTTCTGATGGTTTTGTGAGAACGAATTCTGTTTCGAGAATCCACCAGCAGCTCATGAGGAATTCCACCTTCATGACGACGTGCGAAGCCTCTCGCATACCTCGTAGGGAAGAGCAATTGGTCTGCGAAGGTGTTACGAATCTTGACGACTGTATGCGTGGTGGTGAGTGAACAAGGTGGTCCACGTGGGAGATCTTCCGCTCGCCACGTTGTCCATCCACGATTCCAGGAGAAGTGCGGGGCGCAGGTCATATTCACTTCTAGTACAGTCAATACTCCCCACCGTTTTCTTCATTATTTCCCAAAACTCCTAAGCAAAGCACATCCATGCATGTTCCCAAAAAGTTCTAGAAGCACCTAGCTCTAAGTGCTGTTGCAACAAGATACTCGTCGCCTAACTCGGGAAAACTGACTAGGCTCACTTAGTGCGTATTTTGACTGATTTACTCTGGAGTGCCTCGCAAAAAACATCAACACATCCATATCATCTTTGTTGCGGTCTGCAGCATCTGTTAGGATAGAATGAGGCTGACTTACATTTTTTTTACAAATCCTTTCGGTGCGGATAGGCCTGCAAACAACGATACACAGCACCGAAACAAAACAAATTGCAGAAAGCAGGACCACATGGAGGAAAGGGTGAATAACCACGCTGACAAAACACCAACCTAGCTTACCCATGACTTAATCCATTCTTACCCAAATTTGGCTCATATTGTTCACCCAGTTCTACCCCACGTTGCTCCCACTCACCCCACTGCCGCCACCGTTGCCGAACTCCTCCCCAGCGCTCGGCACCAAGAGTGCATCAAGCACCTCCACCACCGCCGCCGCAGTCGGCGCACCTCAGGGTCAGGCAGCAGGCAGCGCGAGGCGAGCTTCAAACCTCCCATACTCACTCATTTCTCACTCCAATCCTACTCACACCATGCTCAGATCTCACCCGTTCTTACTGCACACCGTGCCTGCTTCTCCCATCCGTCTCCCTACTCACCCCGCTGCCGCCGCCGCCGTTGCCAAACTCCTCCCCAGCGCCCGGCACCACGAGTGCATCGAGAATCTCCACCACCGCTGCGGCAGTGGGCCGAACCTCGGGGTCGGGCAGCAGGCAGCGTCCGGCGAGCTTGACCATCTCCACAAGGGCAGGCAGGGCGAAGCTTCCCTGCAGCTTCGGATCCACCATGGCCTCCACCTTGGCCCGGTCCATCAGCTTCGGCTTCGCCTGGGGGAGAGGGGAGAGGGAGAGAGAAACGAGGGAGAAAGGAGGAGGGGGGAGGAAGGGAAAAAGTGGAGAGTGTGGGATCAGACAGGGTGAGATTTGGTCGGCCCGACCTGGCCCGTTGTGGGTGGGCGCATGGGGAATGGAAGGCCCTCCCCTCGGGGTTGGGCAGCAGGCGGCGCGCGGCGAGCTTGACCATCTCCACCAGGGCAGGCAGGAAGGGAAGAGGAGGGAGGGAAGAGGAAAGGCGCATGAGCCAAGGAGGGCCCTCTCCTCGGAATTGGGCAGCAGGCGGCGCGCGGCGAGCTTGACCATCTCCACCAGGGCAGGCAGGAAGGGAAGAGGAGGGAGGGAAGAGGAAAGACGCATGAGCCAAGGAGAGCCCTCTCCTCGGGATCGGGCAGCAGGCGGCGCGCGGCGAGCTTGACCATCTCCACCAGGGCAGGCAGGGCGAAGCTCCCCTGCAGCTTCGGATCCACCTTGGCCTCCACCTTGGCCCGGTCCATCAGCTTCGGCTTCACCTGGGGGAGAGGAGAGAGAGGAAGGAGGGAATTTAGCAGAAGCAGGAGTCGGGTGGGTAAGTGGAAGTGGTTCATCAGATTCGGCGCTGCTTGGGGGAGAGCAGCGAGGGAGGGAAGGCAATGGTGAAGTGGGAGTGAGTGAGCGAGTGAAATGGAAACAGAGAGGAGAGGGAGGGGGGAGGAGGGAAAACGGAGGGAGGAGGGAGGAAACTGAAGGAGAGAGTGTGGGGTGAGAGGGGAATGACAGGCAAGGTAGGAGGTTTGGTTGACTGCGGGAGTGAGAAGGGCAGTCAATTTACGATTCTGCAGACTTCCCAAATGCACTGCGAAACTCGGATAGAACCAGCAAGGAGGAAGTTCAGATTACTGACCTGTAAGGAGGACTTGCCAAATGCACCTGCTAGGACTTCGGGTTCACGAGTGCACTTGAAAACGGCATTGTGATTCACCCGGCGCACACGCAGTCAACGCACCCATGGCATCAATCAAATCACTCATGGCATGCACCTGGGAGGCGGACACTCACCCAGCGCACGCGGGGCTGCTTGGTGGGCGGCAAGGGAGGGTCAAACGGCCTCCTGCTGGTGATGAGCTCGAGACTCGAGAGCACACATGGTGCTTCAATTCAAATTACTCATCCAGCGCACAAGGGCCAAAGTAATCTGCCTGAGAGGCCAACACGCGGGACTTCAAATCACTCACCCAGCACACGAGGGACTTCAAATCACTCACCCAGCGCACGAGGGACTTCAAATCACTCACCCAGCGCACGAGGGACTGCTCGGTGGGAGGTAAGGAGGGGTCGAGCGGCCTTCTCCCAGTGACGAGTTCGAGCAGCAGCACGCCCATGGCGTACATGTCAGTGCGCGCCGTGCTCTCATGCACCCATGCCAGCTCCGGTGCCACTGCTCCTGATGCTAGCGCCTGGGGGGGGGATAGGTTGGAAGGGAGGAGGAGACAGTGGGGTTGTGTGGGTGGGGTGCACACATTGGGCAGCCGTGCTCTCATGCACCCATGCCAGCTCCGGTGCCACTGCTCCTGCTGCTAGCGCCTGGGAGGGATTGGATGCTAGGAGGCCCAGGGAGTGAACGCAGGCAGTAGCGAAGAGCAAGGCAGGCCTCAGAATGAGCAAGTCAATCAAAGAAAGGCCTTACATTAGAGGAAGGTCGGACTCACCACCACAGGGTAAGCGGGCATGGTGGAGGGCTTGGGCACAAGGAGCTCGGGCATAGGGAGTGCCGATAGGTAGAAGTGAGAATTGACAGTCTTTCGAGTCGACTCAAAACGAGCTCGGGCATAGGGAGTGCCGATAGGTAGAAGTGAGAATTGACAGTCTTTCGAGTCGACTCAAAACGAGCTCGGGCATGGGGAGTGCCGATAGGCAGAAGTGAGAACTGACAGTCTTTCACTTCAGAATGGGGAAGTAGAACGAACGAAAGGCGTTAATCTAGAAGGAATTCAGAGTTACCACAGAGGAAGCGGGCATGGCAGAGGGCTTGGATGCGAGGAGGTCGAGAGAGTGCAGGCATGCAGTAGTGAAAGGCGTGGCAGGCGTCAGAATGAGGTAGCCAAACAAACCAAGGCCTTACACTGGAGGAGAGTCAGGCTTACATTGGACCAGGCATCAGTGAGCGAGTGCAATTAGAAGATGAACAGGCAGGCTTACCACGGAGGAAGCGGGCATGGCAGAGGGCTTGGACGCGAGGAGCTCGAGCGAGTGAAGTAAGTAGTCGATACGGACTAGGCGAGACATCAGAGAGTGAAAGGAAGGCGGGCTTACCGTAGCAGGTATTCAGGCTTACCACAGAGCAGGGCCTTACCGTAGCAGGTATTCAGGCTTACCACAGAGCAGGGCCTTACCGTAGCAGGTATTCAGGCTTACCACAGAGCAGGGCCTTACCGTAGCAGGTATTCAGGCTTACCACAGAGCAGGGCCTTACCGTAGCAGGTATTCAGGCTTACCACAGAGCAGGGCCTTACCGTAGCAGGTATTCAGGCTTACCACGGAGCAGGGCCTTACCGTAGCAGGTATTCAGGCTTACCACAGAGCAGGGCCTTACCGTAGCAGGTATTCAGGCTTACCACGGAGGAAGCGGGCATAGCAGAGGGCTTGGAGGCGAGGAGCTCGAGAGAGTGAAGGCAGTAGTCAGAGAGATAGGCTGTTGAATCCTGTGCCACCACCACTGATGTGGATGTGAGGTCCTGATGGGTCATCTGGTGAAATAGGGAGAAGAAGGAAAGCGAGGAGAGGGAGGAGAGGGAGGAAAGGGATTGATAGGCGCACAAGGGAGTGAAAGCAGTTGTTGGAGAGATAGGCTGTTGTGTCCTGTGCCACCACCACTGATGTAGATGTGAGGTCCTGGTGGGTCATCTGGTGCGAATGAAGGAAGGGAATGGGCAGGACAAGGGAGTGAAGTGAAGGCAGTGGCTGGAAAGGTAGGCTGTTGAGTCCTGTGGGAAGCGCAGCCCCTCCGCTCATCTACATCAGCCCCTCCGCTCATCTACATCAGCCCCTCCGCTCATCTACATCAGCCCCTCCGCTCATCTACATCAGCCCCTCCGCTCATCTACATCAGCCCCTCCGCTCATCTACATCAGCCCCTCCACTCCGCCGCATCCCTTGCACTTTCGCATCCCCGTGGTAACTTCAAAAACTACAAATGAATGAAGACCTGAGAAAAGACAGAGGCTTTAAGGGCTCATCTGAGGGCACTAAAGCAGGGTCCGCTGGGTTTGAATGAAGGGCTCACCTGTGAGTTGAGGGGCTTTAAGAGCTCTCACCTGTGAGTTTTGGGGCTTTAACGGCTCACCTGCGAGTTTGGGGCTTTAAGAGCTCACCTGTGGGTTGAGGGAATGGAGAAATCGTAGCCCCTCCGCCACATCCCTTGCAATGGACACACGCACGTTCCACGGCAGCACCTGGTCCAACGAGTCTGGTGGGGTAGGGGAGGGGAGCACGACGATGGGGGGAGTGAGGGCGTGGCAATAGGGGAAATGAGCACAGCCTCTCGGCCACATCCCTGGCAATCGACACACACACGCACGTTCCACGGCAGCACGCGGTCCAACAAGTGTGGTGGGAGAAGGCATGGCAGGGAGGGGAAAACGATGATGGGGGAGGTGAGGGCATGGCAATGGGGGGGCAGAGCATGAGGGGAGAGGACATGGTGATGGACACATGCACGTTCCATGGCAGCACGCGGTCCAACGAGTCTGATGGGAGAAGGCATGGCGACGGGGATGGGGAGAGAGCATGAGGCTGCACCAGTTGGGAGGGAGTACACAATCATGCGGCTGCCTCTCAGGTAATCCGCACATAACCCCAACACCTTGAGCAGCATGCTCCCATCCGCACCACCACCGCTTTCCTCCCTCCCAATACCTTGAGAGCAGGCAAGCCTGAACACTCCTCGGCACCGCTTCTCACCGTGCAAGCAACCCCAGGCACCGCTTGTCACCGCTTCTCACCGTGCAGGTACGTCTCGAGCGTGGCAGCACCAGGCGGGAGGGAATACACAATCATGCGGCTGCCTCTCAGGTAATCCGCACAGAACCCCAGCACCTTGAGCAGCATGCTCCCATCCCCATTTCCCCCTCCCCCCTCGCCCCCTGCAGCCCCTCCCGCCTGCATGCGCGCAAACACGTCGAGTGCAGCGGCAAAGGTCTCTCGGGGCTCTGAGCTGAGCACGTCCACCTGAGCCACCGCTATGAAGCTGCGATCGGGGAGCATGCCTCTGGAGGTGGTGCAACAAGGACGAAGAGAGGAGGGATGTTGGAAGGGCAGCAAAGGTCTCTCGGGGCTCTGAGCTGAGCACGTCCACCTGAGCCACCGCTATGAAGCTGTGGTCTGGGAGCATGCCCCTGCGGGTGGTGGGACAGGGTGGTGGGGCAGCGGGAATGGGTAGGTGGTAATCAGGAGGTGGGGAATTGTAGGAGGTGGGGGATTTGGCGTTCTTCCTTTCCTTGTTGGGGGATCGGATTGCTGAAGCTTCGGAGCCTTGAAGAGGGGAGAGTGGCTAGGCATATGACCTCACATACCAGCATGTGTTGAGCACGATGTGATTACAAACGAACATGCCTGTAAGTGAGCAGGCTGTGACTGTAGCAAACGTGCCTGATGGTGAGCAGGCTGTGACTATAACACGTGCCTGTGGGTGAGCAGGCTGTGACTATAGCCAACGTGCCTGTAGGTGAGCAGGCTGTGACTAAATGGAAGGTGCCTGTGGGTGAGCACGCTGTGACTATAGCAAACGTGCCTGTAGGTGAGCAGCCTGTGCTCCCGCTGGGCAAAGAGGTGATCCGGGGAGAAGTTGCCTGTGGCTATAGTGAACGTGACTGTAGGAAAGTAGGATGTGACTATAACGAACGTAACATGCCTGTATGTAAGCAGGCTGTGCTCCCGCTGGGCGAAGAGGTGATCCGGGGAGAAGTTGCCTGTGGCTATAGTGAACGTGACTATAGGAAAGCTGGCTGTGACTATAACGAACTTAACGTGCCTGTAGGTGAGAAGGCTGGAGGTGAGAACATAACCCGCTGGGCAAAGAGGTTCTCCGGGGAGAAGTTGCCTGTGGTGGCTATAACGAACACAAATGTAGACGAGGAGGAGGAGGAGCAGGCTGTGACTATAAAGAACGTGCCTGTAGGTGAGCAGGCTGTGCTCGCGCTGAGCGAAGAGGTGATCCGGGGCAAAGTTGCCCGTGGCGAGCTGCAGCTCCTCCAGCGAGAAGGGCTTTAGCAACTGTGAGGCGCCCACGGCTGGGAGAACACAAGGGGCACAAGAAGACACAAGGGGACACAAGAGGACACAAGAGGACACAAGAGGACACAAGAGGACACAAGAGGACACAAGGGGACACAAGGGGACACAAGAGGACACAAGGGGACACAAGGGGACACAAGGGGACACAAGGGGACACAAGAAGACACAAGGGGACACAAGAGGACACAAGAGGACACAAGAGGACACAAGGGGACACAAGGGGACACAAGAGGACACAAGGGGACACAAGGGGACACAAGGGGACACAAGGGGACACAAGGGGACACAAGGGGACACAAGGGGACACAAGGGGACACAAGCGGACACAAGGGGACACAAGGGGACACAAGGGGACACAAGGGGACACAAGGGGACACAAGGGGACACAAGGGGACACAAGGGGACACAAGGGGACACAAGGGGACACAAGGGGACACAAGGGGACACAAGGGGACACAAGGGGACACAAGGGGACACAAGGGGGCACAAGGGGACACAAGGGGATACAAGGGGACACAAGAGGACACAAGGGATGGACGGGGGCAGAGTGGGCGTGCGTATTTGTGAGCTTCAGAGGGGCGCCATGCTGAGCTGCCCGTGGTGAGCTGCAGCTTCTCCAGCGAGAAGGGCTTGAGAGAGAGTGAGGCGCCCACAGCTGAGGGGGAAGGGAGAGAGACGGGAGAAGGGACAGATACGGGAAGAGATAGGGACAGATACCGGGGGGGGGGGGGCATGGGGTGAGCTGAAGGAGATAAGGGAGAAGTTGCCCGTGGCGAGCTGCAGCTCCTCCAGCGAGAAGGGCTTGAGCGACTAGTGACGAGGGGTCCGGCCTGTGCAGGTCTGCCGCTCCTGCAGAGACTGATGACTGGTAGAGAAGGGAGAGAGTGTAGCGAGAGGGTGTGGGTGTGAGACGAGGAAGGGTGAGAGAGGAGAAATGAGAAAAAGGAGGGTGAGGGCAGAAATGAGAAGAGGGGAAACTGGGAGAGAGAGGAGAAGTGGGGGAGATGGTGAGAGAGGAGGCAGGAAAGGGGGACAGGGAGGGAGGAGGGAGCAAGGAGAGAGAGGAAACGAAGGAAAGCTGGGGAGGGCATGGAAGTGAGGGAGAGAGGGATGAAAGTGAGAAAAGTGAAGGGCTTGAAGGAACGACCCAACTTCACGGCGAAGGGAATAAGCAGGCGACACTCATTCAAGGAGAGGGCATGGAAGTGAGGGAGAGAGAGGGATGACGGTGAAGAAAGAGAAGGGCACTCACTCATAGAGCGGCCGAACTTTCATAGCAACGGCCATGGCAGCAGAGGGCGAGCGGGAGGAGGTGGCAGCGGGTGAAGGGAAGGGAGAGAAGGGAAAGGAGGTAGGGCGGACACTCACTCATAGAGCGGCCGAACTTCATAGCAAAGGCCATGGCAGCAGAGGGCGAGGGGGAGGTGGCGGCAGCGGGTGAAGAGAAGGGAGAGAAGGGAAAGGAGGTAGGGCGGACACTCACTCATAGAGCGGCCGAACTTCATAGCAAAGGCCATGGCAGCAGAGGGTGAGGGGGAGGTAGCAGCAGCAAGGCCAGACGAGCCTGCAGCAGCGGAGGCAGAGGAAGCCGGGTGCACCCCTGCTGCGACGTTATAGGCATCGTCAGGGTCCAGCGCCTGGGAGAAGGTGGTGGCAGAGGTTGCAGGGACGGACAGGTGCTGGTAGGCCCTGTGCGGTGGGGTGCGGTCAGGCGGGGTTGGGTGGGTGGGGTGAGGTGGGGTGGGTGGAGGGACAAAGATGAGCCATCATGCCTGGTGCAACAGTGCAACAACGTTGTAGGCATCATCGGGGTCCAGCGCCTGGGAGAAGGTGGTGGCAGAGGTTGCAGGGACAGACAGGTGCTGGTAGGCCCTGTGGGATGGGATGCGGTGCAGTTGGGTGGGATGGGGTGGAGAGAAAAAACAAATGAGCCACTTCTGCTGAAACGTTGTAGGCATCATCTGGGTCCAGCGCCTGAGAGAAGGTGGCTGTGGCTGGCGGGACTGAGAGATGCTGGTAGGCCCTGAGGGGTGGGATGGGGTGGAATGGGGTGGAGCGCGGTGGAGAGAGAATAGATGAGTCATAACCCCTGCTGCAATGTTGTAGGCATCATCCGGGTCCAGCGCCTGGGAGAAGGTGGTGGCAGAGGTTGCAGGGACGGATAGGTGCTGGTAGGCCCTGTGGGATGGGGTGCGGTGCAGCTGGGTGGGATGGGGTGGAGAGAAAAAAAAATGAGCCACTTCTGCTGCAAAGTTGGAGGCATCATCCGGGTCCAACGCTTGCGAGAAGGTGGCTGTGGCTGGCGGGACAGAGAGGTGCTGGTAGGCCCTGTGGGGTGGGGTGGGGTGTGGTGGGGTGGGGTGGGGTGGGAAGAAGAGGAGTGCTGTGACTCATGAGCAACGTTGTAGTCCAGCATCTGGGAGAAGGTGACCGTGGCTGGAGGGACTGACAGGTGCTGGTAGGCCCTGTGGGGTGCGGTGGGGTGGGGTGCGGAGGGGTGGGGTGTGTTGGAGTGGGGAAGACTGGGACAGGAAAGGGGAGAGAGAAAGTAGCGGTATGACTCATGTGCATCCCTGGGGGGTCTAGTCTAAGTAGCAACTAAGAGAGTGTGGCTGAGGATGCTGCGAGAACTGACAGGTGCTGGTGGCGAGAACAATTTTACCTTACCACTCCCAACCGCACTCCATCCCATTCCATTCCACCCACCTGGCCTTGCTGGATGCGCTCCAGACCCAGCCCGTCTGTCCCATTCGCACCCCACCCCACTCCACCGCAGCACACCCACCTGGACTTGCTGGACGCACTAAAGCCCCAGCCCGTCTGCCCGGTGCGCTTGTTGTGGGCGCGGTTGCGGATGCACCAGATGCAGGAGATTATAAGCGTTGTGAACATGATGGCTGCGAGCAGCGAGAGAGCCACGATCCACGCGGGCGACAGGTCGTCGTCTCCCTGCGCGTCAAAGTGCTCTGAGGAAACAGAAACAGCGAGTGTGGGTGCGGGCCGGCAGGGAGCGCGTGAGAGAGAGGGGAAAAGAGAGGGGTAGGGAGCGGAGAAAGGGAGGATTTACGAGGCTTCTCGAGAATTGTTCGCCCGGCCCGGAGTGCTTTGTTTCTCGTAGGGCGCGGTTTCGGAGGCACCAGATGCAGGAGATGAGAAGCGTTGTGAGCATGATGGCTGCGAGCAGCGAGAGCGCCACGATCCACGCGGGTGACAAGTCGTCGTCTCCCTGCGCGTCAAAGTGCTCTGGGGAGATGGAAAGTGGGGTAAGAAGGGGACAGAGCTGACATGAGGAGGCTAGGGACGAAGGAGAGCACGAGCCATGTTCCAGCTGCACCTGCCCCAGCTGCACCTGCCAGTAGCTAGTGTTAAGAATTACACTGTCTTTTTCATACTTGCTCATTCCTAAACCTAAGCGCTGCTGCTCACTGAAAAATGTCCGAAGATCTGCACGAGCCATGTTCCAGCTGCACCTGCCCCAGCTGCACCTGCCCCAGCTGCACCTGCCCCGGCTGCACCTGCCCCGGCTGCACCTGCCTCAGCTGCACCTGCCCCGGCTGCACCTGCCTCAGCTGCACCTGCCTCAGCTGCACCTGCCCCAGCTGCACCTGCCCCGGCTGCACCTGCCCCGGCTGCACCTGCCTCAGCTGCACCTGCCCCGGCTGCACCTGCCTCAGCTGCACCTGCCTCAGCTGCACCTGCCCCAGCTGCACCTGCCCCGGCTGCACCTGCGCCTCAGTTGCACCTGCCCCATGCACACACCCATCCATCCTGCCTTGCACCAAGCTATACCCCGAGCCGAGACACTCACGTTCGCGGCATTGGCAAGGAGCATATCTCTCCCCAGGCAGACACACTCTCTAGCCTGGCCATCCGTTGTCGCAGTGGCACAGCTGCACCTGCCCCAGCTGCACCTGCCCCAGCTGCACCTGCCCCACTGCTGCGCATATACATCCATCTCCCCTTGCACCAATGACCAATCTATAACCGTAGGCACTCACGTTCACGGCACTGGCATGGAGCGTACCCCTCCCCTGGCAGACACACACTCTCCCCCGGCCACCCGTTGTCGCAGTGGCACAGCTGCACCTGCCCCACCGCGCACGGCTTGCGCACGATACTGTTCACGGGCGGCAGGGGCGGCGCGTCCATTGGCACTGGGCGGCACCGCCCGTCGTTTGTGAACATGACGCAGAGCTGCGGGTTGTTCTTGAAGCTGGGATGGGCGAGAAAGGAGCAGGGAAGGCGTGTGTGGAAACGGGAGTGAGGAACATTGGGAACTGATGAAAAAAAAAAAAAAAAAAACTTGAAAACATATGGAAAGAAAAAGGAGGAAATTTAAGGATGAAGATGCGCGTTGAGATGCTCTTTGAAATCACGGCCGAGAGCCCCGTATAGCTGGTTGTACTGCATGCGCAGGTAGGTGAGGTGATCTCTGAGCCGACTCAAGACTCAAATCAAAGGCAATAAAAGCCACACTTACACATTGAGATGCTCCTTGATTTCAAGTTCAAGGGCGCCGTTTTGCTGGTTGTACTGCATGCGCAGGTACGAGAGCTGATCCTGATTCTTGAGTCGACTCAAGACTCAAAGGCATCAGTAACCGCCGCTACTCATGCGTTGAAGTTCTCGTTAAATTCGAGGCCGAGACCCCTGTAGAGCTGGTGGTATTGTTGGCTGATTTAGAGGTTGACTTACGATTTGAAGCCACCAGAAGCCACACTCACGCGTTGAGGTGCTCCTTGAACTCGAGTCTCAGCGCGCCATAGAGCTGGTTGTACTGCATGCGCAGGTAGGTGAGCTGATCCTGGTTCTTGAGTTGACTCAAGATTCTAACTTTAAGAGGCAATAAAAGCCACACTTACGCATTGAGATGCTCTTTAGAATCAAGGCCCAGCGCGCCATTGAGCTGGTTGTACTGCATGTGCAGGTACATGAGCTGATTCTATAGTCGACTCAAGACTCAAATCAAAGGCACCAGAAGGGAAGCCACACTCACGCATTGAGATGCTCCTTGAACTCAAGTCCGAGAGCCCCGTAGAGCTGGTTGTACTGCATGCGCAGGTACGTGAGCTTGGGCAGCGACGCTATTGCAGACGGCACCTTGCCCGTGAGATTGTTGTGATCCAACATGCTGCGAGGGGAGCGGGAGCGAGGGAGGGGAGAGGGGAGAGGCAACCCTTGAGAGACGCGATTGCAGAAGGCACCTTGCCCGTGAGATTGTTGTGATCCAACATGCTGCGAGGGGAGCGGGAGCGAGGGAGGGGAGAGGGGAGAGGCAACCCTTGAGAGACGCAATTGCAGACGGCACCTTGCCCGTGAGATTGTTGTGATCCAACATGCTGGGGGGGGGGGGGACGGGGGGGGGGGGGGGGGGGGGGGGAGAAGGGGAGGGTGGAGGGAGAGGGTGGGGGAAAGGAAGGGGGCAAAGGGAGGAGGGAGATGACGGGGGGCAAGAAGGAGAGGTGTTCTTTGAGAATCAACTGCCCCTCTGCACGTGGAAGGCTCAGCCTCCTAGCACGCCAAAGAGGTGGTTGTTTGTTGTACTGCATGTGCAGGTATGTGAGCTTGGGCAGCGAGGCTATGGCAAAGGGCACCTTGCCTGTGAGATTGTTGTGAGTTAACACCTTGCAGGAATGGCCTCCTGCGGTGCTTCAAAAGCACGTACAGGAGACGAGCTTTGATTTGAAGTGCATCAAAACAGAAAATTCGAGAGAACTTACAGAGTGGTGAGGGCGGTGCATGCTCCGATCCCTTCTGGTACCGTATCGTTGAGATGGTTGAAACTTAATGACCTGAGATGAGATGGGCAGAGGGAAGGGTTAAAAGGGATGGGGGTGAGGGAGGAAAGGGAGGGAGGTCAAGGAGGGAAGGGAGGCAAGTGATGGGAGTGATGGGCGGAGCACAAACAGGTGGAAAGGATCTTCTTGGTAGGTAGGTAAGCACCCAACGAAGTGCCTTTTGAGTCGACTCAAAAGTCCACTCAAAAGTCATTGATGGGAGTGATGGGCGGGCAGAGCACAAACAGATGGAATGGATCTTCTTGGTAGGTAGGTAAGCACCCAACGAACTAGTCTGCTGTGGCAGTGGTGGCAGGCACTCACAGGTGCTGCCGGTTGGTGAGCTGAGTGATGGAGTATGGAATGGACCCCTCCAAGCTGTTCTCTGGTACTCAAGTGTAAGTAGCCTAGCCTGTGGCAGTAACACGTGGTGTGCTGCATGTGCACATGAGCTCACTCACAGGTGCTGCAGGTTGGTGAGCTGAGTGATGGAGTATGGAATCGACCCCTCCAAGCTGTTCTCCTCCAGCGCTCTGACACGCACGTCGGTCAAGAGGAAAAAGGGATATAATAGGGGAATGGGGGGATGTTTAAAGAGGAAAGAGCTGAGTTATTGCAGGTTGGTGAGCTGAGTGATGGAGTATGGAATCGACCCCTCCAAGCTGTTCTCCTCCAGCGCTCTGACACGCACGTCGGTCAAGAGGAAAAAGGGATATAATAGGGGAATGGGGGGGATGTTTAAAGAGGAAAGAGCTGAGTTATTGCAGGTTGGTGAGCTGAGTGATGGAGTATGGAATCGACCCCTCCAAGCTGTTCTCCTCCAAAGCTCTGACATTGGAGGGACGGACAAGGGGGAATGGGCAGCAGATGTGCAAAGGGCGGCCAAGGGGGAATGAGGAGAAGCGCATTCTGAGGCGCCACGCCAACGCAAAACCTTCTAACACATGTTCTTCTCCAACGATCTGACACGAGAGAAAGATTATCGCAAAGATGGGCGCACAGCAGCACACACGAGATTGATTATGTCGTTCAAAAGACTGGATGGTCTTCAAAACTCTCAGGCTCCCCACGCATCGAACAGAGTCAGTCAGATCCCAGCCTCTTCTACTGCCCCACTCTCAGCCTTCCACTACACGAGTCACCCCCTCTTACAGCTTGGTGAGTCCCACGAGGTTCCCAATGTCTTCTGGGATCTGCCCGTTGAGGTTGCACTCGCTCATCGTGCTGCAACAACAGGGGAGAGGGAGGGAGGGAGTGGGGGAAAGAGTGCATGTGAGGAAAGAGGAATGAGGGGGATGTTTAGAGGGATCTGCTCTGCTCATCGTGTTGCAACAGGAGAGAGGGAGGGAGGGAGGGGAGGGAGTGAGGGAGTGGGAGAAAGAGTGCATGCGAGGAAAGAGGAATGAGGGGGATGTTTAGAGGGATCTGCTCTGCTCATCGTGTTGCAACAGGAGAGAGGGAGGGAGGGAGGGGAGGGAGTGAGGGAGTGGGGGAAAGAGTGCATGCGAGGAAAGAGGAATGAGGGGGATGTTTAGAGGGATCTGCTCTGCTCATCGTGTTGCAACAGGAGAGAGGGAGGGAGGGAGGGAGGGAGTGAGGGAGTGGGGGAAAGAGTGCATGCGAGGAAAGAGGAATGAGGGGGATGTTTAGAGGGATCTGCTCTGCTCATCGTGTTGCAACAGGAGAGAGGGAGGGAGGGAGGAAGGGAGTGGGGAGAGGGAGGGAGGGAGTGGGGGAAAGGGTGCATGTGAGGAAAGAGGAATGAGGGGGATGTTTAGAGGGATCTGCTCTGCTCATCGTGTTGCAACAGGAGAGAGGGAGGGAGGGAGGGGAGGGAGTGGGGGAAAGAGTGCATGTGAGGAAAGAGGATGTCTAGAGGGATCTGCTCTGCTCCTTAAGCATGCACTCGCTCAACATGCTGCAGCTACAGGGGAGAGGCGGAAGAGCACTCACAGGTCTTGCAGGGAGCTGAGAGCTGTGAGGGACGGTGGAATTGTGCTGTTGAGGTTTGCGTTGGTGCCCAGGTTGATCGACTGCAGGTTGGTTAGGCGTGCGAGAGTGCCGGGGATGGTGCCGTTCAGATCGTTGGCTGACAGGTCGCTGGGGTGGGGGTTGGGTATGGGGAAGGGGTGGAAGGGAGGGATGCGGGGGAAGGGGGAGGGGAGAGAGGGAGGGAGTGAGGGAGGTGGGGAGGGAGGGAGGGAGGGAGGGAGGGAGGGAGGGAGGGAGGGAGGGAGGGAGGGAGGGAGGGAGGGAGGGAGGGAGGGAGGGAGGGAGGAAGGGAGGGAGGGAGGGAGGGAGGGAGGAAGGGAGGGAGGGTGGGTGGGAGAGCTTAAAAAAACACAAACAAACAAACAAACGAAAAAATGAGATTTGAAAAATTTCTTTAGAATCAGGTAACAGTGTGGACGAGGCTCACTCACAGGAATGTGAGCTTCTGAAAGAACTTTATTCGTGTAAGAATGTGGCCCGTTATCAGGTTGAATGACAGGTCTCCGCAAGTGACTTGTGATGTGAGACGTCTCAAAAGAATCCTATGCTTACAGGAACGTGAGCTGCTGACAGAACTTGATTCGTGTGGGAATGTTGCCTGTTATTAAGTTGAATGAGAGGTCCCTGTGTGCGGGGAGCCGCGCGACACAATGAGGGAGGGAGGGTGGGGAAATGAGAAACAAAAAGTTTAACCGTTCATGCCATTCACATGTGCTGCACTCGCAGGTTCTCAATGGTCCGGCTTTGAGGCGCTTCGACAGCATTCTATTGCCGGGGTAAAAAAAGAAAAAGGTATCTTCATTTCATGCATGCATTGATTAAGTTCTTTCTTTCTTGTTCCACTCACAGGTGCTGCAGGCCTCGCTCGCAGGTTCTCAATGGTCCGTTTTAGGTAACTCGAAAGGAATCTATAGCCTATGAACTTTGAATGCAGCCTGCTAAAAGGATCTCTATCTTGCTGCTCTTCCCCGATGAGTGAGGACCCGTGGGACCTCACATTCGTGTAAAGGAATCTATAGCCTATGAACTTTGAATGCAGCCACCACCATTCATTCCACTTACAGGTGCTGCAGGCCTCGCAGGTTCTCAATGGTCCGGGGAATCGTGCCAAAGAAGCGGTTGTTGGACAAATCACTGGAAGAATGAAGCATGGGGAGGAGAGCGGGGGGAGATGTGCGTGTGGAAGGGGGAAAGTGAGGAAGGGAGGTGCGGGGAAGAGGGAATTGTGCCAGTGCAGGTATAGGGAGGGGCTATGCTAAGCTTTCACCATTTCAAAATGGAAGTGCAAGCTAAACAGAAGACTTTTGAGTCGACTCAAAAGTCACCTCGTTTTGAGTCGACTCAAAAGGGAATTGTGCCAGTGCAGGTATAGGGAGGGGCTATGCTAAGCTTTCACCATTTCAAAATGGAAGTGCAAGCTAAACAGAATATGGACGGACACTAACTAGCAGTGTCTTCAGTACCGCGCAACAATACGATATATTATCGCTAAACACCAGATGCCGCATGTGGAAAAAACTCAGACTTAAAAGCAGTGCCTCGTCTAACACGCAACGATCACATCAACGTGTGTGTTAACCACTCTGGTTCGCGTTGTGGGATGTGCGAACCTTTATCTTCTGGACAGGCAATAGCACTGTTCCAATGGAGCCCCAGATAAGAGCCATGTCTTAACGTGGCAGCGACTGATTCAACTGTAAAAATTGTTGCTAGTTAATAAGTTTGCTTGAAGTCTCTTGTAGAGAAATCGTTTGGCGGTAAAATTCTTTTTTTTGGCGGTACCTTTATCTTCTGGACAGGCAATAGCAGTGCTCCTTCAGCATACGAGCCTCCCTTGGACACTCCGGGTCTCAAATTCCACTTTCAGGGTGCTGCTGGAAACCACATCATCTTCTCTCGCTTGCTGAACTCACATCCTCTCTATCTTCAGGAGCTTTCCCAGCTTGGTCGACAGCGGCCCTGACAGGCGCATCTAGACACCCAAGCTGGGCTCACATCTGGTCTCACTCACTGTACTCATACATTAGACCAGGTATCTAGACTCACATTTTCTCAATCTTCAGGAGCTTTCCCAGCTTGGACGACAGCGGCCCTGACAGGCGCATGCCGGACAGTTCCCTGAGGAGGAGAGGATTGGGGGATGAAGGAGGAAACTTTGTTGAGAGAGCGGCCCTGACAGGCGCATGCCAGAAAGTTCTCTGGGGAGGAGAGGATTGGGGGAGGAAGGAGGAAACTTTGTTGCGAGAGTGGCCCTGACAGGCGCATGCCGGAAAGCTCTCTGGGGAGGGAAGGAACAGGGAAACGGACAAAAAGGGAGCAAGCAAGGAATGTTTCCCAACAGGTCACGCCCCTCCACTTCCACTCACTCTTCTCGCTCTCTTGCCCTCACTCTTTCCTCATTCATTTCCTTTCACTCGTCTCATTCACCTACTCTCAGCCTTCTTACTCACAATTCCTTCTCTTCCCTCACTCTCTCCCGTCACTCACAGCTCTTTGATTGACATAGTGCAGTTGGTGCAGGTGACACTCCTCCCTCCACCACTGCCCTGGTTCTTCTCCACTCACTTCCGTTCCCTTCGCTCTTCTCACACATTCCAGCCTCACTCCCCTCATTCACAACGCTTTGACTTTTGAGTCGACTCAAAAGTCACTCACATCCCTTCCTTTCACTCTTTCTCACACACACTCTCCAGCCAGCCCCACTTCCCTCATCCACAACGCTTTCACCCAGAGCTTCTTGGAGCTGCCTGCGGCGCGGGTAACAACAACCCTCCACTGCGGCACTGCCCCAGGCACGGTCCTCCCCCTACCACGTCTGCAGAGCTGAAGTGCCCGTTTGACCCCTCTGCAATCGCGCAGTGCAAATGTCGCTGCTTCAACCCCCCTCACTCCTCTCACTCACTCCCCCTACTCACAGCGCTTTGATGCAGAGCTTTTCTGAGCTGTCTCCAGTGCGATCGGTGCAGGTGACGACCCTCCACTGCCCCTTGCTCTTCACCTCTCACTTTCCCTCATTTTTCTGATTCACTCCAGTCCCAGTTTCCCCCACTCACAGCGCTTTGATGTAGAGCTTCTCTGAGCTGTCTCCAGTGCGGTCGGTGCACTTGACGCCCCTCCACTGCCCTGGCTCTTTTCCACTCACTTCCCTTCATTTCTCTCAACTCAATCACTCCAGCCCAACCTCCCCCCACTCACAGCGCTTTGATATAGAGCTTTTCAGAGCTGTCTCCAGTGCGATCGGTGCAGGTGACGCCCCTCCACTGCCCCAGGCACGGGTCCTCCCCCTGCCACGTCTGCAGGGCTGCGGGGCTGCCCCACGCCTTGCGCATCGCAATCAGTGCATCAACTACGTGGGGGAAGAGAGGGGGGAGGGGGGAGTTGGTGAGGCTGTCTGTCTGCCATGTGAAGGTGGTGTGCAGGGCTGCGAGGCTGCCCCACGCCTTGCGCATCGCAACCAGCGCATTAACTTCAGGACAGAGAAGAGGGTGGATTGAAGGAGCGGGGAAGGGGGGAAAGAGGGTAGAAATTTCTGCCACGTCTGCAGGGCTGCCGGGCTGCCCCACGCCTTGCGCATCGCAATCGTCGCAATCACGACTGTGGGAAAGAGGGTGTCGATGAGATGAGAGGGAAGGTTTGTTGAGTCGACTCAACGTACACTTCGCTGGAAACCGCCCGTGCCAATGAAAGACGAGCACCTTCTATGTATAAACACAAGCGACTCATAACGGGGGTTGCTTATAACGGTTAGCATAAGTCCAACCGACTCTGATACATCTCGAAACTCGCCAGTATTGGCACGAGACGAGCCTGCCAGACCATGTCCCCGTTCCCGGGCACTGTTCACGCAGCGTTTGAGTTGAACGCGAGCCAGAATAAAGAAAGGTCGAATTTCCGGGTGCACAATGTAGGATATTTTTTGCGGACTCTGGAAACCGCCTAAAACTGCGAAACGCTGGACTTTTAGCTGCCCAGTGAAGTTTAAAACGGGACAGAAACGCTAAGCCGTTCACGCTAACCTCAGTCATCGAGAAACTAGGGCGAATGTTTGAGCAGCGTACGCCCGTCCGACTACGTCGCACCTACTGACACTCCCTCGCTGAACCGATCGACCCTCGCGCCGTATTGGGATACTACAGGCTACATTCGTGACAGGGTTGTAGGGGTGAAACACTACCTTCGCGAATGTTCAGTTGGGCGTCGGCTGTGATGCCGCTTTGCGACGTGACGAAATCCAAGTATTCGAGGCCAAGGGCGTCGTATGGTCGAAGTGCTACCTTTGAGACGCCTCAAATACTCGAACATATCAGCAGTAACTTTGAGCTAAAACGGCGTCGTACTGCCGAAACGCTACCTCCGCCACATCACAAGCCTCTCGAATGTATCAGATTGGAAGGGCGTCGTACGATCGCAATGTCACCTTTCCGATGCCACGAAGATCTAATACGTTAGGTCAAACGGGCGTCGTACGGTCGAAACGCTACCGTGCTGGGCTAAAGCGGACATGTCAGTCAAAGTGGACCGCGAATGAGTAAAGGGACTCACCGTCCCATTTGTGCACAGTTCGATGCTGCGCGACAGCTCCCGAGGTCCACAACCCTAGAATCTGCAACGACAGCAGCAGCGCGATGGCGAAAGGGAGCTGCGCGCCGAGCCGAAAAGCCAGCGACATTGCTTGACGCGTGAACCACATTGGAGCTCGATCAGTTTGAGCGTCGCCTTAGACTAGCTCCTAAATAGTCGACCAGAGTTCAGAAACGTCTTCGACCTCCTCTTTCCGGCCCGCAGTGATCGCGTTGCCCCCTTCGTTCCAGTTGACTTCTGACACGTCAACTGGAGCGTTGACGAACCGAGAGAAATTGTGGCCAAAATTACGAGTAAAAAACGGCTCATGAAACGATAGGATCCGCGACCTATCCTCCTCGTTCTGACGTCACGTTGTCAGCACACCCGGATCATGGTTACAAGACCATCGCGGAGCCTAGATAAGGACCAAGGTAAGCGAATGGTACTGCTGTGTGGAAAGGGATTCACCTATCTCCTCCCCACTCACCAATGGCATATCACTCTAGAAATGGCAACTTCAAGGTGAAAGGGAAACAATCAGCGTGCACCACTCGACTGTACGACCTTGGAACTGCCGAGTTTGGGACCAGATCGAGGGTCAGAAGAGACTTGAGGTCCAAAGTGTTTTCATCGAACGGTGCAAGCTCACCGCTACAAGTAGCTGAAGGCTAGACGCGGAATAGGCGGGCGGCGGAAAGTGGGGACCAAACTGTTAGAGGGGTGTTTACTGTTCATTCCGAACAGTACATTCCTAGTCACCATTATCCTTATCTTCTCAGATTCTCTAGTGCCACGTGGCACTCTACTTTTCTTGCACTCCAATTCTTGGTCTCACATTCCACTTTCCAACCTTGTTTCTTGCATGCTATATAAACCTTGCTTGTACTTGCCATTATTAATCACTTCTCATTCAACTCTTCTTCAATTACTCAGTAACTTCTTCGCCTATTTCGCCAATAGTTCTTTCGCCAAAGTCTTCCACCGCGTTTCATTCTCGACTTAGTCGACCCCGCTAATTCTTTAGCGGACTTAGGCCGTCGGGCCTAACACTTGGTATCAGAGCCTTCGCGAGGAGCGACTTCCAACGAGCGACCGTCGACGACGAGACTACGACGTCATCGTCCCGCGGTGCTCGCAGACTTGGAGTCGTTGAGCGAACATGGACGAAACCATGCACGCAGTCCCCCACGACATGGGCAACACGCTTGCCGAACTCATGCGCCAACTTCAAGTGTTGACGCTGGAAAATCGACAGGTACGAGCTGAAATGCAAAAGCTTCGTGAATTGGCTTCTAACCCCCATGGTCATGCCACACCAACTCTTGCACCCAACACGTCGACTGGCGCGGAAGCGCTGCCGGAACGTCGAAGCGCACTCAAGCCGCAGAAACCCGAGTCGTTCGACCCAAGTCAACGCGACGCGAACGTGCGGACCTGGCTCTTCATGCTGAACAACTACTTCGCCGCGAGCGGGGTGCAAGAGGCGGACGCGCAGCAGCGGATCGAGTACGCCGTTACGCTGCTGAGGGGCCCGGCCTTGGAGTGGTGGCGCCAACTCACGCAAACTGCTGTAAGAAGGGCTCGGTCGGACGGGCATCAACAGGGCGTGGGGCATGCAGCTGCAACTTCGAGCTTAGGGAGTTTAGCTTTGGGTGTTACCACGGTTCCGACCACATGGGAAGGATTTGAAGCGGTGCTGAAAAGTAGGTTCGACTTGGTGAATGCCTCCGAAGCTGCTAGGAAGTGTGTGCGTCATTTCCGACAGATAGGAAACGTCCAGGTGTACACACGACGGTTCTTGAGCATCTGCAACGAGATAGACGATATCACGGAAGCAGAGATGCGTGATCGCTACCTCGAGGGGTTGAAGCCGGACATAGCGGAAGTCATAGCGATTCACGGGTTGTCCACCTTCGAGTCGGTAGTCGCAGCAGCAGAACGCGTCGACGCAGTACGAAGCCGACGGGGTCGTGACGATCGCGATAGGGGATACAACAAACCGATTAACGACGCTCGATCGAGGGACAGACCATCGCCCATGGAGATAGGTGCAGTTAACAGTGACGGCTCACAGAAAACGGGATTTAGGGGAAACTGTCACTACTGCAAAAAGCCAGGACACATGAAGCGGGACTGCCCACAGCTTAAGGAGCGGCAGCAGGGAAACGGAAACCGCCAGTAGATAGCGGGTCGCTAGCTGGTGTGGAGGTTCCCGTACCCGCCACGTCTACCAACGTAGAGGAGACGGCTTTGCAGCAGTCATCTACGGAGAACGAGGTAGACACTGTTGATCGTCCAGTCGTGCTTCTAGGAAAGCTTCGCGGAGTTCCTGTTAAGATTCTCGTAGATAGTGGAGCTAGCCACTTGTGTGAGAATAAGCGAACAGGAATGAATGAACTAGCAGTGAAATGAGTACAAGTAGGAAACCCTAGAATTGTGTACCCCCTATAGGCTAACCCACTGTAGCCTACACAAGCAGAACATATATAATGTTTCACACACCCCCATAGGCAAAGTGGGGGAGAACAAGTAGTCACAAGACCAGTCAAGCAAAGCAAAGCAAAGCTCAAGGTGGATCACAAAGTCACCACACAGTCCGAGCACAAGAGCAGGGCCAGAGGCCAGTTCACATGCAGGAGTACAGACATATATATAAAACTAGACAAGCAAGAGCAGGTATATATATATGTCACAGTACAGGTAAAGTCAAGAGGAGAGCAAGTGAGGCAAGACAGGCACAAGACCCAGCTGGGTGCAAAAGCGCTGATGGTCACAAGGCGCGAGTGCCTTGGTGAACACATCAGCAGTGTTGGCCTCAGGCCCCGTACGCAAGTCGCAACTGACCACGCTGCTGCAGCTCACGAGCAAGGAAGTAGCGGAGAGCAATGTGCTTCATTCTGTGCTCCAAGCGCTGCTCTCGACACAAGGCCAGCATGGCCTTGTTGTCTACGTACAGCACTGGAGGAGAACGAGGTGGCTCTCCAAGGTCAGTCAGCAGATAGGTGAGCCAGCGAAGCTCCTGTGCAGCCATGGCCCCGGCGTAGATCTCAGCCTCACAACTGGAGCCGAGAACCGAAGACGAGCGAGTAGACCGCCACGAGACAGAGCCGGAACCAAGGCTGAAGGTGTAACCCTGTGACGACCGCTGCGTAGCCTGGTCGTCAGCCCAAGAAGCGTCCGCGTGGCCGGTAAGGACCACTGGACTCCGCCCTCCAAGCACTAGCCCCATGCCCGACGTACTGCACAGGTAGCGCAATACCCTCTTCGCTGCAGCCATGTGCTCTGGTCTGTGTCTCCCAGGAGCAACATAGCGTGCAAGAATGCTCAGAGGGTATGCAAGGTCAGGTCGTGTGCAGGTCATCAGGTACATGAGACAGCCAACAAGCTCTGCATACGAACCACTCGACTCTACGGACTCATCCGAAGGCAGAGCTGAGAGTGAGTGGCGAGTAGGCAGAGGAGTGGCCTGAGGCGAGGAGTACGTGAAGCCAAAGCGCTGAAGGACCTGCTGCACCATGTGTGACTGAGTCAAGGTAATGGTGCGGCGTGCTCTGTCCCGAGTGATCTGCAAGCCAAGGTAGCTGCGCAGTTCACCCAGGTCTGTGCACGTGTGTCTCTTCAGCAGTTCGGACTTCACGTAGGCGAGTCCAGCAGTGTCCGCTGTGGCAAAGACCAAGTCGTCGACGTACACGAGGATGTAGAACGGCGGCAGTGAAGTGTCGGTGCGCAGAAACAGCGACGGGTCAGCAGTAGAAGGAGCAAACCCAAGAGCCGCAAGCGTAGTCCTCAGTGTGTCGTGCCACTCACGCGGTGCCTGGCGGAGACCGTAGACTGGCCGTCGGAGGCTCCACTGGGTGCCAGGAGGGAAAGTCCCAGTGAAGCCAGGTGGACGGCGCAGCCAGATCTCCTCGTGCAGGCTACCCTGCAGGAACGCAGTGCTGAAGTCGAGAGAGTGAAGCTCGTAGTCGCGCTGAGCGGCTATGTGCAGCAGCACCCGAAGAGTGGTCATCTTCGGGGTGGGAGAGAAGGTCTGAAAGTAGTCAACTCCCTGCCGCTGACAGAAGCCACGAGCAACGTACCGTGCCTTGAAGACAGGTGGAGAGCCCGGCGGCCGCTTCACCCTGAAGATCCACATGCCACTGACGATGTTCGCCCCAGGAGGGGGAACCGCGTCAACGTAGGTGCCTGTGGATTTGCAGGAAGCCATCTCTGCATCCATAGGTGCCTGCCACTGAGAGGAGTAGGGACCCTCTACGGCCTCCGCGTAAGAACGCGGAGTCGGGATGTCTAGTGCATCCGGGTCTCCCTCAGGGGCAAGCAGTACAGACGCGAGATGAGGTGAAGCAGCCGCTAGACACTGTAACTCCTGCTGCCTGTCCTCTAGGACGTCCGCGCCAAGAGCACACTCACCCCCGATGGACGGAGGACAGACAGACGCAGACTCAGCAACAAGACTAGCAGCGTAGTCGAGACGACAGCGAGTAGCAAAGTCAACGAGCTCAGCGACTAGAGCAGACGCAGCAGTGGACTCAAAAGAGGGGTCAGTGACGTCAGTAGCAAGCAGACGCGTGACAGTAGGACTGGCAGCGCGAAGAGAGTCCGACTCAGGGTCGGCAAGCGCAGGAAGAGAGGACTCAGGAGGAGAAGGCGAAGGGGCACGCAGAGGAGCAGTGGACGGACGCAGAGACATCCGGTGCGTGCCAGGGACAGGAGGAGGACGCTGACGCGAACCGCGACCACTAGTGCGAGCAGCACGAACCGGCGACGCGGGACGAGACGCAGGCTCACGACGCTCAGCAAGACCTCCAGTAGGACCAGTGTAAGGAGAGGGAGCAGGCAGAGGAGAGGAAGGCTCCAACAGTGACTGCGACTGGACAGGCTGTGGACACTCTACCGAAGGAGAAAGACCAAGAACCTGCTGTAGGAGCAGAACGAAGTACGGCCGAGGCCGCGCGGCAGCTCCAGACTCAGCAGGGACAGCACCAGCACCCTCAGCGACAGCACCAGCGCCACCAACACCTCCAGCGGCAGGACCTCCAGTAGCACCAGCAGCAGAACCACCGCCAGGACAGACAGCAGTAGTCTCAGCACCAACACCCTCAGCAGCTCCAGCTCCAGTAGGACCCGCAGGCCCAGCAGCTCCGGAACCGGCAGCACCAGCACCCTCGACGGTCGACGAAGCTCCAGCTCCAGCAGCACTCCTCCAGCGGCGAGCAAACCACTCGCGCAGCTCCTGTGGAGAGAGGGGCTCCCGGCAAGACGCAGCAGCAGGAGAAACCCCAGGCTCAGCAGCTCCAGACTCAGCACCCCCAGGCACAGCAGCTCCAGACGTAGCACCCCCAGGCTCAGCAGCTCCAGACTCAGCACCTCCAGGCTCAGCAACTCCAAACTCAGCACCCCCAGACTTGGTAGCTCCAGCTCCAGTAGGGCTCGCAGGCCCAGCAGCTCCGGGACCGGCAGCACCCTCAGCAGGCGAAGAAGCTCCAGCTCCAGCAGCACGCCTCCAGCGGCGAGCAAACCACTCGCGCAGCTCCTGTGGAGAGAGCGGCTCCCGCCGAGACGGAAGAACCAAAGAGCCCCCAGGTCCAGCAGGCGCAGGCTCCGCACCTCCAGGCCCAGCACCCCCAGGCTCAGCAGCTCCTGACGTAGCACCCTCCGGCTCAGCACCCCCCGGCTCAGCACCCCCAGACTCAGCACCCCCCGGCCTCGCACCCCCAGGCTCACCACCCGCAGCAGGACCAGACTCAGCAGCAACCTCGACTGGCTCGACCGTGTCTACCTGGGACACACCTGAAGGGGCAGGAACCTGAGGGGGGAGGGGGTCTACCGGGGGGGGAACTGGTACCAGGAAGTCCGGTGGGGGGGGGAGGGAAGGAGTACGGTAGGGGAAGAGGCGGTAGAAGGGGACTGACTCGTCGAACGTGACGTCCTGGGAGGACAGAACACGACGAGAGGAGGGGTGGTAGAACTGCCACCCTGGAGCGTCAGGGGGGAAGCCAAGGAAGACACAGGGAGCAGCACGGGGGGACAGCTTGTCCGCAGACAAGTCGCGGACAAACGCCCGAGATCCCCAGACACGGAACGCAGACGCATCGCCGACCTTCCCCGTCCACAGTAACACTGGGGACATCGCGGGCCGAGAGACCCTGGGGTGAAGGTTGAGCTGATGCGCCGCGTACCGAACCGCAAACGGCCACAGAAAATGGGGGGCAGCCGCATGCATCATGGACGTACGAGCGACATCCATGACCATGCCAATGCGGCGCTCAGCAATCCCATTTTGCTGTGGAGAGTCCGGAAGCGTAAAGGTCTGGCGGATCCCCTGTGCACGACAGTAGTCTCGCAGAAGGCGAGAGGAGAACTCCCCACCTCGGTCAGAGTGCAGACGCAGAACAGGAAAGTCCGAGCCGAAGCTCCTCCTGAGCTGGAGACGAGCCTCGCGGATCCAGTCGATCAGCACCTCAGTGACAGCACCCTTGTTGCGCAAGGGGAAGACTGAGGTGTAACGCGAGTAGTCGTCAACCACCAACAGGAAGTAGCGCTCGTGACCCTGCCCACGGACGGGGGCCGGGCCCCACACGTCCATGTGAAGCGTCTGCAGAGGAGCCTCTGTCGGGGGAAACTGGGAGGAGTGAGGAGCAGCCCTCAGGCGCCCCTCGACACAGGGGACACAGGAAGGTCCTGGTCCCGAAGGAAGGGGAGGGAGAGACTGGGGAAGACCAGAGACAAGGACACGGGAAGCCATGCCCCGAAGACGGGGCAAGGAGGGGTGGCCTAGACGGTGTTGCCACAGAAGAGTCTCGTGAGACAGGAGGCGACACAAATAGGGGGCAGACTCAGGACCAGACCTGGACGCAGCAGCAAACACCTGACCCGACGCTGCTACCTGACCGGACGCGGGGACAGGAGGAGACTCAGTGGTCAGGGTGTAGAGGCTCGACCCCGGCCGACGCGAGAACGTGGCCAGGTGCCGGCCTGTGCGTGCGTCCGTGCAGTGGGTCACCCGCTGACTCGCAGGAGTGAACTGGTGAACTCCCGCATCCTGTAGGTCTGCACCACTCAGCAAGTTCGTCGAGAACGAGGGGAGGTACAGGCCAGACAGGGTGCCCGAGGGGGCAGCCGGACACGGGAGGACAGTGGAGAAGTGAGCGAGGACAGGACCCCCAGAGGGGTCAGCCAGGGAGACAGCAACCGGCCGTCCAAGCGGCGTGAGTGTGGTGCGGTCCCGAAAGAAGGAGCGAGAAGCCCCAGAGTCAAGTGTAAAGGTGAGGGAGGCCGAAGCCAACGCGGTACCTGAGAGCGCAGCCTCACCCGCACCTGAGGAAGCAGACTCACTAACACCTAGAGCAGCAGCTGCACCTGTACCTGAAGCTGAAGACTCACTAGCACCCAGAGCAGCAGCCTCACCAGTAGCTAGAGCAGCAGGTCCTAGACCTGGGTCCGGGGGGACGCACAGGTGACCGGCACGGTCAGCACTAGTAGGCAATGCATACATGGCAGTGAGAATAGCATCATAGTCAAGAGCATATATATCTATCCTCTGCCTAAGCAACTCCACCCAGTCGGGGAGCTCAGCCTCGTCGCCTAACACGGTACGCCAGGCGTCGCTCAGACGGGCGAAGCAGCGGGACGGTGTATGACTACGTGTCTCACAAGGCTCACCAGTCCGAGTACCAGTGCGAATCACGTAAGAGCAGCGAACAGCACTGAGAGACCCTCCACTCTGAGCGTACCACTCACGAAGCTGGCGAGGCGTGAGAGACACGCGAGAGGGTCGCGGGAGCTGCATCTGGCCGCCACCACAAGTAGAAGCAGCAGGAGTGGAAGTAGGAGTAGCGTCGCCACCCCTACAGCCCCAACCAGCGTACCACTCACGCAGCTGCTGGGGCGTGAGGGACTCACGCAGGCGTCGCTGGGGCTGCATCTGGCTCCGCAAGTAGAAGCAGGAGCAGGACTAGCAGCAGGAAGGCAGGCAGCCAGGCAAGCCAAAAGGCAGGCAGGCAGGCAAGCAGGCAACGTGAGCGTGCTAGCAGGGCAAGAGCTCACCAGTGGTGGGAAGAGTAGGCTCGGCGACTCAGCGGCTCGGCAGCTCGGCGGCTCGGCGGCTCGGGCGACTCGGGCGGCTCGGCGGCAAGGCGGCTCGGCAGCAACTGCAGCTCAGCAGCTCGGTGACTCGGCGGCTCGGCGGCAGGGCGGCTCGGCAGCAACTGCAGCTCAGCAGCTAGCGACCCGGCGGCTCGGCGGCAGGGCGGCTCGGCTGCTGGGCGGCTCGGGTGCAGGGCGGCTCGGCGGTGGGGCGGCTCGGCTGTTGCAGGTGAGCGATGAAGGAGGAGGAGAAGCAGGGGAGGCCACACACCTGCCACCCCTCTGCAGCGGCCCCCTCAGGTCGCCTCGACAGGCGACGGGAAAAGGGGGGGTGGGTGGTGGGGGGCCGGTAGGTGCAGCGGCGGGGCGAGCAGGTGCAGTTGCGGGGCCGGTAGAAGGGGACGGCAGGAGCCGTCAGGAGGGGACGGCGGGGCCGTCAGGAAGGGACGGCGGGGCCGTCATGAAGGGACGGCGGGGCTGTCAGGAGGCGACCGGGCCGCGACGGGGGCAGGCGGCGGGGCCGCGTAAGGGCCTGGGCGGGGCCGCGACAGAGCCGTCGGCGGGGCCGCGTGAAAGCCGGGGCGGGGCTGCGTAGAAGCCGGGGCGGGGCCGCGCGAGAGCAGGCGGCGGGGCCGCGAAGGAGCCGGGGCGGGGCCGCGTGAGAGCAGGCGGCGGGGCCGCGTAAAGGCCGGGGCGGGGCCGCGACAGAGCCTGCTGCGGGGCCGCGTGAGAGCCGGCGACGGGGCCGCGTAAGGGCCGGCGGCGGGGCCCCGTCAGAGAGGGCGGCAGGGCCGCGTCAGTGAAAGCGGCGGGGCCGCAGGGAAAATGACGACCCGAGGGGGTCGCTAAAAAAAATCGCGCCTCGGGGGGCGCTTCGGTGGGCCCAAAAAAAACGGTCCGTAGAAGGACCCGCTCTATACCATGTGAGAATAAGCGAACAGGAATGAATGAACTAGCAGTGAAATGAGTACAAGTAGGAAACCCTAGAATTGTGTACCCCCTATAGGCTAACCCACTGTAGCCTACACAAGGAGAACATATATAATGTTTGACAACTCGTTCGTCTCTTCATCGTTAGTTTCTCGTCTCCATCTCGAAGCAGATTCAGCAGTCAACTTCAAGGACGCTCGCATGGTAGATGGGACGCCACTTCACATAGGACCGATCATCCGCAAGTTGCGCGTAGTGCTAGGACCGATCACAGTCAGGCGTGATTTCGACTCTGCGACGCTGGACGGATACGATTTTATCTTCGAGAGAGATTGGCTACGGACGGTTAGTACTCAGTTCGATTGGGCTCAGGGAAGTTGCAGCGTCAAGGTAGATGGGGAGTTCCGGGAGCTGCCACAGTGGAGCGATAGGGCCACATCATCCACAGCTATCATTAATGCTGTTCGTGTGCGACAGTTAGTGAAGCGTGCGGCACGGATCTTCGCGGGTTTTCTTGAGGAGGTGGAAGCTGAGGAGGGGAAAGGAGGGAGTGCAGCAGTTAGTGAGAAGGCGACTCTTCCTGCTGAGGTGAGTGCACTGTTAGCAGAGTTCGCAGACGTCTTTCCCGACGAGTTGCCCCCAGGGTTGCCTCCCAGCCGAGCAGTAGACCATCGAATAGAATTGGAGCCGGGGAGCAGGCCAGTAGCGAAGCCGCAGTGGAGGTTGAGTCCAGCGGAGACAGAGGAGATGACGCAGCAAGTTAGGCACTTTCTCGCACAGGGTTTCATACAGCCATCTAGATCGCCTTGGGCCGCACCGATACTTTTTGCACCCAAGAAAGACGGAGGGTTACGGATGTGCATAGATTACCGCGCACTGAACGCCGCCACCGTCAAGAATAGATTCCCGGTGCCGAGAGTAGAGGATCTTCTCGATGCAGTGCAGGGCGCTAGAGTCTTCTCAAAGATCGACCTTCGTTCGGGTTACCACCAGATTCGAGTAGTTCCAGAGGACCAGCACAAGACGGCGTTTCGTACGAAGCAGAGGTTGTACGAGTTTAGGGTTCTACCGTTCGAATTGACCAACGCCCCAGCGACGTTTCAGACGCTCATGAACACAGTCCTCTCTGAGTTCCTAGGGTCGTTCGTTGTCGTTTACCTAGACGACATCCTAGTGTTCTCTAAGACGAAAGATGAGCACGTGCAGCACTTGCAGAAGGTCTTCGAGGTCTTACGGAGGGAGCAGTTATACGCTAAGCAGTCGAAGTGCGAGTTCTTCCTTCCAGAGGTTGAGTTCCTAGGACACGTCGTATCCGCTAGTGGCATTAGGACTGACCCGAAGAAGATCGCAGCAGTACAGGATTGGGTAGCACCGACCTCAGTCAAGGAGTTGCAGAGCTTCCTCGGTTTCGCGAACTATTGCCGTCGTTTCGTTCAGGGTTACGCATCGATCGCTAGTCCACTCACCGACCTACTTCGGAAGGGCGTAGAGTACGTTTGGGGTCCAGCGCAGCAGCAGGCGTTCGAGCAGATGAAGCAGTCGCTCATGTCTTCACCGACACTGTCGTTCCCTGATCCCACTCGCCCATACGTTGTAGTGACCGACGCTTTACCGCGCACAGTTAGGGGTCACGACGCCATCTTCGTAGTAGTGGATAAGTTTTCTCGAGCAGCGCATTTCATCCCCACGCACGGCAAGGTCACAGCAGAGGAAGCCGCGACGCTGTTCGTAGATAACGTAGTCCGACTGCACGGGGTTCCAGATTCCATCATCTCAGACCGCGACCCTCGTTTCACTTCGAAGTTCTGGAAGCAGCTTTTCGCACTGTTTGGGACTCGCTTAGCCATGTCGTCTGCGTACCACCCAGAGACAGACGGACAGACCGAGCGTGTGAACCAGACCTTGGAGCAGATCCTTCGCAGCATCACGATGCACGACGCAGCCGCATGGGACAAGAAGCTGAGCATGGCAGAGTTCGCCTACAACAACACGCACCACTCCGCCACAGGCATGTCACCGTTCTTTGCACTTTACGGTCAGCACCCCAATGTCCCCACTCGTGTCGATCTCACACCCACAGTCCCTCGTGCGGACAACTTCCACCAGCATCTCACCTTCATTCATGATCACGTGAGGAAGCACCTTGAGCTCGCAAATGCACGCATGGCACGCACCACCAACCGCAGTCGTCGTGAGGTGTCATTCGCAGTCGGCGACCGTGTTCTCTTGGATAGCCGCAACCTCCAACTGCCACAGGACAACAAGCTTCGTCCACGTTTCATTGGTCCATTCGTCATTGAGCGCGCACTAGGTCTAGTCGCATACCGCCTTCGCCTTCCCGCACATTTCCGCATGCACCCGTCATTCCACGTGTCTCTCCTTCGCCCATACACCGATCCCAATGCCACCTTCTCGGGCCATGATCGCACTCCACTGCCGGTAGCTGTTGACACCGACGAGCCCGACTACCAGATCCAGCGCATCCTCAGGCACCGTCGCCGTCTCCAGGGGGGTGTCACTTTCATCGACTTCTTGGTTCGTTGGCGTGGTTACGACGCAGCAGACGACAGCTGGGTTCCTTCGTCCTCGCTGTTTCCTGACAACGCTTGCCTCCAAGCGTACCTTCGGTCTGCAGGCGCCGCGGACGTCGCCTCCTTGGGCGGGGGGTAGTGTTAGAGGGGTGTTTACTGTTCATTCCGAACAGTACATTCTTAGTCACCATTATCCTTATCTTCTCAGATTCTCTAGTGCCACGTGGCACTCTACTTTTCTTGCACTCCAATTCTTGGTCCTACATTCCACTTTCCAACCTTGTTTCTTGCGTGCTATATAAACCTTGCTTGTACTTGCCATTATCAATCAATTCTCATTCAACTCTTCTTCAATTACTTAGTAACTTCTTCGCCTATTTCGCCAATAGTTCTTTCGCCAAAGTCTTCCGCCGCGTTTCATCCTCGACTTAGTCGACCCCGCTATTTCTTTAGCGGACTTAGGCCGTCGGGCCTAACAAAACTCTCCTAGCACGTATTCATCATTGCATGTATCTCGAAAGGGAGTTTTATAGCTAATACTTCGTCACAAACAGTACATGGCATGAGATGAATCTCAGAAGGACACTCTACTAGTGCTCGAACGCTCTGAACGCCCCTTCTGTGCTCTGAACTCAAAAATTGGGCTACGACTGCGTGTGAGAGCCTGAACCACCCCCCAACTCCGACGTTTTCGTAAGATAGTGATACTAGGTGTTAGGAAAGAGCGAGCAGAATTCAATAACGCGGAATTGATTACAACTTCTAATGGAACAACGAGGCCCAGGACGAATATAGCAATGCTAGCTAGGCCGAGGTCGCGGGGTCGCGAGATGGTTAGGTGCAGGTTCGGGGTTGGAAAACCCGAAGGCGACGCGTGGGTGGCTCCGAAGGCGAGGTCGGCGGGCCGGGCCTGGGTTTCCGAAAACCGGGGCTGTACGCGAACAATGTGACCCAGTAAGGAATCACAAAAATTCCTTACACTACTGAGAAGAATGAAACGAGAATGAATGAACTATGAATGAAGTGAGTACATATAGGAAACCCTAATTGGGTTGTACCCCCTATGGGATACCCTACTATAGCCTACACAACAGCATAAGCTATAATGTTCTGACACACCCACATAGGCAAAGTGGGGGAGAACAAGGGGTCACAAGACCAGTCAAGCAAAGCAAAGCAAAACTCAGGGTGGATCACAAAGTCACCACACATTCCGAGCACAAGTTCAAAAAAGGCCAAAAGACCAGTTCACATGCAAGATCACATATATATATAAGAGGCTAAGCAAGCAAGAGCAGGAGTATATATAGGTGACAGTACAAGCAAGGTCAAGAAGTGAGCAAGTGAGGCAAGACAGGCACAACACCCAGCTGAGTGCAGAAGCGCTGATGATCACAAGGCACAAGTGCCTTGGTGAAGACATCAGCAGTGTTGGCCTCAGAGGCCACGTACGCAAGTCGCAACTGTCCACGCCGCTGTAGCTCACGAACAAGAAAGTAGCGGAGAGCAATATGCTTTGTCCTGTGCTCCAATCGCTGCTCTCGACACAAGGCCAGCATGGCATTGTTGTCAACGTACAGGACTAGAGGAGAACGAGGCGGCTCTCCAAGGTCAATCAGCAGATAGGTGAGCCAGCGAAGCTGCTGGGCAGCCATAGCCTCGGCGTAGTTTTCAGCCTCACAACTGGAGCCGAGAACAGAAGACGAGCGAGTAGCCCGCCACGAAACTGAGCCGGAACCAAGACTGAAGGTGTAACCCTGTGACGACCGCTGCGTAGCCTGGTCGTCAGCCCAAGAAGCGTCCGCGTGCCCAGTGAGGACCACTGGACTCCGCCCTCCAAGCACTAGCCCCATGCCCGACGTACTGCACAAGTAGCACAACACCCTCTTCGCTGCAGCCATGTGCTCCGGTCGGTGTCTCCCAGGAGCAACATAGCGTGCAAGAATGCTAAGAGGGTATGCAAGGTCAGGTCGTGTGCAGGTCATCAGGTACATGAGGCAGCCAACAAGCCCTGGATACGGGCCACTCGACTCTACGGACTCATCCAAATGCAAAGCTGAGAGCGAGTGGCGAGTAGACAGAGGAGTGGCCTGAGGCAAGGAGTACGTGAAGCCGAAGCGCTGAAGAACCTGCTGCACCATGTGTGACTGAGTCAGGGTAATGGTGCGGCGTGCTCTGTCCCGAGTGATCTGCAAGCCAAGGTAGCTGTGCAGTTCAGCCAGGTCTGTGCACGTGTGTCTCTTTTGCAGCTCGGACTTCACGTAGGCGAGTCCAGCAGTGTCAGCTGTGGCAAAGACCAAGTCGTCGACGTACACGAGGATGTAGAACGGCGGTAGAGAGGTGTCGGTGCGGAAAAACAGCGACGGGTCGGCAGTAGAAGGAGCAAACCCAAGTGCCGCTAGCGTAGTCCTCAGTGTGTCGTCCCACTCACGTGACGCCTGGCGGAGACCGTAGACTGGACGCCGGAGACTCCACTGGGTACCAGAAGGGAAAGACCCAATGAAGCCAGGTGGGCGGCGCAGCCAGATCTCCTCGTTCAGGCTGCCCTGCAAGAAAGCTGTGCTGAAGTCGAGAGAGTGCAGCTCGTAGTCACGGTGAGTAGCAACGTGCAGCAGTACCCGAAGAGTGGTCATCTTCGGGGTGGGGGAGAAGGTCTGAAAGTAGTCAACTCCCTACCGCTGATTGAAGCCACGAGCCACGTAACGCACCTTGAAGATAGGCGGAGAACCCGGCGGCCGCTTCACCCTGAAGATCCACATGCCACTAACGATGTTCGCCCCAGGAGGGGGGACAGCGTCAACGTAGGTGCCTGTGGACTTCCAGGAAGCCATCTCTGCATCCATAGCTGCCTGCCACTGAGAGGAGTAGGGACCCTCTATCGCCTCCGCGTAAGAGCGCGGAGTTGGGATGTCAAGTGCATCCGGGTCTACCATAGGGGTAAGCAGTACGGACACGAGATGAGGTGAAGCAGCGGCCAGACACTGGAACTCCTCCTGCCTGTCCTCAAGGACGTCCGTGCCAAGGGCACACTCACCCCCGACGGACGGAGGACAGGCAGACTCAGACTCAGCGACAAGACTAGCAGCGTAGTCTAGACGACAGCGAGTAGCAAAGTCGACGAGCTCAGTAACAAGGGCAGACGCAGCAGTAGACTCGAAAGAAGGGTCAGTGACGGCAATAGCAAGGAGACGCGTGACAGTAGGACTGGCAGCACGAAGAGAGTCCGACTCCGGGTCGGCAAGAGCAGGAAGAGAGGACTCAGGAGGAGAAGGCAAAGGGGCACGCAGAGGAGCAGTGGACGGACGCAGAGACATCCGGTGCGTGCCAGGGATAGGAGGAGGACGCTGACGCGAACCGCGACCACTAGCGCGCGCAGCACGAAGAGGCGACGCAGGACGAGACGCAGGCTCACGACGCTCAGTAAGACCTCCAGTAGGACCAGCGTAGGGAGAAGGAACAAGCAAAGGGGAGGCAGGCCGTAGCTGTGACTGTGACTGGACAGGCTGTGGACCCTCTAAGGGAGGAGGAGGAGGACCAGTAGAAGGTGTAAGACTAAGAACCTACTGCAAGAGTGGAACGAAGTATGATCGAGGCCGCGTGGGGACGCCAGAAACAGAAGGGACAACACCAGGACCCCTAGCAGGAGTACCCGCTCCAGCAGCACCTCCAGCAGCACCAGGAGCACCCCCAGCAGGACTGCCAGTGGTAGGCTCAGCGCCAACACCCTCAACAGCACCAGCTCCAGTCGAACCTGCAGGCCCAGCAGCTCTAGTACTCCCAGTACGAGCACCTCCGGGACCCGCGACAGCAGCACCCTCAGTAGCCGACGAAACCTCCAGCACCAGCAGCTGGGCTCCAGTGCTGGGAAAACCACTCGCGCAGCTCCTATGGGGAGAGTGGCTCCCGGCGAGACGAAGCATCCGGAGAACCTCCAGACTCAGCACCCCCAGTCTCAGCACCCCCAGGCGCAGCACCCCCAAGCCCAGCACCTCTAGGCTAAGCACCCCCAGGCTCAGCACCCCCAGGCTCAGCACCTCCAGGGGTAGCACCCTTAGGCGTAGCACCCCCAGTCTCAGCACCCCTAGGCTCAGTACCCCAAGTCGCAGCACCCCCAGTATCAGCACCCCTAGGCTCAGCACCCCCAGTCTCAGCACCCCTAGGCTCAGCACCCGCAGCAGCATCAGAGTCACCAGTGACCTCGACAGGCTCGACCGCGTCTACCTAGGACACACCTGAAGGGGCAGGACCCTGAGGGGGGAGGGGGTCTACCGGGGGGGGACCTGGTACCAAGAAGAGCGGGGGCGGGGGGAGGGACGGAGTACGGTAGGGGAAGAGGCGGTAGTAGGGGACCGACTCGTCGAACGTGACGTTCTGGGAGGACAGAACACGGCGAGAGGTGGGGTGGTAGAACTGCCACCCAGGCGCATCGGGAGGGAAACCCCAGGAAGACACAAGGAGCAGCGCGAGGGGACAGCTTGTCCGCAGACAAGTCGCGGACAAACGCCCGAGACCCTCAGACCCGGAACGCCGACGCATCGCCAACCTTCCACGTCCACAGCAGGGCTGGGGAGGTCTCCGGCCTGGAGACTCTTGGGTGAAGGTTGATCTGATGCGCCGCGTACCTCACCGCAAACGGCCACAGAAAATGGGGGGCAGCCGCATGCATCATAGACGTACGAGCGACGTCCATGACCATGCCAATGCGGCGCTCTGCAATCCCATTTTGCTGCGGTGAGTCCGGAAGCGTGAAGGTGTGACGGATGCCTCGCGCACGATAGTAGGCTCGCAGAAGGCCAGAGGGGAACTCTTCGCCTCTGTGCGAGTGCAGACGCAGAACAGGAAAGTCCGAGCCACAGCTCTGCCTGAGCTGGAGACGAGCTGCGCGGATCCAGTCGATCAGCACATCAGTGACATCACACTTGCTGCGCAAGGGGAAGACTGTGGTGTAACGCGAGTAGTCGTCAACAACGAGCAGGAAGTAGCGCTCGTGACCCTGTCCACGAACGCGGGCTGGGCCCCACACGTCCATGTGAAGCGTCTGCAACGGAGCCTCTGTCGCAGGAAACTGGGAGGAGTGAGGGGCAGCACGCTGGCGCCCCTCGACATAGGGTACACAGGTAGGGCCAGGGCCCGGAGGAAGGGGAGGGAGGGACCGTGAGAGACCAGACACAAGAAGACGGGAGGCCATGCCTCTGAGCCGAAGCAGAGAGGGGTGACCAAGGCGGTTTTGCCAGAGGAGAGTCTCGTGAGACAGGAGACGACACGAATAGGGGGCAGACTCAGGACCAGACCCGGACGCTGCAGCAAACACCTGACATGACGTAGCTACCCCACCAGATGCAGGAACGGGAGGAGACGCGGTGGTCAGTGTGTACAGGCTCGACCCAGGCTGACGGGTAAACGTAGCCAGGTGTCGGCCTGTGCTAGCCTCTGTGCAGTGCGTCACCCGCTGACGAGCAGGAGTGAACTGGTGGACACCCGCATCGTGTAGGTCAGCACCACTCACCAGGTTTGTAGAGAACGAGGGGAGGTAGAGACCAGACAGGGTGCCAGAGGGAGCCGTCGGACACGGGAGGACTGTGGAGAAGCGAGACAGGACAGGACCCCCAGAGGGATCAGCCAGGGACACCGCAACCGGCCGACTAAGCAGCCTGAGTGTGGTGCGGTCCCGAAAGAAGGAGCGAGACGCCCCAGAGTCAAGGGTGAAGGTGAGGTAGTCCGAAGCCGACGTAGTACCTGAGAGCGCAGACTCACTAGTACCTGAGAGCGCAGACTCACCAGTGTCTGAGAGCACCGAGGCACTGGCACCTAGAGCAGTAGCCTCACTAGCACCTAGGGCAGCAGTACCAATGCTCGGGTCGGGCGGGAAACACCTGTAACAGTCATCCTCATCACTAATAGTCACAGCATACATGGCAGCAAGGATAGCATCAAAGTCAAGATCAAAGATAGCTACACCAGCCCTAGACAGCTCTCCCCAGCGGGGGATCTCAGTGGCCTCCGGGAACTGCTGGCGCCAAGCGTCCGTCAGGCGGCCAAAGCAGCGCTGGGCGGGGTGGGGACCCCCACACTGCTCACCCGCGCAGTCGCCGGTGCGAAGGACGTAGGTGCAGGGACCAAAACCCCCACCACGCTGACGCTGCGTGTACCACTTACGGAGATGCTGAGGGGTGGGGACGTCGCGAGAACGCTGCTGCTGCTGCTGCTGGCGCTAACCACCCCCAGTGCTGCTCCGCTGCGAAGTGCCACTCCGACCACCTCCACCACCTCCACCTCCGCCACCACCGCCGCCCCCACCAGTAACGCCGCCGCCTCCGCCGCCTCCGCCTCCACTGCCGCCACCACCACCTCCACCCCCGCCACCACCTCCACCGCCACCCCCAATCCCTCCGCCGCCTCCACCTCCACCTCCACCGCCCCCGCTAGCTCCACTCGTGCCCTTGCCCCCCTTGCCCTTGCCAGAGCGGCGTCTCCCGCTAGGGGCAGACGCCACACCGACCGACTCAAGACCAACGAGGTCGGCCGCAGCGGCAGAGGCGATAGAGGGCAAAAGGGGGGAAGGAGAACACCCCTCAAAGATGGGGGTGCGAGGGTCACCACGAGAGGCCCCTACAGCGACTATGCTCTTCTCTGCCGCTAGGAGGGACTTCTCGAGGAGGTCTACAGTGAGAGTGGTGAGACAGACTGAGAGGGAATGGTCTCTGACTATACGAAGGGAGTTAGGGAGACGAGTGACTATGAAGTAGAGAGTGATGTACATGGGGGGGGGGGTTCTTGGCGCAGAAGTCAGCAGGAAGCGCAGCGCGGTAGCGAGTGTCACTAGTGCGGAGGTGCGTAATGAGGTCAGCGACTGTGGGAAAGGTAGCAAGGTCAGGGAAGAGGTACGGTAGCATGAGGCGGCTCAGTGCAGCAGTGGCAGAGGAGGAGTAGCGCGCAACTACAGCGTCGTACAAGGTCTGCGCACTCTTGTACTGACTAAAGTGCGCGCACTCAGCGGTAGGCAGGTGGCGACGCACAGCAAGACGTGCAGCAGCGTTGCGTGTGGCCCATTGGGAGCGAACAGTGGGGTCAGCATCAGCAGCAGGGGCAGGGACGGCGCCAGAGGTGAGGTCAAAGAGAGAAAGACCGTCTGCCCTATCGCACTGTAAGAACAGCTGTAGGTCGTCGACCCAGACCTCAAAGTCAATGGCGCGACCCTCAGCGTCAAAAGCTAAAAAACTAGAGGTAGCCATGACAGCAGTCGACGTTCTCACCAGACAGGGCAGGTCGGGCAGCTCAGCAGTACAGCAACACGGCAACACTGCTGCTCGGCCGGCTCAGCAACAACAGCAGCTCCGCGGGACCAGCGGCTCGGCTCCTCAGGTGACTCGGGCGGCTCGGGCGGCGCAGGCGACTCGGGCGGCTCGGGCGGTTCGGGCGGCTCGGGCACTCAGCGGCACAGGCGGCTCGGGCGGCTCGGGTGGCGCAGGTGGCACGGGCGGCTCGGGCGGCTCAGGTGTCACAGCGGCGTACGGGCGGCGTGGGGCCGGGACGGCGGCGTGCAGCCGGGACGGGTGGCGCACGGGCGGCGTGGGGCCGGGATGGCGGCGCACGGCTGGGACGGGTGGCGCACGGGCGGCGTGGGGCCGGGACAGCGGCGCGCGGCCGGGACAGGTGGCGCACGGGCGGCTTGGGGCCGGGACGGCGGCAAAGGGCCGGGACGGGCGGCGCACGGGCGGCGAGGGGCCAGGGCGGCTGTGCGTGGCCGGGACAGGCGGCGCACGGGCGGCGTGGGGCCGAGACGGGCGGCGCACGGGCGGCGAGGGGCCGGGACTGCTGTGCGCGGCCGGGACGGGCGGCGCACAGGCGGCGTGGGGCCAGGACGGGCGGCGCACTGGCGTCGACGGGCCGGGGCAGCGGCGCGCGGCCAAGATGGGCGGCGCACAAGCGGCGTGAGGCCGGGACGGGCGGCGCACATGCGTCTAGGAGCCGGGACGGGCGGCGCGCGGGCGTCTAAGGGCGGCGCGACGGCGGCGTGGGGCCGGGACAGGCGACGAGCGGGCGTCTAGGGGCCGGGTCGGGCGGAGCGCTAGCGTCTAAGGGCGGCGCGCGGACGTCTAGGGGCCGGGACGGGGGGCGCGCGAGCGTCTAGGGGCCGGGACGGGCGGCGCGCGGGCGTCTAAGGGCGGCGCGCGGGCGTCTAGGGGCCGTGACGGGCGGCTAAAGGGGCCACTAGGGGCCGAGAGAGAGGGGAGCGCGACTCGGTCAGGGGCAAAGTGCGCTCCGGGCAGGAAAAAACAAAGACGGTGGGCCCTAGGAACAGTTCCCACGAGGGAACCTGCTCGATACCATGAGAAGAATGAAACGAGAATGAATGAACTATGAATGAAGTGAGTACATATAGGAAACCCTAATTGGGTTGTACCCCCTATGGGATACCCCACTATAGCCTACACAACAGCATAAGCTATAATGTTCTGACAACTACCCCCCCCTTAAGAAAGGTGGTGAATATCCGAAACACCTCGGTGGGCCAGGTAAGCATCCACAACCGGATGTCCAAGTAGCGAGTCAGCTACGACATACGTGTCGTCCTCACTCGTGCGTTCTTTCCAGCGAAGCAGGAATTTCACCGAGCGGCCGGCGGCAGTCACGTCCACGCGATGATTGAGAATCTTCCAAGGTTCTAGCGTGGGTTCCGCCACGGGGCCTGTGGGCGGCGCGATGGTTGGCTGAGCAACAGCTGGCGACTGCGGCTGTTCGTAGTGGCGCAGCAGGCTGACGTGGAAAGCGTCATGTATTTTCCTGTCGTCAGGTAGCAGCAGCTTCGCGGTGACAGGTGTGACCATCTGGATGATGCGAAATGGTCCCACGTATCTGGGCTGCAGTTTCGCTGGCTGCGGCAGGCGGAGATTCTTGGTGTCCAGAAGCACGACCTGCCCTGCGCGGAAGGGTAAATTCCGTCGATGTTTGTCCGCCTGGCGTCTGGACGTGGTATTAGCCTTACGAATAAAATCAGCTGCCTTCGTGCGGGCTGTCTGCAGTTCCGTGACAAACTGCTGCGATCGTGGCACCGGGTTGTCCAAAGTCGTTGATGAGGGTACCACAGGGTCTATCCCGTAATTCAAATAGAAGGGTGATTGTTCAGTCGTGGCCGAAGGGGCGTTGTTGTACCCGAATTCCAGCATCGGCAGCGAGTCCACCCATTTGTGAATATCCGAGCAGTTGGTGCGAATCAATTGCTCCATGGTCTGATTTGTCCGTTCCGTCTGTCCGTCGGTTTGCGGGTGATATGACGACGAAATCTGCAGGCGGGTACCGTACTGTGCCCACGTCTCCTGCCAGAACTTCGACGTAAATTTCGGATCTCGATCGCTGATGATCGCCGAGGGTAACCCGTGTAGGCGTACGACGGTGGAGATGAAGATTTTTGCTATATCTTCGGCTGTGATCGTCGTTCGGCATGGTGCAAAATGGGCCATTTTCGTCAGGCGATCGGCGCAAGGGGTTGCAGCAGTCCGGCTGGCCTTTGTTGCGACGACTTCATTGCTTGGCAAGTCGGGCAAGTTGACACGTAGCGCTGCACGTCGGTGAGCATGTCCAGCCAGAAATAATTTTGCTACAGCAGCTTCAGTGTTTTGTCGATGCCGAAATGCCCGGAAAGGTTGGAGTGTCAGAATGAACAAGAGTGATTGCACTAGGAAAGAGTTGGGTACAGGTAGGAAACCCTAAACTTACTGTACCCCATAGTAACTACCCCACTACAGCCTAAACAAACTGTAGCAGATATAACATTTGACACACCCCCATAGGCAAAGTGGGGGAGAGCAAGGGGTCACAAGACCAGTCAAGAAAGGCAAAGCAAGCTCAGGGTGGATCACAACGTCACCACGCTCACTGAGCACAAGCAAAGGGACACAAGGCCAGTTCACATGCAGAGGCATATATGCAACGCAAACATCACAGTGATCTCTACCAAGCAAAGAAAGTATGCAGGTATATATATATAGATCACAGTACAAGCAAAGCCTACAGCAAGTGAGGAAAAGTGGGAACAAGCCCAAGCATAGTGCAAAAACGCTGATGATCACCAGACTGAAGTGCCTTGGTTAATATATCAGCAGTGTTGGCCCGAGTGACCACGTAACGCAGACGAAGCTGACCACGCTGCTGCAACTCTCGAGCTAGGAAGTCAGCAGGTAGGTGAGCCAGCGTAACTCCAATGCAGCCATGGCTGTGGCGTAGATCTCAGCCTCAGAACTGGAGCTGAGAACTGAAGACGAGCGTGTAGAGCGTGTAGAAACTGAACCAGAGCCAAGGCTGAAGGTGTAACCCTGTGACGACCGCTGAGTAGCCTGGTCGTTAGCCCAAGAAGCGCCTGAGTGCCCAGTGAGAACAACTGGGCTCCTCCCTCCAAGCACGAGCCCCATGCCTGATGTACTGCACAAGTAGCGCAGTACCCTCTTAACAGGATCCATATGCACCTTTCGGTGTTGACCAGGAGCCACATAGCGAGCTAGAAGGCCAAGAGGGTACGCGAGGTCAGGACCAGTGCAAGTCATCAGGTACATGAGGCAACCAACTAGCTCTGGGTAAGGACCACTCGGCTCTACGGACTCGTCCGAAGGTGGAGCTGAGAGCGAGTGACCTGTAGCCAGAGGAGTGGCCTGTGCCGAGGACCAGGTGAAGCCGAAGCGCTGAAGGACCTGCTGCACCATGTGTGACTGAGTTAGTGTGATGGTGCGGCGTGCTCTGTCCCGGGTGATCTGCAAGCCAAGGTAGCTGCGCAATTCACCCAGGTCAGTGCACGTGTGTCTCTTCTGCAGCTCCAACTTCACCAGGGCGAGAGCCTCAGTGTCAGTAGTGGCAAAGACCAAGTCGTCGGCGTACACGAGGATGTAGAACGGTGGCAGCTAAGTGTCGGTGTACAGAAACAGCGACGGGTCAGCAGTAGAAGGCGCGAACCCAAGAGCCGCAAGTGTAGTCCTCAGTGTGTCGTGCCACTCACATGGCGCCTGGCGAAGACCGTAGACCGGCCGCCGGAGGCTCCACTGGGTACCAGGAAGGAACGACCCAGTGAAGCCAGGAGGGCGGCGCAGCCAGACATCCTCGTGCAAGCTGCCCTGCAAGAAAGGTATGCTGAAGTCAAGAGAGTGAAGCTCGTAGTCACGCTGAGCGGCAACGTGCAGTAGCACCCGAAGAGTGGTCATCTTCGGGGTGGGGAAGAAGGTCTGGAAGAAGCCTACTCCCTCTCGCTAACTGAATCCTCGAGCCACGTAACGAGCCAAGAAGACAGGCGGAGAACCTGGCGGCCGCTTCACCCTGAAAATCCACATGCCACTGACGATGTTCGCCCCGGGAGGGGGAACTAAGTGCCAGTGGACTTCCAGGATGCCATCTCTGCGTCCATGGCTGACTGCCACTGAGAGGAGTACTCACCCGCGATCGCCTCAGCGTAAGAGCGCGGGGTCGGGATGTCTGGTGCATCCGGGTCTCCCTCAGGTGCAATCAGCATGGACACGAGATGAGGTACAGCAGCGGAAAAGCACTCAAACTCCTCCTGCCCGTCCTCAAGGACGTCCGTGCCAAGAGCATACTCACCCCCGACGGACGGAGGACAGACAGACTCAGACTCAGCAAAAAGACTGGTAGCATAGTGTAGACGACAGTGAGCAGCAAAGTCGACAAGCTCAACAACTAAGGTAGACGCAGCAGCTGACTCAAAGGAAGGGTCAGTGACAGGAGTCGCCAGGAGACGCGTGACAGTAGGAGTAGCAGCACGAAGAGAGTCGGACTCTGGGTCAGCAAGGGCAGGAAGAGAGGACGCAGGAGGAGAAGGCAGAGGGACACGATGTGGAGCAGTGGAAAGACGAAGCGTCATCTGGTGAGTGCCTGGGACAGCAGGAGGACGCTGACGCCGGACACGACGACCAGTGCGAGTAGCACGAACAGGTGACGCAGAACAAGACTCAGGCGACAGAGGACGAGACTCAAGCTCACGCCTCTTCGTAAGACCTCCTGTTGGACCAGTGAAGGGAGAAGGACCAGGGAGTGGCGAGGCCGGCTGTAACTGTGACTGCGACTGGACAGGCGGAGGATACTCTAAGGAGGGAGCAGGACAAGGAGGAGGCGGCTGACCAAGAACCTGCTGAAGGAGCGTAGCGAAGTACTGCCGCGGTCGCGGAGTGCCCCCAGAACCAGCAGAGACAGCACTAGAACCCCCCGCAGTAGCTTCAACTCCTGCAGCACCACCAGCGGCGCCAGTAGTGCCAACTCCAGTACCCCCAGTAGTACCAGCTCCAGCCGCAACGTCGGCTCCAGCACCTGCAGGAGGACGAGCGTTAGCACCTCCACCTCCAGCCCCTGCAACACCACCAGCCCCATTACCAGTAGCACCTCCAGCAGCTCCAATAGCACCTCCAGTCCCAGCAGCTTTAGTACCGCCAGTACGAGCACCTCCGGGACCAGTGGCTCCAGCACCTCCTGTACCAACTCTAGGGTTAGCAGCTACACCAACTCCCGTTGGCCGAGCGACCTTAGCTCCAGCTCCAGCAGCACCTCCAGCTCCCACAGCACCACGGCGGCGGCGACAGTACCGAGATTACCACTCACGCAGCTGCTGGGAAGAGAGAGCGCCCCCAGGTGCAGCACCCCCAGGCTTAGGACCCCCAGCCACAACTACCCAAGGCTCAGCACCCGCAATCTCCGCACCCCCAGGCTCAGCACCCCCAGTCTCCGCACCCCCAGTCTCAACACCCCCAGTCTCCGCACCCCCAGGCTCAGCACCCCCAGTCTCATTACCCCCACACCCAGCACCACCAGGCTCAGCACGCTCAGCACCTCGCGCAGGACCAGAGTCGACAGCTACCTCGACATGCTCGAGCGGGTCTACCTGGGAGACACCTAAGGGAGCAGGACCCTGGGGAGGCAGGGGGTCTACCAAAGTAGCACCTAGCGTGAGCAAGGGCGGCGGAGGGGGGAGCGGGGCAGTGCGCTAGGGGAAGAGACGGTGAAAGGGGACCGACTCGTCAAATGTGACGTCCTGAGAAGGGAAGACACGGCGCGAGGTGGGGTGGTAAAACTGCCAGCCAGGTGTGTCAGGGACAAAGCCCAAGAAGACACAAGGAACGGCGCGGGAGGAGAGTTTGTCCGCGGACGTGTCGCGGACAAAGGCACGAGATCCCCAGACCCGGAACACAGACGCATCGCCAACCTCTCCCGTCCAACGCAGTGTCGGCGAGGTCTCCGGAACGGAGACACGGGGCCAGAGGTTGAGCTGATGCGCTGCGTACCGGACCTCAAACGACCACATAATATGGGGGGCAGCTGCATGGACCAAGGAGGTACGAGCGACCTCCATGACCAAGCCAATGCGGCGCTCAGCAACCCCATTCAGCTGCGGAGAGGCCGGAAGCGTGAACGTCTGCTCAATGCCCTATCCCTGACAGAAGGCCTCCAAGAGGCCGGAGGAAAACTCACCACCTCTGTCAGAGTGCAGTCGCAGGACCGGAAGGTCCGTGCGAAAGCGCCTCTACAGCTGGAGACGGGTAGCGCGGATCCAAGGGATCAAGACAGCAGGGACCTCTCCCTTGGTGCGCAAGGGGAAGACAGTGGTGTAACGCGTTTAGTCGTCAACTACCAGCAAGAAGTAGTGCTCTCCGCCCTGTCCACGGATCCGGGCTGGGCCCCACACGTCCATGTGAAGGGTCTGCAGAGGAGCCTCCGTCGGGGGAAACTCAGAGGAGTGAGGGGTGGCACGCTGCCGCCCCTCGACACAGGGAAGGCAGGGAGGGGCAGGGGACGGTGGAAAGGGAGGCAGTGACCTGGGGAGACCAGAGACAAGGAAACGGGAGTGCATGCCACGAAGGCGCTCCATCGAAGGGTGACCAAGGCGGTGCTGCCAGAGGACCGTCCGGTGCGACAGGGTGCGGCACGAGCAAGGGGCGGACAACTGACCAGACGCAGACGCAGACGCAGCTACCTGAGGGGACTCAATGATCAGTGTGTACAAGTCCGACCCCGGCTGCCGAGTGAAGGTAGCCAGGTGACGACCCGTCTGGGCACACGTGCAGTGTGTCACACGCTCGTAGGCAGGGGTGAACTAGTGAACACCAGCGTCCTGGAGCACGGAACCCACCACCAAGTTTGTAGAGAACGAGGGGAGGTAAAGACCTGACACTGTGCCGGACGAGACAGCAGGACAAGGGAGGACAGTGGTGGAGGTCGCAAGGACCGGACCCTCGGAGGGATCACCAAGGGAGACAGCAACAGGCTTAGGGAGCTGCGCTAGGGCAGTGCGGTCGCGAAAGAAACAGCGGGAAGCACTTGAGTCCAGTGTGAAGGTGTGCATTGCCTCAGTAGACGCAGTACCTGAAGGCGCAAACTCACGAGCACTTGAAGCAGTACACACACCAGCACCTAGAGCAGCAGCCTCACCAGGACCTGGGGTAGCAGACGCACTAGCACCTTGAGCGGCAACCTCACTGGTCGCAATGCCTGGGTCTGGCGGGACACACAAGTTACAGTCACCCTCAACACTAATAGTCAATGCATACATGGCTCCAAGGATAACATCAAAGTCAAGTGCAAAGATATCAATGTCCTTTTTAAACAGATCAGCCCAGTGGGGCAGCTCAGAGGCCTCAGGGAACTGTGCACGCCAGGCGTCGTCGAGACGGGAGAAGCAGCGCTGCGGCGTGACCTCCCACACGTCTGACCAGCGTGGTCACCTGTGCGGATGACATACGTGCAAGTACCTCCACCCCCAGACCCCCCATGCTGAGAGTACCACTCACGAAGCTACTGGGGCGACGGGGTCTCTCCGAGACGGTGATGCTGCCGCTGGACACCACCCGAACCTCCACACTGCGCTGGTCCACCCCGACCACCACCCGAGCCGCCGCCACCACGCCCACTGCCGCCACCACCACCACCTCCACCCCGGCCTCCTCCACCACCACTACCGCCACCACCCCTGCCGCTGCCACTAACCCCCCCAGCCCCGCCACCACCCCCACCACCGCCACCACCCCCACCGCCCCCACTGCCTCCACCTCCACCTCCACCTCCACCTCCCCCGCTGGTACCGCCACCACCCTTGGCCCCCTTTCCCTTGCCGCTCTTGCACCTCCAACTAGGAGCAGACGCAGCCCCGACTTCCTCAGCACCAAGGAAGTCGACAGCGGCAGCAGAGGCGACCGAGGGGAGAAGGGGAGGAGGGGAACACCCGTCAAAGAAGGGCGTGCGGGGGTCGCCACGAGAGGCACCTACATCAACTATGTTAGCCTCAGCTGCAAGCAGATGCTTCTCGAGCAGGTCAACGATGAGCTCGGTGGGGCAGAGGGCGAGAAAGTGGTCCCTGACTGCGCGAAGAGAGTCACGGAGACGGGTGACTAGGTGGTAGAGAATGAGGTACATCGGGGGGGGGGGGGGGTTCTTGGCGAGGAACTCAGCAGGAAGGGCGGCTCGGTAGCGAGTGTCACTAGTGCGGAGGTGTGTACTGAGGTCAGCGACTGTGGGAAAGGCGCCGAGATCGGGGAAAAGATAGGGAAGCGAGAGACGGCCTATTGTAGCGGAGGCAGGCGAGGAGTAGCGGGCGACTACTGCATCGTACACTGCCTTAGCAGTCTTGTGCTGGCCAAAGTGTGCGCGCTCATCTAACGGCAGGTGACTACGAATGGCTATGCGAGCGTGGGCGTCACGAGTCTACCGCTGGGAGCGAGTTGTACTGTCAGCAGTCGCAGCAGGTGCTAGAGCGGTTCCGGACGCGTGGTCATACAGCGAGACATCGTCGTTGGCGGTGATCTGTAGGAACAGGTGGAGGTCGTCAAGCTTAGCATCAAACTGGAGCGGACGACCCTCAGCATCGAAAGAGAGAACTGTGGGAGTAGCCATAGTGGTAGCAGTAGTAGTAGCAGTAGAAACAGTAGGAACAGTAGTAGCAGTAAGAACAGCAGGAACACCAGTAGTAGTAGGGCAGCGCGGCTCTGACAGGGTGGCACGACACGGTTCGGGCAGGGCAGCGCGGCGCGGCTCGGGCAGGGCGGCGCGGCGCGGCTCAAACTAGGCTACGCGGCGCGGCTCGGACGAGCAGGGCGGCGCGACGGTGAGCCTGCGCATAGGCCGCTGTTGCGTACGGGCCGCGGCTGCGCGTGGGCTGCAGACGCGCGCGGGCGGCGGCCTACGAAAGCGACGCGGCGGCCTATGGGCGGGGCTGCAGCGTGCTGGACGGCCAGCAGGGCCAGTCGATGGGCGGCTTGCGGGCTGCTCGTGGGCGACGCTGGTCGCGCGGGCGGCTAACAGTCGACGCGCGCGCGACTCGGGCCGCGCGCGGGTGGCTAGGGGGCTGCGCGCGCTAGAAAAAACAGGCTGCGCGCGGGCGGCTAGCGAGCTGCGCACGGGCAGCGTAAGAAAGAGAGGCGCGCGAGGGCGCACTAACAGAGAGGCGCACGAGGGCGCTAAGGCGATAGGGCGCTCGAGGGCTCTTCTAGCGGAAAGGTGAGCCCTTAGGACTAAGCGGTCCTAGGTTCCTAACCTAGGCTCGTAATACCATGTCAGAATGAACAAGAGTGATTGCACTAGGAAAATGTTGGGTACAAGTAGGAAACCCTAAACTTACTGTACCCCATAGTAACTACCCCACTACAGCCTAAACAAACTGTAGCAGATATAACATTTGACATGGAGTCGTGTACCTCTTGCGCTAGCAACTCCCGTAAAGGCTGGTAAGCAGGTACCCAAATCTGGTTCGTACCGGCTTTTAGGTAGTACTAGCCGTGTGGCGTGGCAGCCTGTTGGTGCTGATTCTTTAAAACCCTGTCGATCTTGTAGCCGTGGGTGAATAGTCCCGTAAGCATCGGGTTGGTGTGGGCGATTAGTACCGCCGCGTTCTGCATGGATGGTCAGGTGAGGGCGTCAGCAATGTTGTTGGCGCCTTTTTTGTACGTGATGGTGTACCGGAAATTGGACTCGAGGAAGTCCAACCACCGGATTTGTCGCGGGTTGAGTGTCGGTTGCGTGCGCATGTATTGTAGTGATTTATGGTCGGTTCGGATTGTCACGTCGGCTCCCGTGAGGTAGCAGCGTCAGGTACGAAATGCGTGGACGATGGCCAGCATTTCTTTGTTGTGGACTGGGTAGTTGCGCTCCTGTGGCTGCATCTTGCGTGATTCGTAGGCGATGGGTTGCAGCCCGTTGCCGAAGTCCTGTAGCAGGACGGCGCCGACGGTGAAATCGCCGGCGTCCGTGATGACTTCGAACGGTCGAGATGGTTCGGCGAGGCGGAGTACCGGGGGCGAACCCAAAGTATTTTTGAGTGCGTCGAAGGCGGACTGCTCCCTCTCCCCCCCAACGAAAATGACTGTCGTGATGCAGCAGGTCGGTCAGTGGCTTGGTTATCCCTGCCATATAAGGTACAAAATGACGAACATATTTAACAAACCCCAAAAAACTCTGCAACTCGGGGATAGTAGTCGGCGGTTTCCACTTAACTATGGCGTCCACCTTACGCGGGACGGTTTTGATTCCTTCGTCGGAAACCACGTGCCCAAAAAATCCAACTCCGGCTTTAGGAACTCGCACTTAGACCCCTTCGTAATCAGCCGATGTCCCTGTAGACGCCGGAACACCTCCTCCAAATCCCTCAAATGGTCTTCTTTCGTCGCGCTGTACACCAGGATATCATCCAGGTACACAATTACCTTTTGTCAAGCATGTCCCAGAAGATCCCGTTCATCGTCAGCTAGAACGTCGAGGGCGTGTTTGTCACACCGAACGGCATCACGGTGAATTCATAACTGCCGTAGCGTGTGGGAAAAGGTGTCTTCGGGCAGTCGTCGTCGAACACGCGAATTTGGTGGTAGCCTCCTCGCAGGTCGATTCTGGAGAAATAACGATCTCCGTGAAGTTGATCCAGCAGATCATCAGTTCGCGGGATCGGGTAACGTGATTTTATCGTGACCCGATTCAGCGCCCGATAATCAATCCACATGCGTAGGCCCCCGTCCTTCTTCGGCGTGAACAGTATCGGCGCTGCAAATGGCAACGTGCTTGGCCGTATGAACCCCTTGGCCAGCAGGTAATCCAGTTGGCTCCGCAACTCGGCGAGCTCTGGTTGGCTGAGCCGCCACTGTGTTTGTCAGAACATTATAGCTTACTTATTTGTGTAGGCTATAGTGGGGTATCCCATAGGGGGTACAACCCAATTAGGGTTTTGCTATTTGTACTCACTTCGTTCATAGTCATTTCATTCTCGTTCTAACTTTCTCATGGTATCGAGCAGGTTCCCCCGTTGGATTTGTGCTTAGGGCCCACCACATCGAACCCTTTTTTTTCTGACCAGAGCACGCTCCGGGCCCTTGCTCTTTTTTTCTCTCGATCTGCCCTAACGGCCCAAGCGCCGCCTTAGCGAGCCGCCCGCCCTAGCGCCCTTGCGCCCGCCCTAGCGCCCTAGCGCCCGCCCTAGCGCCCGCCCTAGCGCCCGCCCTAGCGCCAGCCCTAGCGCCCTAGCGCCCAGCGCCTGCCCTAGCGCCCGTGCGCCGCCCGCGGCCTGCCCTTGAACCGCCGCCCGCGGGCTGCCCTAGCGCCCGTGAGCCGCTGCCCGTGAGCGCCGCCCGTCAGCCACTGCTCGTGAGCAGCCGCCCGTCAGACGCCGCCCGTGCGCCGCCGTCTGCGGAGCCGCCGCCCGTGAGCCGCCGCCCGTGAGCCGCCCGACCGTCAGCCGGCGCCGCCCTTGAGCCGCCCGCCCCGTGCGCCACCAGCCCGCCCGTGAGCCGCTGGTGTCGCCAGTGCGCCGCCCGTCCGTGAGCCGCCCGCCCGTGAGCCGCCCGCCCGTGTGCCACCCGTCCGCGAGCCACCCACCCGCCCGTGCACCGCCCGCGAGCCACCAGCGAGCAGCCCGCGAACAGCCACAGCCGCCCGCGAGCCGCCACAGCCGCCCGCGAGCCGCCACAGCCGCCCGCGAGACGCCCGCGCCGCCCGAGCCGCCCGAGCCGCCCAAGCCGCCCGAGCCGCCCGAGTCGCCCGAGCAACCTGAGGTGCCGAGCTCCTGCTCCTGTGGGGCTGTTGCTGCTCCTGGACCGGCGTAGCCGCTGTGCTGCCGTGTTGCTATACTTCTGAGCTACTCGACTCTTCCTGCTCGGTGAGACTGTCAGCTGCTATAATGGCCACCCCCAGTGTCCTGGCTTTTGATGCTGAGGGTCGCGCCATTGACTTTGCAGTCTGGGTCGAGGACCTGCAGCTGTACTTACTGTGCGATGCGATAGATGAGGTTTCTCTCTTTGACTTTGTCTCTGGCGCTGTCCCTGCCCCTCCTGCTGATGCTGACCCCACTGTTCGCTCCAAGTGGGCCACACGCAATGCTGCTGCACGTCTTGCTGTGCGTCGCCACCTCCCTTCCTCCGAGCGTGCCCACTTTAGTCAGTGCAAGACCGCTCAGACCTTGTACGACGCTGTAGCCGCCTCATGCTTCCGTACCTCTTCCCTGACCTCGCTGCCTTTCCCACAGTCGCTAACCTCTTTACCCACCTCCGCGCTAGTGACACTCGCTACCGCGCTGCGCTTCTTGCAGACTTCCGCGCCGGAAACCCTCCTCCCATGTACATCACTCTCTACTTTCTAGTCACCCGTCTCCCTGAGTCCCTTCGTGCCGTTAGGGACCAGTTTCTCTCTGTCTGTCCCACCACCCTCACTATCGACCTCCTTGAGAAGTCCCTGCTAGCGGCTGAGAAGAGTATAATCGCTGTAGGGGCCTCTCGTGGTGACCCTCGCACCCCCATCTTTGAGGGGTGTTCTCCCTCCCCCCTGTTACCCTCTGTCGCCTCTGCTGCTGCGGCCGACCTCGTTGGTTTGGAGTCGGTCGGTGCGGCGTCTGCCCCCAGCAGTAGGCACCGCTCTGGCAGGGGCAAGGGGGGCAAGGGAGCGGGTGGAGCTAGCGGGGGCGGTGGCGGAGGAGGTGGGGGCGGCGGGGGGAGTGGGGGTGGCGGTGGAGGTGGTGGCGGGAGTGGAGGTACTAGTGGCGGCAGTGGAGGCGGAGGCGGCGGCGGAGGTGGTGGCGGAGGTGGCGGTGGGAGCGGCGGGGGCGAGGGTGGCGGTGGCGGCGGTGGCGGCGGAGGCGGGGGTGGCGGTGGTGGAGGTGGTCGAAGTGGCTTGTCCCAGCGGAGCACCACTGGGGGTGGTCAGCGCCAGCAGCAGCAGCAGCAGCAGCACCAGCAGCACCAGCGCTCTCGCGGGTGGTACTCGCAGCGTCAGCGTGGTGGGGCGTTCGGTCCCTGCACCTACGTCCTTCGCACCAACGACCGCGCGGGTGAGCAGTGTGGGGGCACCCACACCGCCCGCCGCTGCTTTGCCCGCTTGACCGACGCTTGGCGCCAGCAGTTTCCGGAGGCCTCTGAGATCCCCCGCTGGGGAGAGCTGTCTAGGGCTGGTGTAGCTATCTTTGAACTTGACTTTGATGCTATCCTTGCTGCCATGTATGCTGTGACTGTTAGTGATGAGGGTGACAGTTACCGGTGTTTCCCGCCCGACCCGGACATTGGTACTGCTGCGTCAGGTGCCTGTGAGGCTGCTGCTCTAGGTGCCAGTGCGTCTGTGCTCTCAGGTACTAGTGAGTCTGCACTCTCAGGTACTGTGTCGGCTTCGGCCTCTCACACCTTCACCCTTGACTCTGGGGCGTCTCGCTCCTTCTTTCGGGACCGCACCACACTCAGGCTGCTTAGTCGGCCGGTTGCGGTGTCCCTGGCTGACCCCTCTGGGGGTCCTGTCCTGTCTCGCTTCTCCACAGTCCTCCCGTGTCCGACGGCTCCCTCTGGCACCCTGTCTGGTCTCTACCTCCCCTCGTTCTCTACGAGCCTGGTGAGTGGTGCTGACCTACAGGATGTGGGTGTCCACCAGTTCACTCCTGCTCGTCAGCGGGTGACACACTGCACAGAGGCTAGCACAGGTCGCCACCTGGCTACGTTTACACGTCAGCCAGGGTCGAGCCTGTACACACTGACCACTGCTTCTCCTCCCGGCGCTGAGTCTGGTAGAGTCCCTTCGTCTGGTCAGGTGTTTGCTGCAGCGTCCAGGTCTGGTCCTGAGTCTGCCCCCTGTTCGTGTCGCCGTCTGTCTCACGAGACTCTCCTCTGGCACCACCGCCTTGGCCACCCCTCTCTGCTTCGGCTCAGAGGCATGGCCTCCCGTCTTCTTGTGTCTGGTCTCCCCCGGTCCCTCCCTCCCCTTCCTCAGGGCCCTAGCCCTGCCTGTGTCCCCTGTGTCGAGGGGCGCCTGCGTGCTGCCCCTCACTCCTCCCAGTTTCCTCCGACAGAGGCTCCGTTGCAGACACTTCACATGGACGTGTGGGGCCCTGCCCGCGTCCGTGGACTCGGTCACGAGCGCTACTTCCTGTTGGTGGTTGACGACTACTCGCGCTACACCACAGTCTTCCCCTTGCGCAGCAAGGGTGATGTCACTGAGGTGCTGATCGACTAGATCCGCGCAGCTCGTCTCCAGCTCAGGCAGAGCTTTGGCTCGGACTTTCCTGTGTTGCGTCTACACTCGGACAGAGGCGGAGAGTTCTCCACTGGCCTTCTGCGTGCCTTCTGTCGTGCGCGGACATCCGCCAGAGCTTCACGCTTCCGGACTCACCGCAGCAAAATGGGATTGCAGAGCGCCGCATTGGCATGGTCATGGACGTCGCTCGTACGTCTATGATGCATGCGGCTGCCCCCCATTTTCTGTGGCCGTTTGCGCTCAGGTACGCGGCGCATCAGATCAACCTCCACCCCAGGGTCTCCAGGCCGGAGACCTTCCCAGCCCTGCTGTGGATGGGGAAGGTTGGCGATGCGTCGGCGTTCCGGGTCTGGGGATCTCGGGCGTTTGTCCGCGACTTGTCTGCGGACAAGCTGTCCCCTCGCGCTGATCCCTGCGTCTTCATGGGGTTCCCCCCCGACGCCCTTGGGTGGCAGTTCTACCACCCCACCTCTCGACGTGTTCCGTCCTCCCAGGACGTCACGTTCGACGAGTCGGTACCCTACTACCGCCTCTTCCCCTACCGCACTCCGTCCCTTCCCCTGCCCCCGCTCTTCTTGGTACCAGGTCCCCCCCCCGGTAGACCCCCTCCCCCCTCAGGGTCCTGCCCCTTCAGGTGTGTCCCAGGTAGACGCGGTCGAGCCTGTCGAGGTCACTGGTGACTCTGGTGCTGCTGCGGGAGCTGGGCCTGGGGGTGCTGGGACTGGAGGTGCTACGCTTGGGGGTGCTGAGCCTGGGGGTGCGGAGTCTGGGGGTGCTGAGCCTGGGGGTGCTGAGCCTGGGGGTACTGAGTCTGGGGGTGCTGAGCCAGGGGGTGCTGGGCCTGGGGGTGCTGAGACTGGGGGTGCTCCGCCAGGAGGCGCTTTGCATGAGGGTGCTGAGCCTGGAGATTCTCCGCCTGGAGGTGCTTCATCTAGCCGAGAGCCACTCTCCCTACAGGAGCTGCGTGAGTGGTTTGCCCGGCGCTGGAGGCGTGCTGCTGGTGCTGGAGGTTCTTCGGCTGCAGAGGGTGCTGCTGTCGCGCGTCCCGGAGGTGCTTGTTCTGTGGGTGCTGGAGCTGCTGGGCCTAAGGGTTCTCCTGGAGCTGGTGCTGCTGAGGGTGTTGGCGCTGGGACTACTGCTCGCGGTCCGACTGACAGTGCTCCTGGTGCTGCTGGGGGTTCTGGTGCTACTGGAGGTGCTACTGGAGGTGCTGCTGGAGCGGGTACTCCTGCTGGGGGTACTGGTGCTGTCCCTGCTGTTTCTGGCGTCGCCACGCGGCCCCGACCGTACTTCGTTCCGCTCCTGCAGCACGTTCTTGGTCTTACAACTTCTCCTGGTCCTCCTCCTCCTCCCGTAGAGGGTCCACAGCGTGTCCAGTCCCGGTCACAGCTACAGCCTGCCTCCCCTTTGCCTGCTCCTTCTCCCTACACTGGTTCGACTGGAGGTCTTACTGAGCGTCGGAGCCTGCGTCTCGTCCTACGTCGCCTGTTCGTCCTGCACGCACTAGTGGCCGCGGTTCACGTCAGCGTCCTCCTCCTGTCCCTGGCACGCACCGGATGTCTCTGCGTCCGTCCACTGCTCCTCTGCGTGCCCCTTTGCCTTCTCCTCCTGCTTCCTCTCTTCCTGCTCTTGCCGACCCGGAGTCGGACTCTCTTCGTGCTGCCAGTCCTACTGTCACGCGTCTCCTTGCTACTGCTGTCACTGACGCTTCTTTCGAGTCTTCTGCTGCGTCTGCCCTTGTCACTGAGCTCGTCGACTTTACTGCGCGCTGTCGCCTAGACTACGCTGCTAGTCTTGTCGCTGAGTCTGAGTCTGCCTGTCCTCCGTCCGTCGGGGGTGAGTGTGCCCTTGGCACGGACGTCCTTGAGGACAGGCATGAGGAGTTCTAGTGTCTGGCCGCCGCTTCACCTCATCTCGCGTCTGTACTGCTCGCCCCTGAGGGAGACCCGGATGCACTAGACATCCCGACTCCGCGCTCTTACGCGGAGGCGATAGAGGGTCCCTACTCCTCTCAGTGGCAGGCAGCTATGGATGCAGAGATGGCTTCCTGGAAGTCCACAGGCACCTACGTTGACGCTGTTCCCCCTCCTGGGGCGAACATAGTCAGTGGCATGTGGATTTTCAGGGTGAAGCGGCCGCCGGGTTCTCCGCCTGTCTTCAAGGCGCGTTACGTGGCTCGTGGCTTGAGTCAGTGGCAGGGAGTTGACTACTTTCATACCTTCTCCCCCACCCCGAAGATGACCACTCTTCGGGTACTGCTGCACGTTGCTGCTCACCGTGACTACGAGCTGCACTCTCTTGACTTCAGCACAGCTTTCTTGCAGGGCAGCCTGCACGAGGAGATCTGGCTGCGTCGCCCACTTGGCTTCACTGGGTCTTTCCCTTCTGGTACCCAGTGGAGTCTCCGGCGTCCAGTCTACGGTCTCCGCCTGGCGCCACGTGAGTGGCACGACACACTGAGGACTACTCTGGCGGCACTTGGGTTTGCTCCTTCTACTGCCGACCCGTCGCTGTTTCTGCGCACCGACACCTCTCTGCCGCCGTTCTACATCCTCGTGTACGTCGACAATTTGGTCTTTGCCACAGCTGACACTGCTGGACTCGCCTAAGTGAAGTCTGAGCTGCAGAAGAGACACACGTGCACAGACCTGGGTGAACTGCGCAGCTACCTTGGCTTGCAGATCACCCAGGACAGAGCACGCCGCACCATTACCCTGACTCAGTCACACATGGTGCAACAGGTCCTTCAGCGCTTCGGCTTCACGTACTCCTCGCCTCAGGCCACTCCTCTGCCTATTCGCCACTCGCTCTCAGCTCTGCCTTCAGATGAGTCCGTAGAGTCGAGTGGTCCGTATGCAGAGCTTGTTGGCTGCCTCATGTACCTGATGACTTGCACACGACCTGACCTTGCATACCCTCTTAGCATTCTCGCACGCTATGTTGCTCCTGGGAGACACCGACCAGAGCACATGGCTGCAGCGAAGAGGGTGTTGCGCTACTTGTGCAGTACGTCCGGCATGGGGCTAGTGCTTGGAGGGCGCAGTCCAGTGGTCCTCACTGGGCACGCGGACGCTTCTTGGGCTGACGACCAGGCTACACAGCGGTCGTCACAGGGTTACACCTTCAGCCTTGGTTCCGGCTTTGTTTCGTGGCGGGCTACCCGCTCGTCTTCTGTTCTCGGCTCCAGTTGTGAGGCTGAGATCTACGCCGGGGCTATGGCTGCTCAGGAGCTTCGCTGGCTCACCTACCTGCTGACAGACCTTGGAGAGCCGCCTCGTTCTCCTCTAGTCCTGTACGTAGACAACAAGGCCATGCTGGCCTTGTGTCGAGAGCAGCGACTGGAGCACAGGACAAAGCACATTGCTCTCTGCTACTTCCTTGCTCGTGAGCTGCAGCAGCGTGGTCAGCTGCGACTTGTGTACGTGGCCTCTGAGGCCAACACTGCTGATGTGTTCACCAAGGCACTCGCGCCTTGTGACCATCAGCGCTTCTGTACCCAGCTGGGTCTTGTGCCTGTCTTGCCTCACTTGCTCTCTTCCTGACTTCACTTGTACTGTGACATATATATATACCTGCTCTTGCTTGTCTAGTATTATATATATGTCTGTACTCCTGCATGTGAACTGGCCTCTGGCCCTGCTCTTGTGCTCGGACTGTGTGGTGACTTTGTGATCCACCCTGAGCTTGCTTTGCTTTGCTTGACTGGTCTTGTGACCCCTTGTTCTCCCCCACTTTGCCTATGGGGGTGTGTCAGAACATTATAGCTGATACATGTTTGTAGGCTATAGTGGGGTAGCACATATGGGGTACAGATTCCTAGGGTTTGCTATTTGTACCAATTTGTGACTTAGTCATTTCATTCCTCTTCTCATTGTTTCACAATCCCCATCAAGAACTCGTTCACAGTTGCGACTTGCGTACGTGGCCTCTGAGGCCAACATTGCTGATGTCTTCACCAAGGCACTTGCGCCTTGTGATCATCAGCGTTGCTGCACGCAGCTGGGTCTTGTGTCTGTCTTGCCTCACTTGCTCACTTCTTGACCTTGCTTGTACCTTGACCTATATATACTCTTGTTCTTGCTTGCTTGACTCTTGTATATCTCTATATATGATCTTGCATGTGAACTTGCCTTGTGGCCCTTGAACTTGTGCTTAGAATGTGTGGTGACTTTGTGATCCACCTTGAGCTTTGCTTTGCTTTGCTTGACTGGTCTTGTGACCCCTTGTTCTCCCCCACTTTGCCTATGGGGGTGTGTCAGAACATTATAGCTTACTTATTTGTGTAGGATATAGTGGGGTATCCCATAGAGGGTACAACCCAATTAGGGTTTCCTATTTGTACTCACTTCGTTCATAGTCATTTCATTCTCGTTCTAACTTTCTCAGTGTTCGCATAGTAGGTTGCGCGCCTGGTTCCAGCTGGATCCGGTGGTCTTCTGAGGTGGCAGGCCATCCGGGAGGTCATCCGCGAAAATTTCGGTGTATTTCCGAATGATGCTCGCCAACTCCTCAGGGACTGCCGCGCCGAGCGTGTCGATGTCCGCGATTTTTTCGGAAGCTGCCACCTCGTACAGGTGCACCGCGTAGGCTTGAGCTCCACTGTTGATCGCACGCGCCATGTTGACGGCGTTGATACGTGTCGTCACCGGCTCCGGGTCCGTCCATTTCGGAAGCGTCGTCGGCCCTGTATGTCCTCCTATGACGCACGCTCCAGTCGTCCAGTCGATTGTCGGAATAAATCGTTGCAACCAATCTCGCCCAAGCAGCACATCGCAGCCGTCCAGCGTCGTCGCCAATATCTTCATGCCAAACCCGAATTTTTCGCCACACTGGATCCGGATTTTTCGCGTCTCATCTTGGATTGCCAGCGGCGTCCCATGCACCAGCCCTGCATCAATCTCCGGCAGACACCTGTTCAGCTTCACCCCTATTTTTTTGGTCGTTGCTAGGTTGACGAGGCTGTGACTCGCCCCACCGTCAACGAATATTTTTATTTTATAACCGTTAACCCTCCCCACCACCAGCACAGGGTAGTCCACGTGTTCACCCATGTTATTCGTCCGGTTCTGGTCGATAGCTCTAATCAGTACCACGACCCGGTGTGGATGGTTATTGTCGGGCGACAGAGTCTTGTCAGTGGGGGGCCCGTCTGCTACTGACTCGCATCTTTTCCCGACCCTTCTCCGTCGTTCTTCTTCCCCTTCTTAAGCCTCGAGCAGTCTTTTTTCATGTGGCCCAGCTGGTTGCATAAGAAGCACGGCCCAAGGGCTCGGCTTGGTGCATCCACGCCGTTGATCGTGGGCTGCTGAGTCGATCCACGAAATCGAGGGCCCTCTCGGGAGCTTGATCTCGCCCACTGTATCAGCGCATCCATTGACTCGGCTTCCCGGACGGCGTCGTTGAAGCTGCGTGGCCGGGTTCGTCGGACCTCGTACTGTATCTCGTATTCCAGGCCCGCCACGTAGCGATCCAACCGCTCCGCATCGCTCATGTCGTCCACTTGGTCCGCCAAGTTGCAGAATGTGCTGGTATAGTCTTGGACTGAATTCAGCTGCTTCAAGGCATGCAGCTTCATGCGAGCAGAGTCCGAGGCGGATATGTGCTCGAATCTGGTTCGCAAGGTGGCGCCCCACTCCCTCCATGCACGTATCGTAGCCGTCCCGAAAATTGATGCTGCTCGTTGCGTGACAGGTGTCGAAGTCCCGTCGTTCGCACGTGCTATTCCTGCCAAAGTCCCTTTTGTCAAAATCAGCTTAGAACCTAGGAAACTAGGTGAGGGTGTCCAGAGTAACGAGAGGGAAGAGAGGTTTCAATAAAGAGCAAAGGTACAAAGATATAGGCAAGAACTAGGGTAATGAGGTGCACCACCAAACGGGAAACATAACTACACAAACACTACAAACAATTATATAAATATGAATAACATATTTCGACACACCCCCATAATTGTTTGAAGGTGTGAGTGTAGTAACGCCCCCTAAAGAGGGTACACCATACAGAGTGCAGCGGAAGTAGCAGCAGTAGGCAGGAGCAGTGACAACCAGTGCAGTGGTAGCAGATTCAGCTGTAGCAACCCTGAGCCAAAGCAGAAACACAAAGCAGAAATAGTAGCAAGTGTAGGGGCGGCAGGTCGCCTGAGGAGCAGGCTCTGTGGCTGCAACGTGCAGCAGGACAGCAGCGGCTCGACCGCAGCACCTGTAGGCCCCAGCAGCAGAAAACAAAAATCAGGGCAGGTGGCGATAGGGGCGACAGCTGGAGGTGCTACAGTAGCAGCGGGCGGCAGCAGCAGATGCCTGGGTGCAGGAGGAGGAGCCGAGAGAACGCAGAAAACAGAGAACAGAAGGGAGAGAGGAGGAATGAGGAGGCGGCTGCGGCTGGTGCTGAAGCCACGCTCCCACCACCCCCTCACCCTCCCCCCCCACAGCGACTGGCGCTGCAGGGAGAGAGCAGAGGAGATGGGCAGCGGCTAGCGCTGCAGAGTCCCTCCCGCCTCGCCTTCACCCTCCCCCCCACAGCAGGACGCACGGCCCAGCGGCAAAGAGCAGGAGCGGTGCGGGCACTGCTGCAGATCCCGCCCGCCATCCACCCCCGCCATCTCCCCCAGCAGTAGTTTCCGCGGCAGGGCGTGCGACGAGCGCGCAGATGCGGCGGAGAATAGGGAGGGACGGTCGAGCGGGGGCAGGGCGCTGGCGGTTACTGCAGCCTGGCCGCCACACCCTTCCCCCCTTCTTCCCCCTCACAGCGACCGACGCTGCTGACGTGCAGGGCCGCGACGGGGGGAAAAAACTTAGGGGGGCCGGACGAGGGTGCGACGAATCCGCAGCGGTTGCAACCGAGGCCGCAAACGCTCTCGCGCAACTTACCGCCGAGATGGTTTCGACGGTCGCGACCTTGCAACCGTCATAACAACGGTCGCGTCAGGGGGCGTGACGAGCGCCGTGAGCGGGGGGATACGTGGTGGGCCCATGGGGGAAAAAAAAGAAATTAGGTCTTAGGACGACCTAGCTCTTAATACCATGTCAAAATCAGCTTAGAACCTAGGAAACTAGGTGAGGGTGTCGAGAGTAATGAGAGGGAAGAGAGGTTTCAATAAAGAGCAAAGGTACAAAGATATAGGCAAGAACTAGGGTAATGAGGTGCACCACCAAACGGGAAACATAACTACACTAACACTACAAACAATTATATAAATATGAATAACATATTTCGACACCTTCGTATTGCAGCGTTCTCCTCCACCACTCCAGCGCAGGTCCTCGCAACAGTGAAACTGCGAAATTAATGCGGGTGGCATCGTCATAAATCATAGCAGCATTGAAAAACACCTCCACGCTGAACAACCATGCAGAAAAAGTGACGAACTTGTCACTTTGGTTAAGCGGGGGTGGGTTTGTCGACTTGACTTTAACTGTTGTCAAAGTCGTCGCTGCTGCTTGGACTGTTGGCATTGCTGCTGGCGTCGCCGTCGTTGTCGCTGCTGCACGTGTCGGTACTGCACGCAACTGTTGCGGTGACTGCTGCTGCTGCGCCTGCCTCGTTTCGTCCGCATCTATCTCGCCTTCCAGCTCGCTCCAGGCCCGCTCATCTGGTGCAGTGCTGCTACTTGCGTCGTCGACGACAGGCGACTCTTGGCGCGGTTCACCACGCGCCTGGTGTAGTTCGGCGTTTTCCTTCTGGAGACGCTCCATTTCTGCAGACATAGTCTGCATGCTAGCCTGCATCATCCGAAACTGTTGTATGCACTCGTTGAACTCCGCCTGATCCATGTGTCGCAGGCTTCGTCTAACGGGCAGGGGGTGGCTAGCGATTTTTCTGACTTCGGTGAAGGCGTAAACGCTATCGTAGTCGGAGTGGAATAATCGTATCTATTCCACGGGCTGACCGCTTTACAGCCCACCAAGTCTATCGCTCCCCTTCTACAAACTACCCCGAAAACGCGAGGGTAACCTAGGAAAGTATGCTCTGATACCAAGTGTTATGAGTTGTGAAAGGAAAGAGTGCGCAGAATTTGTCAGTAGAGCTACACTGTGAGATCCTCGATTGATCCTAGGGGGGGGTTACAGGCGCGTTTGCCTGGGGGGTTATGGGCGCGCTGACCCGCTACTGAAACAAGCCCTTTAATCCCAATGGTCTAGTGGTTGGGATTCTGACATGGTATCAGAGCGGTCTCGGGTTCGAATCCCGGTGTATGCACATGTTGGCCGTTGCCACTGTGCTCTGTCCTGGGCCTCCCAGTGTGGGGGGGTGTCAGTAGAGCTACACTGTGAGATCCTCGATTGATCCTAGGGGGGGGTTACCGGCGCGTTTGTCTGGGGGGTTATGGGCGCACTGGCCCGCTACTGAAACAAGCCCTTTAATCCCAATGGTCTAGTGGTTGGGATTCTGACAGAATTCAATAACGCGGAAGTGATTACAACGTCTGATGGAACAACGAGGCCTAGGACTAATATAACAATGTTAGCTAGGCCGAGGTCGCGGGGTCGCGAGATGGTTAGGTGCAGGTTCGGGGTTGGAAAACCCGAAGGCAACGCGGTGGTGGCTCGGAAGGCGAGATCGGCGGGCCGGGCCTGGGTTTCCGAAAACCGGGGTTGTACGCGTACAGTGTGACCCAGTAAGGAATCGGAAAAAATCCTTACACTGGTTGATGAGCTGCTGAATTTATACCGCGAACAAAGGTGACTGATGACTGTATATAATGCATTATACTTCACACTAATCTACATTTGCTAATGCATAATTTCAAGGCCAAGAGATGGATTGATGCTGCTTTAAGCTGTATGCAGGTGAATAGTTATCTTTCATGGACGACATGTTCAAACGAGATTTATTGTGTGGGGTATTCTGGGATGGTGGGGCTTCGCTGCGCTTGGCCATCCTGAAGTTGAAATCTCTTTCATCCCCTAATCGCAGGTTTGATACAGTTCAAACAATCAGTTCTGCCACGCAGAGGTCATCCCCAGCACCTGAGGTGACACAGTACACGCGCCAATCCCTGTCCTTTCGCGCAAATCACCTGATGAATATCATTACAGTACATGGAAGCTCTGAAGCAGTGTTTGTTGATCTTTGTTACTCTGAAACCCTTTTTGTTCGCCTGGGCAGCAGTTGCGACACAGAAATTCGATGATGCAGAAACACACTTCGACATAATGAGCTCCGAGGCCTGCTCAAATGTTCCTCAAGTAGACTTCTAGAATTAGGTTTCTGAACGATTTGCATGTTACCCTCCCCGGGTCTATTCGGAACAAAAAACTACGGCCTGCCCTTGTTCCGTCCACCATCGGATCCTGCCTGGCCAACAACCTGAACTCTTTTTCCTACAGTACTACCTCGACCGCACAGTCGCACGCACCTTGTCATCAGGGGGTGAAGGGGAGGTCTCTCTCGGGCCAACCTAATTTGCTCCGTCATTTCTCGTGACGCGCTGAAGCCCTGGCGGCGGCACCTGCAAGGCACGGGGTGAACCGTGAAATCTCATGGACGGAACGGAACGAAACAGAAACGGAGCGCCCGAAAAGAGCCGCGGGCCACTAATGTTTCGGTAATCCCGCACCCGCACTGTTCTGTGCTGTGCTGTATGCTCCGCTCCGCTCTCTCCCTTCTCCTCTCCTCCCTCTCTCCTCCTCCCCTCCTTTCACCTCTCGATCAGCCATTTCCTTCCTCTCCTAGCTGCTCATCATCTCCCACACACGGTCCGTACAGTTTGTAACGATTTGCCACGCAGTTGTATTGTAGCAGTTACGTCCTTAATCCCCCTAGAAAGTAGGACCCCGGCCTTCACGGGATTAACTGAATACCTAGTCATTAGTAGAAGATTTTATTTCCAGCTTGCGCGTATTTCTCGTAGAGGTTACATGATACGGGAGAACGAGGGTGCATACCAGGCTTCAACCCAACGAGAGATACATTAGGTGTCGAGATTTATTATATTTACTTTCTATATCCATCGCATGATTTGAATCCAACGTGTTGCGATTCGACTCGCAAGACTACATCAGCTATTCGTGTTGCGTAGAAAGCTACCGCAACACCATTCTGCCAGGCGCTGCCTCACTGAAAGTACGATGGCTTCACACGGCGTAACCGCGAGTCGGGCCCTCTGTTTATTAGTGTCGCTTATTGTGTATATCAGCGGCGCCGCGAGCCAAATGCTGACAGACGACCAAGGTATATCGCCGAACGGACTCTCCCCTTCTCGCATTGAACAGGCTTCCACACCTTTTCACCTTCCCCGGACAGGCTTGCTACCGCAGCGCTGTGACTTTTGATAGTAGAAGCAGCCGTCTTCCTATCTGCTTTGTTCCTGTCGCAAAACTCGCGTACGTTAGCCTGCTGAGTAAATGGGCGGTAGCACAACAAGCTCGAGCTCGGCCAGTGCTGCACTCTAGCTTCCGTAGCGCGTTTCCCATCCCTGACGCGACAGCAGGGACGGCTCATCAGCGGAACTGTAGCATACCATCGCGCTCTGTTTATGCCGCGACAGCGGCTGCTGCTACTCCCTGCTCCCTGCTCCCTGCTCCCTGCTCCCTTCCCTTGCATACTCGCAGTTCTACTGTTATCCTTCAAGGCGGCAACGGGTCTCACGGACAAGGGATGGAACATACCAGCTCCACGCAACTGCGGCATGTGATTGCGCTCCCGTTAATGCTGCTACTGCCGCTGTTCCCTCCCTGCTCCCTGCTCCCTACCCCCTGTTCCCTTCCGTTGCATACTCCCAGTGAAGTTACTGTTATCGTTCAAGGCAGCATCAGGATTGACGGACAAGGGATGGAACATCTCAGCGCCGCGCAACTGCAGCATGTGGAGCCGAATCAAGTGCAACGCGACGACCGGCGAAATCACGACACTGTGAGCAGCGATAGTCCCGACTTCGCCGAAATTGCCACTCCCGCGTGGCTTCCTTCCGTCGTTATTTGTTTCGCCCTTGCAACGAAACTCGGCAACGATTGTCTTTAGTTCTGACTGACTGACTGACTGCCCCATTATTGCTCTGCTTGCGATTGCCACCTGTTTGGCACGCTGCTCGTTTCGCTTTGCAGATACATTGACGATGGTTCCATAGGAGCCCTACCCGACATTGTCACACAATTCACTGCTCTCACGTACCTGTAAGTTGGCCTGTCCTCCTTATCGTCATAATTCAATGCTTTGCATAACAATGTCGCCCCTGTCCATCCCCATTTTGCTACATCATATTACTTCAGGCCTCTTCCCCCATACTGCTCTCCCCATTCCTGCTGCCATTTGCACTCGCAACCATTTAATTTACTCGCCTCATCTCGCCTCCTCTCCCTGCTCGCCCCTTCTCTGACCTTGAATCTCGATACCCACCAACCTTTCTTCTCAATGCCCACCAGGAGTGTCACTCGATCCAAGGTGCCGTCCACCATTGATGAGAAGATCTCAGCCATCAAGACAATGACCCAGCTGCGATACCTGTGCGTCCACCCTACGCATTCCACCACACTCCACCGCACTGCACTGCACTGCACGGCATTCCACCGAACCGCACTGCACCTCACATACTGCACATGAATCTCCAACCGTTCCTCTCCAGCTCTCGTCCGCGTCTCTGAAAGCATCCACGATTGCTTTCCTCCATGCATCTGTTTCCCTTCCTCTCATCGGTTCCAACTGGTTCTACTCCTCCATCTCCAATAGCTGAGGCATCTCAAGAATCCCCCCTCCCTGCTCGCCTCTGTTTTCCCTCTTGTCTCCTGTCTACCATGCATCTGTTTCCCTTGCTCTCATCTCTCTTGCAGGAGCCTCGGGTCCAACTGGTTCTACTCTTCCATCCCCGAGTGGCTCGTGCAACTGCCTCAGCTCCGCTACCTGTACGTTCACAGAGACTCATGCCAGCGTCATGGAGTAACCTGGTAACTGCTTTTTGTTTTTTCCAAGGTGTACTCCTCTATCCCCGAGTGGCTCGTGCAACTGCCTCAGCTCCGCTACCTGTACGTTCACAGAGACTCATGCCAGCGTCATGGGGTAACCTGGTAACTGCTTTTTTTTCCAAGATATACTCCTTTATCCCTGAGTGGCTCGTGCAGCTGCCTCAACTCCGCTACCTGTACATTCACAGAGAGTCATGCCAGTGTCATAGGGTAACCCAGTAACCGCAGCCACGCAACCCTCAGCTCCTTCGACGTCACCAGCCCTGGCTCTCCTTCTTACCCTTCCTTCCCCTCCCCACCTCCTTCCTCCCCCTTCACACCACTTCTGCATCCGCCCTCAGCCCCCAACCACCTGCCTTACAACTTCCTCACAGGACCCATTCCCCCATCAACCCCCACCCCCCCCTCCCTCCTCCCCCTCCCCCCCGCTCCTTTGACGTCACCAGCAACCTCCTTACCCTTGCTCTCTGCTCTTACCCTCCTTCCCCCTTTCCCCTTCTCCTCACAGGACCCATCCCCCCCATCACAGCGCCTCTCAGCTCCTTTGACGTCACCAGCAACCTCCTCACCCTCGCTCTCTCTTCTCACCCTCGCTCTCTCTTCTCACCCTCGCTCTCTCTTCTCACCCTCACTCTCTCTTCTCACCCTCGCTCTCTCTTCTCACCCTCGCTCTCTCTTCTCACCCTCGCTCTCTCTTCTCACCCTCGCTCTCTCTTCTCACCCTCGCTCTCTCTTCTCACCCTCGCTCTCTCTTCTCACCCTCTCTCTCTCTTCTCACCCTCGCTCTCTCTTCTCACCCTCGCTCTCTCTTCTCACCCTCGCTCTCTCTTCTCACCCTCGCTCTCTCTTCTCACCCTCGCTCTCTCTTCTCACCCTCGCTCTCTCTTCTCACCCTCGCTCTCTCGTCTCACCCTCGCTCTCTCTTCTCACCCTCGCTCTCTCTTCTCACCCTCGCTCTCTCTTCTCACCCTCGTTTCCCATCCCTCCCTTCCCGCCTTCCTCCTCCCTCCCCCTGTCCGTCCCCTCTTCCCCTACCAGACACCTGCCCTACAACTTCCTGACAGGCCCCATCCCTCCCATCACAGCCTCTCTCAGCTCCTTCCGACGTCACCAGCAACCTCCTCTCCCTTGCTCTCCCTTCTTTATCTCTTCTCTTCTCCCCTCTCTCCCCATCGCACCCTCCCCCAATCCCCCAGCCACCTGCCATACAATTTCCTCACAGGACCCATCCCCCCCATCACAGCGCCTCTCAGCTCATTCGACGTCACCAGCAACCTCCTCTCGGGAACCTTCCCCCTCCGCAAAACGCCCATCAAGGCCTGCCTCGCCGCGGGAAACTGCCTGGGAGATGCGTCGGCGTGCGCAGTGGGGGCGGGGCAGCAGCGGGCGGACGTGGGCGACGGGTACTGTGCGGCGGTGGTGGGGGACTTGTGCCGCCCGGTTCCTGAAGCTGGGGAGACGTGGCAGGACCAGGTTGCTCTGCGCTGCTCATCCCGTGAGTTTGGGGTTCCTGAGTGGTTGGGTTGAGCTACTGGGGTAAGGGTGGTGGGGGACTTGTGCCGCCCGGCGCCTGAGGCGGGGGAGACGTGGCAGGACCAGCTGGCTCTGCGCTGCTCCTCCCGTGAGTTGAAATGGTGGGTGGGTTATTGGCTGGTGTATTGCCCAGGTACGGAGAGGGGCGCGGATGTGGGGGATGGGTACTGTGTGGCGGAAGTGGGGGAGACGTGGCAAGACCAGGTGGCTCTGCGCTGCTCCTACCGTGAGTTGGGGCTTATGGGTGGGCTGGTGGGTGCCTGGTGGGTGGGCTGGTGGGTGCCTGGTGGGTGGGCTGGTGGGTGCCTGGTGGGTGCCTGGTGGGTGCTTGGGCTACTGGTTGGGGGTATGAAGGGCAGCAGCAGGCTGGCTGGTGGGTGGGTAACGGCAGGTTTGACCCGTGCTGGATGCACCCCTCAGGGATGAACCCAATGCATACTGGATGCACCCCTCAGGGATGAACCCAATGCATACTGGATGCACCCCTCAGGGATGAATCCAATGCATACTGGATGCACCCCTCAGGGATGAATCCAATGCATGCTGGATGCACCCCTCAGGGATGAACCCAATGCAATCCAAAATGCCCGAATGCATTTTGAAATTCACTCAAAACCCATCTCTGCTGCTCTGTGCCTTGCCGTGTCTCACTGTGCGCTTCTCTCTGCCCCTTTCCCCCCTTCCCCTACCAGCGAGCATCATGTATGCCACCGATTCAATGGAACCTCTCGTGGATGAACCCGAACCCCCCATGGATGCTCCGAAAGAGGTGGAGCAGAGCAAGGCTCCTGAGGAAGAGGTGGAGTATAAACAAACCTATTCTCACAGTGTCTCACCTTGTTCTTCTCCCTCTCTCTGCCCCTTACCACCCCTTCCCACCCCTCCCCCTGCCAGCGAGCGTCATGTCCTCCACCGATTCAATGGAGCCTTTCGTGAATGAACCCGAACCACCCATGGATGCTCCGGAAGAGGTGGAGCAGACCAAAGGCCCAGAGGACGCCCCCGTTACAGGCACATCCGTTACAGACACATCTGACGGTACATCGGACGATTCATTTGACGGTTCTTCTACAGGCAGCGGCTCTGGAACACCAGTGGATACGAAATTTGTGCAGCCGGTGAAGGGGAAAGGGGTCAAGGGAAAGAATAAAGGCGGTGCAGCAAAGGCGTGCTCGTGCAAGAAGAGTGCGTGCAAGGCGAGCGAGATCTGCATGAATATGTCGGTTGGCAAACGGTGCAACGTCAAGTGTATGAAGAAGCTGTTTAAAGTTTAGTCGGTTGTATGGTTGGCTAGCACTGGGGTTTGGTATTTTTCCTTTTTGTTATTATTTATGAGAATGGGAAGACGCAGTTCGAGCTGCATATGAGATCTGCTGTGGCTGAGCTACACTGTATTATAATTTTATTTGTTGTGATTTTGTTTTTTTTTTGAAACCTGAAAATTGAAAGGCTAGATTCTATAAACTGAACACTGGCAACTGGCCAGGAAAGGAAAGGGTAGAGGAATGATGAATGATAAATTAAACAAGTGTTGCTGTGTACACCTCTTATCGCGTACGCAAAACCAGAACCCACCACTGCACTCCCCGCCCCATACCGTAGTGGGTCTCATCTCATCCTAGCCAAGTCTCGTTCCTCCTTGACATCGTTTTCCCGCCAAACGGGTTGTCAGAATGAACCTTTTGAACCGAGCCGCTTCGTTCTCACACCCACAGGCCATCACTTGCTTCCCATGCGAGTCAAGCGCGGCCGTCGCGCGGAGTTCGTCCCTTCATTCCCGCTCGAGCTCGCTAATCCGTTCCTTGCAATGCGGTTCGCTGGTTCCTACTAGGCACAGTTCCTCCCTGAGTGTAGTTTCCCGCCATTCGCGGCGCGATTCGCGGTTCATGGCGGCGAGAAATAGCATCGACAGCAGCGGGGGCAGCGAAGCAGGCGAGGGTCAAGCGGAGGAGCGATCAGGATCGGACGGTTCACAGAGCCTCGCGACGCGGATCCTTCATTATAAGGGCGCGGACTTCGATCCGTACGGTGCCGTCAGCACTCCCATCTACCAAACGGCTACATTCCGTCAGGTTAAACTGTGGCTCCGGGAGTAAAAGGGGAAAACCGGGGTGGGGAAGAGGAGAGAATGATGGAGTGGGGGATCGCATATGCGCATTGGCAACTGGAACATGGGAGTTGAGCATTTGAACTTCTGAAGATTTAAATAGACTGAGCTGAGCCATGGGAGTTGAGCATTTGAAGATTTGAGCATTTGAAGATTTGAGCATTAAAATAAGTGCGGCCATGAGAATAGTTGATCAATTGAAGATCATCTGACTAACTTGGCGATTGCATTGTAGAAAACGACACGTCCTATTGGATTCATGCTGCTAGCACTTCATCCATTTTCATCCGAATTCATGCTGCATTTATTCACCCTGCTTTTATCCGAGCCTTCCCTGTCCCTGTTTGTAATGCGACAGGTCTCTGCGACAGAGAACAATGCCTACGACTACACTCGCAGTGGTAACCCTACGCGGGATGCACTCGAGAAGTGAGTGTGGAGTGAGTGTGGCGAGAAGCGAGTATGGAGTGAGTGAAGAGAGAGTGAAGATTGTCAAATGAGTGTTGAGTGTGGCGTGAGTTTGAAGTGATAAGAGAGTTGTGTGGGAGAGGGAGGATACCTGTCATATTTGTTTCCAACATACTTCTTCTCTCCCTGGCTTCCCGACAATACCTTTCCACTTGTCCCTCTCTCCCCACGCTTCTCCCCTCCTGCAGGCTGCCAGCAGAGGTTAAAATGGGTGCATCGTGCCTTTGCCTTTCCTGTAAATGCGTGCTGCTCTGTCTTCTCTTCCTTCCCAACCCCTCTCCACCGTTCTTTCACCCCGTTTCTCCCCTCATGCAGGCTGTTAGCAGAGGTGAAGGGGGCACATCGTGCCTTTGCCTGCTTCGTCTCCTCTTTCTTCTCAACCCCTCTCCACCGTTCTTTCTCCCTGCTTCTCCCATCCTACAGGCTGCTAGCAGAGGTGGAGGGGGCGCATCGTGCCTTTGTCTTCAGCACCGGAATGGCGGCACTTGCTACCAGAGGTGGAGGCGCATCTTGCCAGTGCCGCACTTCCCAGCAGCACCTCTCTTCTTTTCCAATTTGTCTCTCTCTGTGTTTTTCTCTCCTGCGACAGGTTGCTAGCGGAGGTGGAGGGGGCGCATCGTGCTTTTGTCTTCAGCACCGGGATGGCGGCACTTGCTGCATCCACCAGGCTGGTTACCACCGGTGAGATCTCGTTACGACTGGTGCAATCCGTTACCACCAGTTGAATCTCCTTATTGCTGGCTATATTTCGTTTCCACTGGTGTGTGATGTGATTTCGCTACCTCAAAATCCAAGTTTTCGTTACTTCTCACGAGGTTTTCCTCCCGTTGCCTCCCTCCCTCCCTCCCTCCGCTGTCCTGCACCGGGCTCTGACATTTTCAGATGGGACTTTCAGGTTCTTCCATTGTAGCGAGTGACGGCATTTACGGAGGCACAGACCGGCTGCTGTCAAGAGAGGGCTGATACCAGCCCTTCGCCTCCCTGCCTGCCCCTCGTGTCCCCCCTCCCTCCACACGGCAACCCCCTTCCCTTCAGGTTCCTCCATTGTGGCGGGTGACGACATCTACGGAGGCACCGACTGGCCGCTCTCAAGAGTGGGATGGGACAATGTCAATGATGTTGCTGGTTCATCCCCCCACCCCCCACCCTCCAACCCCCACCCTCCACCCCCCACCCCTTTCAGGTTCCTCCATTGTAGCGGGTGACGACATTTACGGAGGCACGGACCGGCTGCTCTCAAGAGTGGTGCCTCGTGCAGGTGTTGCTGTCAGGTGGGTCCTCTGTTGCCCTCAGGTGGGTCTTCTGTTGCTGTCAGGTGGGTGTATTGTTGTTTTCAGGTGGGCCCTCTGTTGCTTCCAGGTGATCTCTTCGCTGCTCTCTGGTTCAGCTTCCACTCTTCGGCCCTACTTCATGCTCCCTCGCACCAGGGGGGTAGACACAACGGACCTACAAGCAGGGAGGGTGGCACTGCAGCATGGAAAGCCCCAGCAACCAACCAACCAACCATCCCTCGTTTTCCCCTCTCCCTCTCCCTTTGCTGGTCGTTTATGGAGAGCCCCACCAACTCCCGTTCGTGCCTCATTTTCCTCACCATCCCTCCCTCTCCCTGCTCTTCCCCCACTTGGCGTGTGGACACAACGGACCTAGACGCAGTGAGGGCGGCAGTGGGAGAAGACACCAGGCTGGTTGTTATATAGAGCCCCACCAACCCCTGTCCATCCTCTCATACACACCATCCCTCTTGTCCCTCTCGCCTTCTGCTCCCTCCCCACCAGGCGCGTGGACACAACGGACCTAGACGCAGTGAGGGCGGCAGTGGGAGAAGACACCAGGCTGGTTGTTATATAGAGCCCCACCAACCCCTGTCCATCCTCTCATACACACCATCCCTCTTGTCCCTCTCGCCTTCTGCTCCCTCCCCACCAGGCGCGTGGACACAACGGACCTAGACGCAGTGAGGGCGGCAGTGGGAGAAGACACCAAGCTGGTCGTCATGGAAAGCCCCACCAACCCGCGCATGATGATCAGCGATATCAGGGTGAGTCAGAGCACCGCACTGTGCTGTACTGCACTGCACCCCACTGGACTGCACTGCACTGCACTGCGCTACACCCCACTGCACTGCACTGCTCTGCGATGTACCACACTGTGCTCCTGGACCACCGGTCTCCGTCTCTCTGCTGGTCCTAATGGAAAGCCCTACCAACCCTCTCATGATGAAAGCAATGCCTCTTCTCCCTCCCTCCTTCTCTATCTCCAATCTCTCCCTCTCTTCAGGCCATAGCAGAGATCGCTCACTCAGTGGGTGCGCTGCTACTAGTCGACAACAGCATCATGTCTCCGGTGCTCTCGAAGCCGCTGCAGCTGGGTGCAGACATTGTGATGCACAGCGGTACCAAGTTCATCAGCGGGCATAGCGATGTGATGGCTGGGATTCTGGCTGTGAACGACCCAGAGTGAGTGATTGAGTGTCTGAAGGACGTATAGTTGTGCACACAGACGCACGCACCCCAGTCACTGTCGCAGCCGCTGCAGCTGGGAGCAGACATTGTGATGCACAGCGGCACCAAGTGCATCAGCGGGCATAGCGACGTGATGGCTGGGATACTGGCTGTCAACGACCCAGAGGGAGTTTGCGATACGCACTCACACGCTCACAAACTACTACCCACTCGCACCAACTTACACACACACACACACACACACACACACACACACACACACACACACACACACACATACACACACACACACACACACACACACACACACACACACACAAACTACTACCCACTCTCACACCAACGCATGCACACCCACGAAACGAACACCGTCTGCTCTCGCTGCAGCCGGGAGCACACAGCCTGGCTACCGAAACACACTTGGTGCAGACAGCCTGGCTAACGAAATATACTTGGTGCAGACAGCCTGGCTAACGAAATATACTTGGTGCAGACAGCCTGGCTAACGAAATATACTTGGTGCAGACAGCCTGGCTAACGAAATATACTTGGTGCAGACAGCCTGGCTAACGAAATATACTTGGTGCAGACAGCCTGGCTAACGAAATATACTTGGTGCAGACAGCCTGGCTAACGAAATATACTTGGTGCAGACAGCCTGGCTAACGAAATATACTTGGTGCAGACAGCCTGGCTAACGAAATATACTTGGTGCAGACAGCCTGGCTAACGAAATACACTTGGTGCAGACAGCCTGGCTAACGAAATATACTTGGTGCAGACAGCCTGGCTAACGAAATATACTTGGTGCAGACAGCCTGGCTAACGAAATACACTTGGTGCAGACAGCCTGGCTAACGAAATATACTTGGTGCAGACAGCCTGGCTAACGAAATATACTTGGTGCAGACAGCCTGGCTAACGAAATACACTTGGTGCAGACAGCCTGGCTAACGAAATATACTTGGTGCAGACAGCCTGGCTAACGAAATATACTTGGTGCAGACAGCCTGGCTAACGAAATATACTTGGTGCAGACAGCCTGGCTAACGAAATATACTTGGTGCAGACAGCCTGGCTAACGAAATATACTTGGTGCAGACAGCCTGGCTAACGAAATATACTTGGTGCAGACAGCCTGGCTAACGAAATATACTTGGTGCAGACAGCCTGGCTAACGAAATACACTTGGTGCAGACAGCCTGGCTAACGAAATATACTTGGTGCAGACAGCCTGGCTAACGAAATATACTTGGTGCAGACAGCCTGGCTAACGAAATATACTTGGTGCAGACAGCCTGGCTAACGAAATATACTTGGTGCAGACAGCCTGGCTAACGAAATATACTTGGTGCAGACAGCCTGGCTAACGAAATATACTTGGTGCAGACAGCCTGGCTAACGAAATAAACTTGGTGCAGACAGCCTGGCTAACGAAATATACTTGGTGCAGACAGCCTGGCTAACGAAATACACTTGGTGCAGAACGCAGAGGGGAGGGTGCATTTTGAGGCGCCTCAAAATACACCTCAATGCAAGCAGACAGCCTGGCTAACGAAATCTACTTGGTGAGGGCTGCCTTCTATATACTTGGTGCAGAACTATTATTCAGGCGCCTCAAAAATCGTCTGCAGCTGGGAGCAGACAGCCTGGCTAACGAAATATACTTGGTGCAGAACGCAGAGGGGTCAGGGCTGAGATGAGCCCCTTGAAGATCTCTCCTATCCCGATCGCCAACTCCCCTTCCCCTTTTCTTTCCCCCTTTCCTTCCTCCTTTCCCCCCATCCCCCCCCCAGCCTTGCGAAAGAGATCTACTTTGTGCAGACCGCGGAGGGCTCAGGGCTGAGCCCTTTTGGATTTTCCTCCTATCCCTTATCACCAACTCCTCTTTTCCTTCCCTTCCCTCCTCCTTTCCCTTCCTTTCCTTTCCCTTCCTTTCCTTTCCTTTCCCTTCCTTTCCTTTCCTTTCCCTTCCTTTCCTTTCTCCCCCCAGCCTAGCGAAAGAGATATACTTTGTGCAGAACGCAGAGGGATCAGGGCTGAGCCCCTTCGACTGCTGGGTGTGCCTTCGCGGGATCAAGACCCTGCCACTACGCCTGGAGCGGCAGCAGGTGTGTGTGAATGTGTGTGCGTGTGGGATGGGAGTGTGTTGGTTAGTGTGTGTGTGTGTGTGTGTGTGTGTGTGTGTGTGTGTGTGTAGTTGAGAGAGGAAGGGTTCAGGGCTGAGCTGAGCCCCTTTGATTGCTGGGTGTGCCTTTGCGGGATCAAGACCCTGCCTCTGCGGTTGGACAGGCAGCAGGTGGGAACGTGGACAGGCATGTGTGTGCGTGTGTGTGTGTGGATGTGGGGGGTCGGTGGAAGGGGACATGTGAGTATGTGTGTGTGTGGATGTGGGGGGTAGGTGGAAGGGGACATGTGAGTATGTGTGTGCGTGGATGAAGGGGGGGCTGAGCCCTTTTGACTGCTGGGTGTGCCTTCGGGGAATCAAGACCCTGCCACTGTGTTTGGAGAGGCAGCAGGTACATAGGAATGTACTTGTGCATGTGTATGGGTGTTCTATGTCTCTCCCCTCTTTCAAGCTCAACCTTCCTCTGGTTTTTTTTTTTTTTTTTTTTTTTTTGCACAGGTCAATGCGAAGAGAGCAGCCGGGTTTTTCTAGAGGATGTTCTGTATTTATCCTCTCTTTCAGTATCGATGCTGTGTTGACACAAGCGCGATGGCCTTGCACTGTCTTGTTGTGTGCAGGCCAACGCACAGAGAATAGCCGAATTCCTGGACGGCCATGCACGAGTAGAAAGGGTGTTCTATGCCGGTCTGCCCACCCATACGAACCGTGACCTGCACTTCTCCCAGGTGCTTTCCCGGCCTCTGCCAGTCACACTGATGGTCTCTTTCTCTGTATCTCTCACAATCACACGGTGCATGTTTGTTTCTGGCATCTCCTCTTTTCGCGAGTGAGAGAGTGTTCTATGCCAGTCTGCCCTCCCATACCAACAGCAACCTGCACTTCTCCCAGGTGCTTCCCCAGCCTAGGCCAGTCACACCCATGGTCTCTCTCTGTCTATCTCTCTATCACACACGGTGCATGATTGTTTCTGTCAACTCCCGCACCCGCGAGTAGTGAGGGTGTTCTATGCCGGTCTGCCCTCCCATTACCACCCGTGACCTGCACTTCTCCCAGGTGCTTTTCGGACCTAGGTCACGAGTCAGGTGATTTACTAGCCCAAGTCTGTAGCCAGGTGTTTCCCCAGCCTAGGTCACAGCCCTGGTGTCTTCACACAGTACACTGCGTTGAGTGTTTTCTCGCAAAGCACCTGTGCATAAGGAGGTGTGCTCTCTTCTACACCGGTTGTGAGCCATCGCGGAACTTCAGCGAGCGCACTGTTCTATGCTGGTCTGCCTTCTCTTGCCAACCAACCACGCGCTGCACTTCTCCTGCACTTTCAGGTGCTTCTCTTGGTGCCTCTTTCAGGTGTTCTCCCAGGTGCTTATCTCTGGTGCTTCACTCGCAACTTCCAAGTTTTCACTCACTTGCCTCTCCGACCAGACATTGTACTTCCGTTCTATTTCACCTCTTTTAACTGGTGTTTTCCGTTTGTTCGCTTTCATTCTTTCTGGTCTCTTTTGTTTTCGTTCGCTTTTCTCTCATCTGTATGTTTCGCAGGCCAAGGGTGCGGGGTCAGTGCTCAGTTTCACGACAGGCAACATCAACGCGTCGAAGCACATTGTTGAGACAATGAAGCTTGCTAACATTGCTGTCAGCTTTGGTAAGATGGGATACGAGCACTGTTGGGTGGGTGGGATGAGAGCAGTGTTGGTCGAAGTGAGAGCAGTCTTTGGGAGGAATCCCGTTGAGATGAACCACTCTGTTAGCGTTGGTAAGATGAGATGCGAGCGGGGTTTGGTGGCATCTGTTATTTCTTGAATCTGACAGCATGGTGATTGCATTCTGTCGCGACTACTGTTCACACATCTCCCTACTGTGGCTGCATTGCATGTGTGATTGTACTGCATGGTGGCGTGTGACTGTAACGAGGGGGCTTGCAGGCAGTGTGGCGACGTCCATCAGCCTGCCGTGCTTCATGTCGCATGCCAGCATACCAGCGGATGTGCGCAAGGAGCGAGGCCTGGTTGAAGATCTCATTCGCCTCTCTGTAAGCATGCCCGGTCTCTAATCACTCCCCTCTCTCGCCTTCACACTCCCCCCATCTTTAAGCTTGCAGTCTTCGTTGCCATTCTATGATTGATTGCAACTAAAACGACACTATTTGATTGTTTGCAACCTGTTTTATGACAGGTGGGCATTGAGGACGTGGATGACCTTATTGCCGATTTGGGGAATGCCATTGATACAGCTCCTTTCTCTTGATGAAGACATGAACACGAGAAAACAAGCGCACTTATGTTTCACTCGTTTGCATGATAGAATTTATGTGCACCGCAGAGTTACCATGCATTCTGATTGCGAAAAGCCTGGTTTGCTAGGATGACTTAATCTTCCTATTCAAATCAAATGAAATCATTTTCTTCAAAAAATTTAGATCGACTTGTGAAAAGTTTTTATACACTTGTCCGCTACAGCTGGCAGTGAAATGGGTAATCTTCATGCAAGCCTATCACTCCGCTTCGATGATGTCAGAATGGCGTGTCTGATGTTCCCACGAATCTTCCATTGTCCCAACCCGTTTTGCGGCTGGCACGGCTCGCTGTATTTCGTTCTCGATAACCCGGAAGATTCGGGCAGTTTATACCGCCGTCTGAACTTGCGGTTCTTTACTGTTCGATTGGGCTCTGAAAGTGGGGATCAAAACCAAGACGCTTCTTGTTACATGAATGATTAAACGCTGGTCAGTTGGCTAAGTACAGAACCTGAATACTAAAATATATACCAATTGAGAAACATTTCAGCCTGGAACCATTGAGAGTTCCCCGCCATCCAGCTCCTTGTTTTGCCATGTCTTGTCTCAAACATCAGGAAAAAAGGAGAACAGGATCCTCAGCTTACCTCATTTATATTCCTCTTCAGAACTCCTCACCGCAACTCACCTCACCACACCAGAGCATAGCAGCTTGTGTTTTGACTTCCTGATCACGTCAGTGCAGCACCCCCCAAACAGCAGGCAGACACAGAGCACCCCACAGGAGTAAACAGGGAATCTAATTTGTGGGAATACTAATTTCGCCGGCCTTTTTGGTTTCTATCCACCATAGACCTAGCTCCAGCAAGTTACCTACGAGCCTTCGTCGTCGTTTCGGGCAAGTGGTTTCGCAATGGTTCTTGTGGGTGTTGTCTAAGCCGCGTTTTTTGGTTACGCCCTAGTCTTAGGATCACGGCGTATAACCTTTTTCGTTTCTTATTCTCAAAAGGACCGGTTTATAGCATGCGAACGCGCCTCCACCGTCGATTTCAACTTCATCGCTTCATCGCCGCTCATGGAGGAATTTATAGAAGCGATCTGGCCACACCTCTTCCCGTCCTGGTTCGAAGCATTAACCGCGTTAATGGCAGCCTCGTTTGTAGCCTTTCTCCTATATCTCACCCAACCCGAAGGCAGCGGGGAGAATCCCTCCCCAGACGACGCTTCGGCCGCGTCTGCCGGGAAAACCGGCGTGAATGGCGCGGAGGAAGAGGAGGAGGCGAACTGGGAGGAGGCGAGCCGACGTGTCAGGGAGCAGCAAGCTCGCGCGTTACTCGCGGCGCCGGATCCGCTCACCGCCGCTCTCGCAATCCCCGTGCGCCAGCTGGCAGCCGTGGATTCGAAGAGAATGGCCGCAGTTCCGGTTACCGCCCAGCCGCTGCTAGGACTAAGTTCTAAGGAGGTAGTTAAGAAGGGGATCGGGTCTAGAACGCGGCCCAGGCAGGATATAATGCAGTTAGCTGTGGCGACGGGGGTGGGGGGAACTGGTGGAGGGGGGAAAGGGGGCGTGGATGGGGGGCTGGTAGGAGGAGGGAAGGGAGGGGTGGAGGTAGGAGGGAGGAGAGGAGGAGGGGATGGGAGAAGTGCGAGTGGGCCTTTAGCTGCTTCGACTAGAGCCGCTGCTGGTGCTGTTGCGGCTGCAGCGGGTGGGAACATCCAGGACGAAACGCTTATACCCGTGGTGAGTTTGTCAATAAGGGGTACTACCGTCGTATTATATATTTTATTCCTCGTGCCCTGCTCTCCTCTTTCCCCCGCGGGCTACGTTTCCTTCCTCTCCACCTTTCTGCCGAATCGACCCTTTTTACCTTTTTTCCTACTTCTTTCTTTCTTTCCATTTTTTTTTAGTGTTATTTTCGTGTGGAATTCTGGCGCTCACCATGCTGCATGTCCAGATTTAAATCAAAACCCTTCGCCTCCCATGATCTGTCCTCACTGTTATTTTCTCCCCGATATATATGTATGTGTGATGTTAAGTTTTATATCTGTCTTCCATATTGTCTAAACCCCAGTCAAATTCAAAACGCTTCGCCTCTCAACCCCCCAGCCACCCTCCTCTCCCCGACCCCTCCCGCGGCGGTCCCCCAGGCCATAATCCCCAGCCAGTCCCTGTCTTGCGCGGACACCCTGCCCCCTGCGCCAGTCCCCCTTAGCACAGCAGTCTCCGCTGCTCCCGCTTCCGCCACTGCAGGCGGGGATGGGGAGGGGGAAAGGGGTGCCCTGGGGGGGCATACGCGCACAGGAGGGTCCCTGGGATACCTGTCCCCACTGAATAAAGGTGCTGCTGTTACTACTAATTCTGGTGCCGCTGGTGATTTAATCAACGGCCCAGATTTGGCCAGTGGTGGAACTCCTGACAGGGGAGCAGAGAAGGGGAGGCGGCCGGAGAGGATCCAACGGTCAGTGTCGGACACGGCAGCGATCTCAGCCGGATCAACGGCTGGTGGCGCTGCGTTTTCTGCTGCAAGAACAGGGGGAGGAGCAGGGGGAGGCACAAGGGGGGAAGGGGGGGGAGGGGGGATTGGCGGAGTAGGTGTGAAGGTGGAAGTAGCTGCAGAAAGGGCTGTGTCTCCTGTGGCGCCTCAACCCATGATCTATGAAGTGAAGGTGAGTTCTGAAGGGGAATTGAGTTTCGAAGTGAAAGTGAGTAGTGATGTGAAAGTGAGTTTTCAAGTTTGTTTTCGAATGAAATGAAAGTGATTTTCTCAACCCCCCATTCCCTCCTCTCCCCACCCCAAGGTCGATCTGCCAGCTGTCAAGAACCTGCCGGCTGCAGATATCAGCAGCACTGTGGATCCCGCACCCCTCATCCCCCAATTCTGAACCTCCTCGTCCTCCCCCTCCTGTTCCCTTCCGCCTCCCCCTCCCCCCTCCCCCCTTCCCTCCTCTCCCCAAGGTCGATCTGCTAGCAGCAATGAACCTGCCGGCTGCAAATATCAGCAGCACTGCGGATCCCGCACCCCTCATCCCCCAATTCCGTTCCTCCTCCTCCTTCCCCTCCTGTTCACTTCCGCCTCCTCCTCCCCCCTTCCCCCGCTCTTCCTCCCAAAGGTCGATCTGCCAGCTGCCAACATCAGTGGCACGGCGGATCCTGCATCATGTCCCAATCCCCCTCTCCCCCCCCCCCCCCCCCCCCCCCCCCCCCCTCTTTCCCTCCCCTCCTCTTAAAGGTCGATCTGCTGGCGGCTAAGAACCTGCCAGCTGCCAACATTAGCGGCACAGCAGATCCCTACGCCATCGTTTCTTGTGGAACAGAGCGGAGATTCAGGTGTGTGTGCTGCTTGCATGGGCATGTGGGTGAGATGTGTGCACGCATGTGTGTGTGGGGGGAGAAGGGGGGGGGGGGGGGGCGGGGGGAGGGGGGAGGAGGGAGGGGAGGGATTCGTGCCTGTGCCTCTCTCTCCCCCCCGGTCTACCCCAACTCCTGCTCCGCCCACGTCCCTTCAAAATGATGCCAACGCTTCCTGCCACACCCCACTCTGTCATGTCATCCCCAGTTCCCGCAATCCCATGTGGGCAGAGGAGTTTTAATCTGTGCTGCACAATCCCGGACCGACACCCTCCGCCGTCCACTTCTCACCTCTTCCCAACCCTCTCCCAATGCTGCGCCTGTCCTCTCCGCCCCACTCTAGCTCCGTCATCCCCTCCAGTCCTCCAACAGTGTGTAGTAAGTCGATTTTTAAGTCGACTCAAAAATCCGTCATCCCCCCAAGTCCTCCAACAGCCCCATGTGTGGGCGGATGAGTTTTGCGCCGGTGCTGCACGGTTCCTCACACTCTTCCCCTTTCCCATCCCCTCTCACCCACCCTCTCTGCCCCACACCAGCTCCCGCAATCCCATGTGGGCGGGAGAGTTTTGCTTCTGTGCTGAACAGTCTCACGCACTCTCCGCCATCCCCTTTTCCACCTCTTCCCAACCCTCTCCCAACCCCTTTCTGCCCCACACCAGTTCCCGTCATCCCCAGCTCCCGCAATCCCATGTGGGCGGAGGAGGTTCTCTTCTGTCTGCTGATGCATAGTCCTGACTCCGTAGCACTCCTCTCCACCCTTCTATGCCTCTCCCACGTGTAGAGAGGGTGTTTTTGGGACGTCTCAAAAACACCCTCTCTACACGGAGCACTCCTCTCCGGCCTTCCATGCCTCTCCCAGTGCCTCTTTTATCCTCTCTGCCCCACACCAGTTCTGTCATCCCCAGCTCTCGCAATCCCATGTGGGCGGAGGAGTTTCGCTTCTTTGCCCCCTGCCTGCCCGCGCTGGTGAGTGCTGTGCCCACTCTTGAGGCGCCTCAACAGTAGATCCCATCCCATGTGAACGGAAGAGTTTCGCTTCTTTGCCCCCTGCCTGCCCGCGCTGGTGAGTGCTGTGCCCACTCTTGAGGCGCCTCAACAGTAGATCCCATCCCATGTGAACGGAAGAGTTTCGCTTCTTTGCCCCCTGCCTGCCCGCGCTGGTGAGTGCTGTGCCCACTCTTGAGGCGCCTCAACAGTAGATCCCATCCCATGTGAACGGAAGAGTTTCGCTTCTTTGCCCCCTGCCTGCCCGCTCTGGTGAGTCGCTTTTTGAGTCGACTCTAAACGAGTTTCACTTCTTTGCCCCCTGCCTGCCCGCGCTGATGAGTCCAGTGCCCGCTCGTGCGTTTGTGCCCACTCGTGCATTTAGACGTCCTCAAAACTAGCTTACGTGGTGTTACTTTTGAGATTTCTCACAAGTAACATGACTCAAAGCTAGCTCACGCATACCTACGATTGGGACACAGAACACATACATACTTCCAAGAACACAAAACTTGGAGCAGCCTCCTTGGTTCGTGGCTTTCATGTGCTTATGCTGTGGTGTGTGTGCGTGTGCGTGTGCACGCACATGTTGTGTGCACGCACATGCTGTGTGCACGCACATGTTGTGTGCACGCACATGTTGTGTGCACGCACATGTTGTGTGCACGCACATGCTGTGTGCACGCACATGTTGTGTGCACGCACATGTTGTGTGCACGTTCATGCGTGTGACCGCACGCAGGCTTACTTTTGAGGCGCCTCAAAAGACGTTCATGTGTGTGTGACCGCACGCAGGCATCAGTGCGCACGTACGATTGGGACATCATATCCAAGAACGTAGAGCTCGGTGCGGCGTCCCTTACTCATTGCTTGTTATGTGTTTGTGCTGTGGTGTGCGTGCGTGTGTGTGACCGCATGCAGGTATCAGTGCGCACGTATGATTGGGACATCATATCCAAGAACGTAGAGCTTGGTGCGGCTTCCTTGCTGGTGGAATGGAAGGAGATTCTTTTTGGGCTGACTAGACTGAGTCGTTCTTTGTGTGTTTGTGTGCGTGTGACTGTGTCTGTATGGAATCGTCCACGCAGGTATCAGTGCGCACGTACGATTGGGACATCATATCCAAGAACGCAGAGCTCGGTGCGGCGTCCCTGCTGGTGGAAGGAGAGGCTCTGCCCTTCACCGCCTGGTACCCCCTTGACAAAGGCATGGGGCAGGTGAGAACTGGGGCAAGTGAGGACTGGGGCAGGTGAGGACTGGGGCAGGTGAGGACTGGGGCAGGTGAGGACTGGGGCAGGTGAGTGAGTGATCCTTCTACTTTCTGTGAGCTTTTTTTATAATTCTCAAGGCACACATCACCCCTGATGGTGGAGGGAGAGGCTCTGCCCTTCACTGCTTGGTACCCCTTGACAAGGGCCTGTGGCAGGTGATGGCATAGGCAGGTGAGTGAATTGTTTTTATACTGCGCATTTTTCCAGGCGTTTATCTGGTTTGCCAGGCGAAAAACGCCCAGCTACTCCACACGTTCCCCTCCTTCGCCTCTTTCTCTTCTCTGCCTTATTTCGTTCTTGCAGGTGTGCTTGCAGCTGCAGGTGACAGCAGTGCCAAGGAATAAAGCTGACAGGTACATGCGATTCCGCCCGTTCTGCCTGTCCTGTGCTGTGCTGCCCCGATCAGTTAATCTGCTGCGTTCTTCACTAGTGTGTGTGTGTGTGTGTGTGTGTGTGTGTGTGTGTGTGTGTGTGTGTGTGCGTGTGCGCGTGCGTGTGTGCGCGCGCGCGCGGGTGTGTGTGTGTGTGTGTGTGTGTGTGCGTGTGCTACGCCTATGCACCAGTGAGAATTTCCAAAAGTGACTCTTCCTTCTGATTGCATGAAATGATTCATGCATCTGACTGTGTCTCTTTCCTGCCTGCATTCCTTGCTGCTGCGTTCCTCCTTGTTTGCTTTCCAAGCAGCCCCTCAAGTATCGACCTTGTCTCCCTCCCCCATACCACCCTTTTTCTTATCCCGCTTTCCCCTCTCCCCTCACGCCAAACCAACTGCCTGCAGCACAGCAGCAAAGGGAGCCGCCATAAGTTCGTCCCGCCTGCGCCGCCTCTCCCAACAGCCCACCAGCGCCGGTGCGGGGGACAAGCAAGAGGGGGAGGCTTTCGAAGGGGAGCGGCCAGAGCAGCAGCAGCAAGAGCAGGAGGCAGGGAGGGGAACGGAAGTGCGGTTGAAGCCGGGACCACTGCAGACGATCTTCGGCCTGCCTCCAGATGAGGTGCGTTTCCTTAAGCGCCTCTCAAAGTGGTCTTATGAGGTGCCCGAGAAGTGCGGTTACAGCTGAACGTGGTCTTATGAGGTGCCCGAGAAGTGTGGTAAAACCCGGAACGCTGCAAGCGATCGTCGGCCTGCTTCCCAATGAACTTGCAGTCAAGGCTGTCTGTAACATCTATTATCAGAAACATGTTCCAGGACCGAGCCAGGATTTAGCCAGGGCCGAGCCAGGATTTAGCCAGGGCCGAGCCAGGATTTAGCCAGGGCCGAGCCAGGATTTAGCCAGGGCCGAGCCAGGACCGAGCCAGGACCGAGCCAGGGCCGAGCCAGAGCAGAGCCAGAGTCGAGCCAGGTCAGCAGGCTCTTCTCGCGTGCGCTGGAGCGATTGTTCCATTGTTCCTCTACTGCGGCGGCATGTTCCTCTCGGGGTCGCTCTTGTGCTACCACTCCACCGTCTTCTCCAAAGAATCTCTCTGTGTGCATTCCTTTTATGCATTGCATGGCAGGTCATTCGGCACTCCTTCTCATGTGCGCTGGAGCGGTCATTCCTCTACCATGGCCGCATGTTCCTCTCAGGGGCGCACCTCTGCTTCCACTCCAACGTCTTCTCAAAGGAACTGACCGTGTGCATTCCATACCAAGACATTGAGGAGGTGAGGTGGTGGGCAGGTGGAGAGGTGTGAGAAGCAATGTTTTAAACGGGATGGGAATAAGAATGGCATAGCTTACACCTGTGCTTCCACTCCAACGCCTTCTCCAAGGAGCTGTTTGTGTGCATTGTATACCAAGACATTGAGGAGGTGAGGTGGTGGGCAGGTGGAGAGGTGTAAGGAGCAATGTTTTAGAGGGAATGGGAATAAGGATGGGAGTGCTTAGCGAGCTTGCTGTTGAACTAGGGATGAGCAAAATCCCGAACGCCTGTTCGGTTGGCCTCGAACATGTTCGAGGCGAACCGAACAGACATTTTTTTTTGCCTAAATCGTTCGAGGCGAACATGTTCGGTGGTCGGCCGAACATGTTCGCCGTTCGCCATTGATTTTTGGCTAAGGGAATTCGAACATGAACGCGTTCGTGTTCGAATTGGGTGCCCCGCGAACACAAAAGTGTTCGCGTCAAAATTGGCCGCGACCAGTTTTAGGTCGCGGCCGTTTAGAGTTTGAGCTCATTTCGTGAGCTCAAACTCAAAACGCCTTTAGCGCTTATCCCTCTCTCACACAACCGCCCTAGCCTTGCGGTTTTACTAGCCATCGCACACCTTACATCGTTCATCTAGACGGACATTAGGGTTAGGGTAGTTCGTAGTGTAGGGTGTTTGTGTGAACATTAGTGTTGAGAAGCATAGGGATCAAGCACCAAGCGGTCAAGGTGTCAAGTTGTAGAGACGGCGTTTCACAATATGACCACTGTGACTATATCGAATTTTCCCTTTGGCGAACTCGAACATGTTCGAGTCAAACATGTTCGAGTTCGCATGCTGCAACAATTCGTTTGCCCCCCAGGGCGAACGGCGAACACCTGTTTTCGCCCAAATAGTTCGCCGAACCGAACAGTGTTCGGTTCGGTATAAGTCGATGTTCGATAGGGGGCGAACAAGAACATGTTCGAGTTCGCCCTCTGCTCATCCCTATGTTGAACTTATTTCGGTGGTCATAGAAACAACTCTATAACCCCTCGAAATAAGTTCAACAGCAAGCTCGCTTCCACTCCAACGCCTTCTCCAAGGAGCTGTTTGTGTGCATTCCATACCAAGACATTGAGGAGGTGAGGTGGTGGGCAGGTAGAGAGGTGTGAGACACAATGTTATTGAGGGAATGGGAACAAGAATGGCATAGCTTGCGCCTCTGCTTCCACTCCAACTTTTTCTTTTGTGTGCATTTCGTACCAAAACATTGAGGAGTTGAGGTTGAGGAGGTGAGTTGGGCAGGCAGACAGATGTTTTGAGACGTCTCAAAACTTTGCTGCTACATTGGCACGTTTCTAAGGAGTTATTTGTGTGCATTCCCTACCAAGACTTTGAGGAGGCGAGGTAGACAAATGGAGGCGTTGGAAGCAATTTGTTTTTCTTTTCTTTTATTTTCTTTTCTTTTTTTAGGGAATTGGAACGGCCATAGCTTGAATCTGTGCTTTCATTCCAACACCGTTTCAAATGAGCTGTTTGTCTATCTGTGTGCATTTTCAGTGATTTGGAAGGGAAAACATATGACAATTACTTTCACGGAGAGCGTGTCGTTGAAGTAATTTTAACGAGTGATATGAGCTGTGCAAAATGATAGCAGGGACTGGTGTCGTCATTGATAAAGTGGACGTGGTAGGGAGGGTACATATGTATCATGTCAATTTTATCAATGCTGACACCAACCTCTGCTTTTATTTTGCACGGCACACTGAAATCACTCGTTGTAGTTGTTTCGCCGACACGCTCTCCATGGAAGTGATTGTCGTTAGGTTACTATACTATGCGTTTCTTCCAAGCCACCGAAGGGGAGCAGATTTGTAACAGCGTAGCTCTTACTTGTGCTTCCATTCCAACGTCTTTTTTAGGGGTTGTCTGCTTACGTTCCATTCTCTTCCCTTTCCTTCCCGTTCCCATGGCCACGCCCCCGCTCTAACCACTTCAGGTTCGTCGCAGCACACACGCGCTGATCAACCCAGCCATGACGGTGGTGTTGCATCTGGGCACAGGCGGACACGGGGTGCCTCCTCTACCCAGTCCCGATGGTGAGCTTGCGTGTTGAGGTGTCTTAATGCTTGAGCTGGCATGCGCATAAGCCCTGTACACACCCCACCCCTCACATGCACACATGCACTGATCAACCCAGCCATGGCGGTGGTGTTGCATCTGGGCACAGGCGGACACGGGGTGCCCCCTCTACCAAGTCCTGATGGTGAGTGTGCGTGTGGGAGGCACATCAATCTTTATATTAACCCCTCACATGCACATAAGCCCTGACCCCATCCCATCACATGCACGCATGCGCTGATCAACCCAGCCATGACGGCGGTGCTGCATCTGGGCACAGGGGGGCGCGGGCGGGGTGCCACCTCTTCCCAGCCCAGTATCACCCGCGCAGTAGCATTGCCTTGCTTGCACGTTCGTCCATCCTGTCTGTCGTGGTGTGTGACACACAAGTTGCTTTGGTTTGTGGAACCGAGGCCATGCCGTGCCGATACTTTGCTGTGCTATGTATGTCGTTGGTGGTCCTAACCCTCCTCATGCCCCTCCATGCGACCGAGTGTAATACAGGCTTGCATCGTGCTGGAACAGAGGTCATGCCATGTGCCTGCTGCTGTGCGCTTTCTCCTTATGCCCATCCCATCCCTTCCCCCTCGCATCCCCCCTTCCCGCTCGCCCCTCCCCTCCCTCCCCACACTCCGCTCCTTTTCCTCAGGTCGAGTGAAGTACAAGTTTGCATCGTTTTGGAACCGGGGCCATGCCATGCCATGCGGCTCTCTTGCCACTAGTCCTCATTCCCCTCCCATCGCTCTCTGCTTGCGTCCCCCTCCCTCCTTGACCACCCTCCTCGCAGGTCGAGTGAAGTACAAGTTTGCATCGATTTAGAACCGGGATCATGCCATGCGCCTGCTATCTCTTTCCCTTCTTAGTGCCGGCTCTTACCATCCCATCCCCCTTGTATCCTCCTCCCCTCCTCGCAGGTCGAGTGAAGTACAAGTTTGCATCGTTTTGGAACCGGGGCCATGCCATGCGGCTGCTGCAGGAGGCGATTGCGGAGTTCTGGAAGACCGAAGAGGCAGCTGCGCTGGTGCGTTCTCTCTGCCCCTGGTGCCCAGCCCGTTGTGCTCACCACCATCGGCTCTCCTGCCTCTTGGGTTCGAGGTCAGTGCCTGCTGCTGCAGGAGGCCATTGCCAAGTTCTGGAGAAGAGGCTGCTGCTCTGGTGCGTATCTATCTTCTTGTCCTCGCCCTTGGCTCTCCGGCTGGGTGGTAGCATGCAGGCAGTGCCTGCTGCTGCAGGAGGCCATTGCCGAGTTCTGGAAGACAGAAGAAGCAGCTGCGCTGGTACGTATATATCTTCTTGTACTTGCTGCTGGCTCTCTGGCTGGGTGGTAGCATGCAGGCATCGCCTGCTGCTGCAGGAGGTGATTGCAGAGTTCTGGAAGACTGAAGAGGCTGCTGCTGCGCTGGTACGTATCTCTTTGTTCCCACAGTTAACTCTCCTGTTACTCGACCATAGCTCTCCTGTTGCCCGCACTACCAGCTCTTCCGCCCGCCTCGTTGCATCGAGGTAAGAGCCTCCTGTACTACCTGCATGAAGCGATTCCCGAGTTCTTGTACTCGCTGCTGGCTCTCCTGGTACCCGTTATCAGGCCTGTTGCTTATTTGCATCAATGTAAGCACCTGCTGCAGGAGGGAGGCCTTTGCAGAATTCTGTCACTGGACTCTCCCAACTCACCATATCTCCCCAAAGTTTGTCATTTTGTAATCCCACAATCGAATCCCCCTAAATTCCACTGTAGGAGTGAAAAGGTGTTAAATTTGATTTGAGTAAGCCACCTAAATGTGGAGCCACCAAGAGGCTCTATACTACAAGCAAGGATCAAGGAAGGATTGGAGAGGAGGAGTTCCCTATTGGCCACTAAGCTGGCCAATGAAATGATTTGCTTGCGAACTAAGCAACCAGGATTAGATTGGGACAAATGAGTTGACAAGTGCCAACCAAGGTCAACCAGGGTCAACCAAGGTCAGCCAAGGTCAAGGACCAACCTTGGGCCAACCACACTAGGGTCGTGTACACCCGTCCATCAACAGTCCAAATTCGTTAAATGCACCTTCTATTCTAGAATATGTATGTTGTTTTTTTATTTATATTACATCAAGGAGGAGGAGGAGCATGACCGGTTAGGGGTGATAAGGGCGATTCGGGTGACTAGGGACGGAGCAGTGGAGGGAAGAGAATCCTTTTCACTTCACAAATCTCAAAACCGCCATGGCAGGAGGAGCAGGGCCGGTTACGGGCCGTACGTATGAGTGATGGAGCAGTGAAGGGAATTTTTCTTATTTCCAATTCTATCACCCCCCCCCAAACGACTCTTTTTCAGTTGTGAAGCCAAGCGGAGGAGCAGGACCGGTTACGGGCCATCAGCATGAGGGATGGGGTAATCAAGGGGAGAAAATTATCTGCACATCAGACATCCCCAAAACTGCCGTGGCAGGAGGAGAAGCAGCAGGACCGTTACTGGCCACACGCATGAAAACGTGGCAGTAGGGGATCCCCCATTTCTCCAATTATGTCAAACCCCCCCTCAACAACTCTTTTTCAAATTGGCAGGAGGAGGAGCAGGATCGGTTACGGGCGATAAGCATGAGGGACGGAGCATTAGAAGGGTTGTCATTTAGAGGAGCGGCTTTGGAAGCAGCAGAGGAGGAGAAGGAGAAACAACCCTTCCTCGACCTCACCGTGCTGGAGCACTTGCTGCAGGTGAGAGTGGTTTTGCAAGGTTTCTCCTCTTCTGATGCACTCAGATCAGCATGAGAGATGGGGCATTAGAAGGGTTGTTCTATAGAGGGGCAGCATCGAAGGCTGCGGAGCAGGAGAAGGAGAAACAACCCTTCTTCGACCTCACCGTGCTGGAGCACTTGCTGCAGGTGAGGCCTCTTCTCTTTTGATGCGCTCAGATCAGCATGCGGGATGGGGCAATGGAGTGCACAGCAGACACTTCCCATTGAGCGTCCTCCATTTTTTATTCATCCGACTTCTTACCCCCCTTCCCTGTGTTTCTGTTCTTCGACCGTTTTACGTCTTCCCTTCCTCCTCTCCCCCCCCCACCCAGTTCTGCGTGCCATCCACTTAAGGAGCCTGTTTCAATGAGTCGTGTTTTGAGTCGACTCAAAACACGTGCCATGCACGGAAGAAGCTTTCTTCAACCTCCGTTCCTCCAATTTTTTCCAAGAACCTCATAAGTCAATTCATTCGATTCCCTTTCTTTCTGTGCTTTTCCCCCTCTGCCCTCCCCTCCCAGTTCGAGGTGCCCTGCACAGCAGAAACCTACTTCAATCTCCTCTACTCCGATTCGTCTGATTTCGTCGTGGTTTACCGAGCCAAGCGCAAGGACACAGAGCTGAAGGTGAGCCTTGGGGTTAAACGGAGTGACGCGTTGACCGCACATAAAAACCCTAAACCATGGTGTACCGAGCCAAGCGCAAGGACACGGAGCTGAAGGTGAGGCACGGGAACAACACAGCAGTAGGCTAGGCTTGGACCAAACAGAGCGAAAGGTGAGTCATGTGTGCCGTGCCAGATGCCGTAAGGCTCTGCCGTGGTATACCGAGCCTAAGGCCTCGCGGCATCTGACATTGAGGTGAAGGTGAGGCGCGGTCCAAACGAGGCGAAAGGTGAGGCAGGACTTTTTCAACTGTATGAAACGTTTCAGGAGCAAAGGATCCTAATAACCAACTAGTTGCTGAGATCCGTTTGCTCTTGAAGCATTTACAGGAAGTCCAATGTGCATCCAGCCAATTGAGCAATGTTTCACTTCTTTTACGCAACCTATAACATCTTGCCAGCCGTTTCAGGCAGTGATTTCGCTTGCATTGCATGTTTTCTTCCTCTTATTCCATTTGCTTCCTCTCATCCCACTTGCTTCCTTCAATTCTTGCCTTGCAGGTGGGCGAGTGGAAGGAAACAGAGCAGTACGGAGGCAAGATGAGGGAGGTAAGTTAAGGGACAAACTTCCTGGAAGATGGAAAGGGAGAAAAAAATCAGAAACAAACATGGTTGTTCAATCTGAGTATAATAGCAAATTGATCGTTTTCAGTTTCAGGAGATGAGAAGCGATAATTCAGGAAAGGTGATCAGAAAAGGTACGGGCTTTGTCATGTTTCACTCGACATCTTTCTCACACTCCCGCTCTCAGTCTGGCTGTCAGTGTGACTGATAGCTACAGACAGGTAGCGACTCACTCTCAAATTCGTCTGAAAAGGGCTCTTCCATGTGCCCACCCTCCACTGCCATGGCCGATTGGTGGTGTATGGAGTGGCACGCAGGATTTCATGCTCTGCTTGCCACGCACCCACCCATCGTTCAGCCGCCCTGCCTGCACTCCACCCCCTCTCTCCCCCACTCCCCTTTCTCCACTGCCATGACCGATTGGTGGTGTATGGAGTGGCACACAGGATTTCATGCTCTGCTTGCCACACACCCACCCATCGTTTAGCCGCCCTGCCTGCACTGCACCCCCTCTCTCCCCCACTCCCCTTTCTCCACTGCCATGACCGATTGGTGGTGTATGGAGTGGCACGCGGGATTTCATGCTCTGCTTGCCACGCACCCACCCATCGTTCAGCCGCCCTGCCTGCACTGCACCCCCTCTCTCCCCCACTCCCCTTTCTCCACTGCCATGGCCGATTGGTGGTGTATGGAGTGGCACGCAGGATTTCATGCTCTGCTTGCCACGCACCCACCCATCGTTCAGCCGCCATGCCTGCACACTCTCCCCCACTCCCCGCCTCCCCTGTGCTCCCACCCAGGTGACCTATCGCTCGCTCTGTGACTCCCCCATGTGCCCACCCTCCACTGCCATGACCGAGTGGCTGTGGCTGAGTGGCAGCACACGGCCTTTCCTAGCTGACCCACGTGACCTCTCTTCCCACCCCTACCCGCCCCCCTGTCTTCCCAGGTGACCTATCGCTCGCTCTGCGACTCCCCCATGTGCCCACCCTCCACTGCCATGACTGAGTGGCAGCACACGGCCTTCTCTGCTCCAGACCACAAGCACCTGGTGCGTGCATGCTTTATATGTATCTCTGAGTGGAACACAACACGCGTGTAGAAATTGAAGTGCTCCTGAGGCCACCCTCCTCCACGGCCATGACTGAGTGGCAGCACATGGCCTTCTCTGCTCCAGACCACAACCACCTGGTGCGTGAATGCTCCATCTTATTGAAATATACAAATTTACTGATGGAGATGTTATAACAACCCAGCACATGCCAAGCACATCTTGTGCTGTGTGTTGCAGTCTGATTTCTTTGACTGACTGAAACAGTTTCTCGCGTTGCTTGCATGTCATTGTTCGGACTGTAACAACTCCCCTTAGTCCTGGTGATCTTCAATGAAACCATAGAAGTATGAACCTTATTCTTGCATCCATGAAGCCCCTCTCATCAGCTGCTGAGATGATGTGATGATGTGTGTGCTCCTTTTATAGCATCTCTCATCTATGCTGTGTTGCCTGTATCTCTCATCTCTCACTTCTCCCATCTTCCCTCCATCGTTTCCCACCAGCTGCTCGAGCTAATGAACCAAGCGCATGACATGCCGTTTGGGCCCTATCTGGTACAGTCGTGCCTGTACCTCTTGTATCTCATCTCTCACATCTCCCAACTCCCAACTCTCAACTCCTCTCAAACCAGGTACTGGAGCTAATAAACCAGGCGCATGACGTGCCGTTTGGATCCTATCTGTTACAGTCTCGCCTGTATTTCTTGTACCACATATTTCTCATCTCTCAAATATCCCAACTTTCAATCCCCCTCCCTGGTCCCCCACCAGGTCTTGGAGCTAATAAACCAGGCGCATGACGTGCCGTTTGGGTCCTACTTTGAGGTGAGGCATGGGGTGTGGTGTGATTATATGAGCAGCCTAAGAAGGTAAGAACAGATCAAATCTAAGAGGTGAACGGGAAACGTTAGCGAATCATTTCTATCCAGGTTAGTGGACTCAAGTTACGGCTGGTATATGGTCGTCAGCATCTCGCAGACAAAAAAACGAGCCAGCAAGATGCTGACGACCATTTGCCAGCCATAACTTGAGTCCACTAATCTGGATAGGAATGATTCGCTAATGTTTCCCGTTCGCCTCTTAAATTCTTTCTGTTGTTACCTTCCTTTCTTACGCTTCTCCCCCACTTTTAAAATGGATAACATGACACCAGCGCTCGCTGTAGGCCGTCACAGGAAGGCGGGGGACCGAGCAAGACTGTGCAGGGCCTTTGAGCACCTTAGAACTAGAGATGAAATATGTGTTGGCTCTTAAACATCTCAAAATTGGGAGTTTATATCAACCCTTTTGCTCTTTTCTGTGGTTCTCAGGTGCATGCACAATGGACAGTCAAAACGACTTCCGACAACCCCGAGAGCCCATCGTGCAGCGCCGAGCTCAAAGCAGGTCGGTGGTCGTGGCTTTTCAGTTGAGTCAAATGTCTCCCTGTGAGGCAACTCCGATAACCCCGAGAGCCCATCGTGAAGTGCTGAACTTAAAGCCGGTCAGTGGTTATGCTGTTTGGCTTCAACTCAAAAGTCAACGGCTGCCCGATTTCAGTCTGTGTGTGTCCTTTTGCATTGTTGTGTTCAGGCTCTGAACCTTGTGGCTCATGCTGTGTGGTGCTTGCATGGTGCATGCTGCTTGGTGCATGGCGTGTGGTACATTGCATTTGTGACATAATTGCACGAGTGCGTACCAATAAGTGAGTCGTCTAAAGTTTTTTTTTGCCAGGGGGAAGGGACAGATTTGACTTGCATTGAATCTTGTTGACATTTCTGTGTATCAATGTCTGTGCGTGTGTGAATTGCAGGTGTGCACTTCAAGAAGTGGTGCATGATGCAAGGGAAGATCCGGCAGGGAGCGCAGGCAGAGGTGAGTGCATGTGGTGCCCTTCCCTGTTGTTTGTAGTAGCTTGTGAGGTATCTTATGAGGCACATGTGTCATCTTCGTTCCAGCTCTGATATTACAGCAATATGTGCGCTGTTGAATTGTTGCTGCTTGCACTTGTTTGCTTTGTTGCCCTTTCTGGTATCCCGTGCAGATGACGATGATGGAGATGGCAATGACATACATAGCAGAGCGAACACAGGGCGGTAACCAGCCGGTTGACTGTAATGCTATCTCCTCTGGTAGCACATCTCCCCCTTTGTTGCCCTCTCTCTCCCCTTCCTGCAGATGAAGAGGAACAGCCAGGCGATGATGGAGATGCAATGACAAACATAGCCGAGCGCACACAGGGCGGTAACCAGCCGGTTGACTGAGCACACGCAGGTGGTAACCAGCTGCTGCTGATAGCACATCTATCTCTTTGTTACCCCCTCCCTCTCGTCCTCTCCTTTTCTTCCTTGCCTGTGCAGATGAAGAGGAACAGCCAGGCGATGATGGAGATGGCAATGACATACATAGCTGAGCGCACACAGGGCGGTAACCAGCCGGCTAATTGTAACGCTGCTGGGAGCGTTGGGGCAGACAGCAGTGATAGTAATGGGAGAGGAAACGGGGGTGATGTGAAGGTGGAGGAGGGAGGGGAAGCAGGGGGAGTGGAAGGAAGGGAGAATCTTGTACCTGGTGGTGATAGTAGAAGACAAGGAAGTGTAGACACCAAGCCAGGGTGATTGCATTTCAAGTTTTGTTGTCTAAGAGGATAAGAGTGCTGCTATATGTTTGTTACTGCATCAATCGATGCCCTTGGTTCAGCCCCTGTAAATAGTGGTTCAGGAAAGAAAATATTTTCTACTGTGGTGGTCATTACCGTGGTGGTTCCAAGTATTACTCATTAAACTAACATGGTTTTCTTATCAATGGAGCAGACCACTAGAACAAAGCTTCCGTCCGTTCCGTAGCACTTTTTAGCGAATCCGTTTCACCCTTGTGCTAGACCCCACTAAAAGCCTAATGCGGCACAAGCGGGCTAAGGAAGACTCGACTGTAGCGTATCGCATGGCGATTATTCTGCACGGATGACGCCGTTCTCTCCAGCCTTCGGCTCGCAGCGGCAGTACCGTTGTCGTGCTATTGCTGCGGGAATTCTGAGACAACCCAACGTTAGGGCATGATGAAATCGGCATTTGCGGAAGTAGTACGCCGCCTGTAGTCGATTCCCCGCTTGCGAAAAAGTAGTAGGATGTGATAGTGCTTCGCCACGCCACTCCTGACGTTATACGCGTTACAAAGCGTCTCAGGACTCTGTTGGAAGAACTAACAAGGGGAAGCCAACTCGCCTGGAAAAAGAACCTTGGGAATGCCGACGCCGTACGCGCGAGAGCTGGCGTGTGGAATCGTGAAGGACCACTTCGGGGACCAAGTGGAGGTGCGTGCGGGTGTTACCTGGGGGAGGTGCGCCCGGGTGCTACCTGGGAGAGGTGCATTTAAGTGTGTTGTGTTTTATGGGTGAGACCCATCTAAGGTGTTACCTGGGAGAGGTGCGTCCAGGTGTTATCAGGACCATTTCATGAAGGGCCACTTTGGTGGTGGAAGTGCGTGTGAGTGTTTTTGGGGGAGGCGAATCCAGGTTTATCTGGGGGAGGGGAGAGGGCATCCAGGTGTTATCCAGGTGGCATCCAGGACCACTTCTGGAACCAGGAGGAGGTGCGAGCGTGCGAGTGTTGCTCGGTGGGCACTCGCTCGGTAGATTCCTGCCCGGTGGACAGGGGAATCTAGGCTGTTTCTCCTTTCAGTTCCCCATTCCTCCTCCCTTCGATTCCCCACCCTTCCTTTCCACCCTCCTCCACCCCATGCAGGCGGTATGTCGCACACTGCTGGAGAAAGAACAGCTCGGCCTGTCCCTTCACGGCCCTCCTGTTTATTCCTTATGTCTTCTACCCTACCCCCTTCCCCCACTCCCCCACACCAGACGGTATGCCGCACGCTGCTAGAGAAGGGACAGCTGGGCCTGTCTCTCCAGGACCTCGCTCGCTTCACCACCCTCCCACTAATGCAACCTTTTTTCCTCCCCCTACTCCCTATCCCTCCTACCCCCTCCTATCAGACAGTATGCCGCACGCTATTGGAGAAGGGGCAGCTCGGCCTGTCCCTGCAGGACCTCACTCGTTTCACCGCCCTGCCCCCCCCTTCGCTCCGCTCTGCTCTCCTGGTGCTAGTACAGCACAACTGCGCGCAGGCCTTTCGGCCACAGACTGAAGGTGAGCCAGGCTGCCAGGGGTGAGGGTTGTGGGTTTACCGTCTCATAGCTCTCTCTCCTCCCTCAAATTTGAGTCGACTCAAAACCAGGGGTGAGGGTTGTGGGTTTACCGTCTCAGAGCTCTCTCTCCTCCCTCAAATTTGAGTCGACGCAAAACCAGGGGTGAGGGTTGTGGGTTTACCGTCTCATAGCTCTCTCTCCTCCCTCAAATTTGAGTCGACTCAAAACCAGGGGTGAGGGTTGTGGGTTTACCGTCTCAGAGCTCTCTCTCCTCCCTCAGTTTGAGTCGACGTAAAACCAGGGGTGAGGGTTGTGGGTTTACCGTCTCATAGCTCTCCCTCCTCCCTCAATTTGAGTCGACGCAAAACCAGGGGTGAGGGTTGTGGGTTTACCGTCTCAGAGCTCTCTCTCCTCCCTCAAATTTGAGTCGACTCAAAACCAGGGGTGAGGGTTGTGGGTTTACCGTCTCAGAGCTCTCCCTCCTCCCTCAGGGTTCAGGGTGTTGGGTTTCCTACCTCCCCCTCCCTCCCCCTTCTTTCCGCTCCGCTCTCCTGGTGCTCGTACAGCACAACTGCGTGCAGGCATTTCGACCGTAGGCAGACTGAAGGTGGATTATTCAGGGTTTAAGGTTAAGGCTGTGACTTGACTTGACTTGACCCTCTCCCTCCTCCCTCAGGGTTCAGGATGTTGGGTTTCCTTTCACCCCCTCCCTCCCCGTTCGTTCGGCTCTGCTCTCACACAGGCCTTCCGGCCTTTTGGCCCGTACCCAGGCCAACTGGTCTCTTATCCTGCACCCCACACTCTTGAGAACTCCCAATAGTGCTGCACAGCACAACTGCACTGCACTGCACTGCACACAGGCCTTTTGGCCCGTACGCAGGCCAACCGGTCTACTTTTGAGGCACCTCAAAAGTTGGCGCCTCAAAAGTAGGCGCCTCAAAAGTGAACTGCACAGTGCACACAGGCCTTTCGGCCCGCCTGCACCCACCCCACCCCACCACACTCTACATCACTCTACTTTTGAGTCGACTCAAAAGTCAACGCAGGCGAACCGGCTTCTTGGCCTGCACCCACCCCACCTATATTGGAGTGACTTTTGAGAATTCTCAAAAGTCACCCCACCACACTCTACATCGCTCTACAGGACTCCATTCTGCCTCGCCTCCCCTGTGCGTTGATTTAACTCTTCACACCCTCTTCAACCACACTCCCTCCTTTTCCTCTCATCCTGCCCAACCCCCATTCCCTTCCAGACTCCGGTCTTCTCGCCCGCACGCCCACGCTCTACATCGCTCATCAGGACTCCATCCTGCCTCGCCTTCTCTGCGCATACTGACTCTCCACACCCCCCTTAATCTTAATCCACGGTCCGCCACCATCCCCTACTTCCCCTGCTCACCCCATTCCCTTCCAGACTCTGGCCTTCTCGCCCGCACGCCCACGCTCTACATCGCTCATCAGGACCCCATCCTGCCTCGCCTCCCCTTTGGAACGATTCCATTCTCCTGCTTCCCCCCTTGCTCTTTTCAACCCCTCCTTCATAGAGACACCAGTCCCCTGGCCCGCACGCCCACGCTCTACAGGACCCCATCCTGCTTCACTTAAAAGCCCCCTCTGCCTGCCCTTCCCCGCTTCTTCCCCACCCACGCCCTCCCCAGGACACCAGACCTCTTGCCCGCACGTCAACCCTCTACATTGCGCTTCAGGACTTCATCCTGCCCCGCCTGCGCGAACCACCAAGCTAACCTTTCACACCCACTCCAACCACTCCAAACCCCTGCTTCTTTCCCCCCATAGACACGGGTCCTCTGACCCGCATGCCCACACTCTACGTCGCTCTGCAGGACTTCATCCTGCCTCGCCTGCGGTGCTTTGATCTAACTTTTTACACCCCTTCTTATCCTTCCCAACCCCTTCTGCTCCCCTGCCAGACACGGGTCCCCTGGCCCGCACACCAACCCTATACATCGCTCTGCAGGACTCCATCCTGCCTCGCCTGCGCTTCCCCAAGTTCATGGCGCAGACAAACGAACTGCTGGGAGACGAGGTGGGTGTGTGGAATGCGGTGGAGTAGGGTGGAGTGGGGTGAAGTGGTCGAAGACGCGGGTTAGGCGTGTCACTTCATGGTTCTGCCTCGCCTGCGCTTCCCCAAGTTCATGGCTCAGACGAACGAGCTGCTGGGAGACGAAGTGGGTGGGTGGTTGGTTGATGGGTGGAAGGGTCGGTTGGTGGATGAGTGGATGGGCGGGTGGGGCAGAGGCAGTGATTGACGCTCTTTGAGACGTCTCAAAACTCTTTTGAAGCATGTTTTTTTTTTCTAGAATTCTTAAGGTGACTTTTGAGTCGACTCAAAAGTTATTTCAGAATTCTAAAAAAAAAATCCTGCAACATCGTGGATGGCCGGGTGGGGCAGAGGCAGTGATTGACGCTCTTTGAGACGTCTTAAAACTCTTTTGAAGCATGGTTGCCTTGCCTGCCCTCGGTTTCCCACAGTGGGGCGTTCCACCATCTCGGGCAGCGATCGCCCCACAGTTCCCTTGATGCCCCACCCCCACGCGCCCCCCTTTCTTCCCGCACCCCCCATTTAAGCACTATGTTCAGGCAGAAGCAGTGGTGGAGGCTCTTCTGGGGGACCACAGCCACCTGTCCCGCCCCCAGCTGGTGAAGCAGCCGAAGTTCCCTCAATGTGTCATCCTCCCTTTTCTTCCTGCACCCCCGCTCCCCCTCCCAACACACCTCCCGTCAGGCAAACGTAAAGTGGTGGAGGCTCTTCTGGAGCACGGCCGTCTGTTCCTGCACCAGCTCGTGCAGCGATAACACCGCACTTCCCTTGATGCCCCATTTACCACCCACCCTTTCCCCTTCCCCCTCCAACACACCCCTCGCCAGGCAGAGGCAGTGGTGGAGGCTCTTTTGGAGCACGGCCGCCTGTTCCCATGCCGCATCTCTCCCCCCCCCCTCTCTCCACTTTTCCCCTTCCCCATCCAGCACACACCTCGCCAGGCAGAGGCAGTGGTGGAGGCTCTTTTGGAGCACGGCCGCCTGTTCCCATGCCGCATCTTTTGGAGCACGGCCGCCATGCCGCATCTTTTGGAGCACGGTCGCCATGCCGCATCTTTTGGAGCACGGCCGCCATGCCGCATCTTTTGGAGCACGGCCGCCTGGCACAGCAATCAAAGTTCCCTCAATGCCCCATCCTCGCTTTATTCTCCCTGTCCCCGTCCCACCCAACACACCTCTCATCAGGCAGAGGCAGTGGTGGAGGCTCTTTTAGAGCACGGCCGCCTGTCCCTGCACCAGCTCGTGCAGCGATCAGTGGCAAAGGCTGGCTCGTCTGATCCCTCTGCTGCCAAGAGTAAGCAACTTGTAGGTTGAGATGCAAGCATGAGAGTATGTGTGTCTGTCTTTGAGGCGCCTCAGAAGCACGACTGGGTCGGGTCCGTTGACTGCCACTGCATCAACTTGTGCCTTTTGAGAATTCTCAAAGCCGATCAGTGGCGAAGGCTGGCTCGTCTGATCCCTCTGCCGCAAAGAGTAAGCAACTTGTTGCTTGGCTGCCCTTTGATTATGTATGTCTATTTTGAGCCGCCTCAAGAGCAAATGTTTCTTTTTATTATTCTTATTCATTTGTTCGTTTGATTTTTTTTCTTTTTAATTCTTCGTTTGCTTCTTATTCTTTTGTTTTTTCCACGTTCGTTTGCTCACCCTGCCGTTCCTGCAGCCGAGGGTCAGGTTCGGCAGCAGCTGGTGGCGGCGCTGTCAGTGCTGATCCATGAGAGGCTCGTCGAGAGGGTCGGGGCCCCCGAGCCTATGCTGCCGGCTCGGGGAGCAAGCAGCGGCGGCGATGCTCCCAAGCCCGCTGCTCGTGCGCGAGTGGTGAGTTTGTTCTCCCTCTCCAGACACTCTTTCCCTCTTATTTGTAGTGCCTAATCCGGTTCACCAATCTCAAATGTGGCTTCGGTTCATTCAGAGGTGGTGTTGCAGCGCGCGTGGTGTATTCAGAGGTGCTCGGTTCACTTGTATTGAATCGGAGGAGGGGCGGAGCATCGCATGCTGCACTCACACTCGCTCACTCCTGCCATCTTTTCTCCCTTGCCTCTCTCAGTGCACGCGAGCAATGATGGAATCGTCTGGCTATCTTTTGAGGCGCCTATCTTTTAAGTCGACTCAAAACTCGACTTATCACACACAACTCAACAGTCGACTCAAAACTCGCCTCAGAAGTTATTCTTTGAGGCGCCTATCCTGACTCGGAGGAGCACCGGGTGGTGGTTGTTGCAGCGTGCTATTGCCACGCACTTGCTCCCTCCTGCTGTGTTTTCCATGTGCCGTTTGCTAACCTGTCCCACCCTCTCAGCGCACTCGGGCAATGATGGAGTGGTCGGGGTATGTTGACTCGGAGGAACACCGTGTGGTCGTTGCAACGACACTCACTCTCTCCTGATGTTTTTCTCTATATTACTCCCTGACGTCAGCCCCCGTGTCTCACCCCACCCTCTCAGCGCATGAGGGCAATGATGGAGTGGTCCGACTACGTTGATTCTGAAGAGCACCACGTGGTTGTTGCAGTGTGCTGCACCCACACTCATTTACTCCTCTCCTCTCATGTTTGCATGTCCCCTTCCCTTCCTGCTCCCACCCTTCCTCTCATCCCTCTCAGCGGATGTGGGCAATGATGGAATCGTCTGGGCACGTCGACTCCGAAGAGTACCGCGTGGTCGTTGCAGCGCGCTGCTGCTGCCGCCATACTCATTCCCTCCTCTCCTCCCATGCTTGAACGTCCCCTTCCCTTCCTGATTTCATTCACTCTTCCTCCCTATCAGCGCATGCGGGCAACGATGGAGTCGTCAGGCTACTTTGATTCAGAGGAGCATCGTGTGGTCGTTGCAGCGCGCTGCAGCCACTCCCACTCCGCTCACTCCTGCCATGTTTCCCTCCTTGCTCTTTCAGCGCACGCGTGCCATGATGGAATCGTCTGGCTACTTTGACTCATGATTGAAGAAGGGTTTTGAGACGTCTCAGAACCCTTCTTCAATCAGCGCGCTGCAGCCACTCCCACTCCGCTCACTCCTGCCATGTTTTCCCCCTTGCTCACTCTTTCAGCGCACACGTGCCATGATGGAATCGTCTGGCTACTTTGATTCAGAGGAGCATCGTGTGGTCATTGCGGCGCGCTGCAGCGATGCTCTGCGCTTCCAGCTGCCTGCTGCCTGGGTGCTGTCGGGTGGTGATGGCGCTGGTGGCAATGCTGTTAGTGCTGCTGCTGTGGATGGGAGCGCAGGGGCGGATGGGGGGATGTCAGCAGCAGCAGCAGCAAAGCTGAAGGTGAGTGGGATGTTGTAGATTCAGGATCGGCTGTGTTGTTTCGGGAAAGAACACCGACTGGTCGTTGCAGCGCACTGCAGCGATGCTCTGCGCTTCCAGCTGCCCGCTGCCTGGGTGCTGTCGGGTGGTGGTGGCGCTGGTGGCGGTGCTGCTAGTGCTGCTGCTGTGGATGGGAGCACTGGAGCAGATGGTGGGATGTCAGCAGCAGCAGCGGCCAAATTGAAGGTGATTATTCGGATCGTGGTGATTGTGCTGGCGCTGGTGCTGTTAGTGGTGCTGTGGATGGGAGCGCAGGGGCGGATGGTGGAATGTCAGCAGCAGCAGCAGCAAAGTTGAAGGTGAGTGAGTTGTTGGAATTGGTGGATCTCAATCGTATTTTGAGTCGACTCAAAATTACGAAGGTGAGTAATTTGTCGGAACGGAATTGGTGGATCTGGGTGCAGTGCAGGTGCAGCCGTGCTGTTTCAGGAAGCATCACCGGTGTTTCGCCCTGCACTGGTGGTGCCCCAATACAGTGTTTCCCCTTCTTCCCTTCTGCTCTGTACTTGCAGAGAAAGTGAGTGGTTCTAGACAATGAGGATGAGGATGAGGAGCAAGCGGGGCCCAGTGCCAAGCGGCCTGCAACGGGGTTGGCAGCAGGGGGAGGGAAGTGCAGGTGGAGGGGAGAAGCAAGTTTTTCTAGACAATGTTATGCCGCTTTTTCCCGTGGTCTCGTCCTCACTCACTTGCAGAGAAAGCGGGTGGTTCTAGACGATGACGATGAGGAGCAAGCGGGGCCCAGTGCCAAGCGCCCTGCAACGGGGTTGGCACCACACAGAGTTTTCCGTGTCTGCCCTTGCACTGCACCTCACCGCACCCCACCGCACCACACTTTCAGGGAAAGCGAGTGGTTCTAGATGCAGACGATGCGGAGGAGGAGCAAGCGGGACCCAGTGCCAAGCGGCAAGCGCTGGCCGCACTGCACCACACAGTGTTCCCCATTTCTGCCCTTGCACCGCACCCCACCGCACCTCCCTTGCAGAGGAAGCGAGTGGTCTTGGATGATGACGATGAGGAGGAGCAAGCAGGGCCCAGTGCCAAGCGGCCTGCACTGGTACCACCACACAGTGTTCCCGTACCATCAGACAGTGTTTCCCTTTGTACCCTTGCCCTCCACTCTATACCTGTAGAGAAAGCGAGTGGTGTTGGATGATGACGACGAGGAGGAGCAAGCAGGGCCCAGTGCCAAGCGGCCTGCACTGGCCGCACCACCACACAGTGTTTCCCATTTCTGCCCTTGCACCGCACCCCACCGCACCGCACTTGCAGAGAAAGCGAGTGGTGTTGGACGATGACGATGAGGAGGAGCAAGCGGGGCCTAGTGCCAAGAGGCTTGCAACGGGGGCGGCACCACACAATGTTTCCCATTTCTGCCTATGCACTGCACCCACCACACCGCACCCCACCGCACCGCACTTGCAGAGGAAGCGAGTGGTTTTGGATGACGATGATGATGAGGAGCAAGCGGGGCCCAGTGCCAAGCGGCCTGCCACAGGGGCTGCAGCAGGTGGAGGGGAGAAGCAGGGAGGAGGAGGGGAGGACTCTGGCGTGCTGTGGCGGGTGAACTATGAGGAGTTTCTTAGACGAACGAGACACCAGGTGGGTTGTGGGTGGTTGGGAGGAGAACAGCGCACCAGGTAGGCAGCCAACAAGACACCAGGAGTGAAGCAGGGAGGAGGAGGGGAGGACTCTGGCGGCGTGCTGTGGCGGGTGAACTATGAGGAGTTTCTCAGGCGAACGAGACACCAGGTTGGTTCTGGTGGGAAGATTCCATGCACCAGGTGGGCTTCATGTGGGAAGAGAACAAGGCACCAGGTGTGCAGCAAAGCAGGGAGGAGGGGAGGACTCTGGCGTGCTGTGGCAGATGAAACACGAGGAATTTCTCAGGAGAACGGGACACCAGGTGGGAAATTTTCAGATGCAAAAAAAACAGTGAAGGGTTTTCCGGTAGAATGGGACACACACCAAGTGGGGGCCTCTGTTACTGCTGTCACTGCCGTGCTTGCTCTTTCCCCTCCCTGACAACCCACTTTCCCACACCCGATTCCCGACACACACCCTCTTCCTTCCCCACACCCATATCCGCCACTCTTCACCCCTCTCCACCCCTCTCCACCCCTCTCCACCAGACCATAGTGGACTTTGTGCGGGAGAGCATCGACCCCGGCGCTTCCATCATCACGGCCGCCCTGCTCCATGCTGGAAAGAACCAGGAAACTTCCCTTCGACACCCGTACTCAGGTAGCGTACCTCACTCCCTAGATTTGATTCCTTTGATTCCTTTGGTGCTTTCTCAAGACACGAGCATTGCCATGCCAGCATCCCTCCTATACACCTCCCCTTCCCTGCCCTCCCAGCGTCTCTCTCCCTGGACTCGATAGTCAATGCAGTGCGAGGCACAGAAGACGGTCGCACCATGGCCCTGGATCGCATCAGATCCCTCTGCACCTCTTACTCCCCTCCCAGCATTCCTCCTATACACCTCCCCTTCCCTGCCCTCCCAGCGTCTCTCTCCCTGGACTCAATAGTCAATGCAGTGCGAGGCACAGAAGACGGTCGCACCATGGCCCTGGATCGCATCAGATCCCTCTGCACCTCTTACTCCCCTCCCAGCATTCCTCCTATACACCTCCCCTTCCCTGCCCTCCCAGCGTCTCTCTCCCTGGACTCGATAGTCAATGCAGTGCGAGGCACAGAAGACGGTCGCACCATGGCTCTGGATCGCATCAGACCCCTCTGCACCTCTTACTCCCCTCCCAGCATTCCTCCTATACACCTCCCCTTCCCTGCCCTCCCAGCGTCTCTCTCCCTGGACTCAATAGTCAATGCAGTGCGAGGCACAGAAGACGGTCGCACCATGGCCCTGGATCGCATCAGACCCCTCTGCACCTCTTACTCCCCTCCCAGCATTCCTCCTATACACCTCCCCTTCCCTGCCCTCCCAGCGTCTCTCTCCCTGGACTCAATAGTCAATGCAGTGCGAGGCACAGAAGACGGTCGCACCATGGCCCTGGATCGCATCAGGGCAGCTCTGCAGCTGCTCGTTGCTCATCCCAGCGCCGTGGCTTCTCGTTCCTCAGACGCTCACTACACCATCCGTGAGTCGTCGATCTGCGCATGTCAAACGTGAGTCATCAATCTGCACATGTCAAACGTGAGTCATCAATCTGCACATGTCAAACGTGAGTCATCCAATCCAATTCCACATGTCAAACTACTCAGAGTTGAGTTATATATACGTTGCACCACGAGCATGTAAACCTATCCAACTCCGCTAACCTTGTTGTGTGAGCGTGCCTGTGCTTGCATGTGTACGTGTGTATGCATGTGTGCATGCATGTGTGCATGCATGTGTGCATGCATGTGTGAATGTATGGATGGCTTGTGAATGCATAACGTGTGAATGGTCATTTCTGCTGTTGCTGTCAGAATCTGCAAAGATTATCGAGCTAGTGAAACTCAGAGAGGTGTGTTGACTTTAGTTGACTGACAGGGAAGTGCGTTGACTAGAGTTGACTCATGGATCGCGGGGCTATCCTTAGAGGGTTCGTTCATTCAATAGTACTTGTGATTACTCCATTAACTCTTGCCTTATAAATGCGCGTAAATTTTCATTTACTCCCCGTTTCCTCATTCCACGGGCAATGTTGTTTGTTTTTTCTCTTCTTCTTCTTTTGGATTGATTGTAGCAACATTTTACATCCCATCCCTCATGACTTTTGAGTCGACTCAAAAGTTGATTGTAGCAACATTTTATATCACATCCCTCACGGTGTTGTGCTGACTTTGTCGGTTCACAACGTGGTGGCCTTTGTAGGTAACCCTAAATCAGTTCTCGTCATATGCTCATCATCATTACCTCTTCGTTCATCCATTTCTAAGCCTTGACACATATGTATCACGTTGAGGGTTACTTACAAAGTGGTGTCAATGCCAGTCCCACGGAGGGAGACTACCGTGCGTCAATGCTTTGGGCCTTCTCTCACTCAATGCCCCACTTCTCCAACCTGTCAACCTCGCCCGTCCCACTACTGGTCACTCAGGTGGAAGCCATTGTTTCTCAACGTTTCGGCCCTTCTGCCTGCCGATTGTTCCGCCTGCTGCTGTCCAAGAACTGCTTGGAGCAGAAGCAGGTGGGATGGTGGGAAAGGGGGAGCGGGGGGAGGAGGGGGGCGGAGGCTAACCTAGCACAAAGAGCAGAGGTGGCAGGTATTTCATCGTATCTCAACGCTTCGAGCCTTCTGCCTGCCCACTGTTCTGCCTACTGCCCTCCAAGACCTGCCTGGAGCAGAAGCAGGTGAGATGGTGGGAGGGGGAATCGGGGAGGGAAGGATATTACTGAAGGTTGTTTAGGGATTTCAGAATTCACCCCCCTTTTCTTTGTCCCAATCAATTTTCCAAACCTAAAAGAAATTTCGTAATAGCTGTGCAACACGAGGTATTGGGGAGGCGGCCACGCTGTATGACAGGTGAGAGGCTGTTTTTCCTTTTCATTTCACTGATCCAATTTCTACCGGGAAAAACTGGCTGATGCAGTATTGCACGGGGCAGCTCTTCATCGCATCGACCATCCCTCTAATGTGTGCGAACTCCGTTCACCTATTGAAGGGCGGCCTAAAAATACTATGGACCCGAAGAAAACCTGAACTTTGGCCTCACGGATGACCAGAAAATGAGAAATTGAATGGGGGTGCGAAGGCTCCTTTTTTCTGGTCATCCGTGAGGTCAAAATTCAGTTTTTTCTTCGGGTCCAAAATATTTGTACGCCGGCCTGCAAAAGGAGAACGATCTTCGCACACTTTAGAGGGCTCATTGATGCGATGAAGAGCTGCCCATGCAATACTGCATCAATCAGTTTTGCCCGGTAGAAAAGAAAAGAAAAACAGCCTCTCGGCCGCCTCCTGTGGGCTGCATCACGCATGCACTCACAAATAACCTGAATTTTGGCCTCTTTTTTTTCTTTTTTTTTTTCCTCCCATTTTCGTAAAGAGGGAATTGGGGAGGCGGACCATGCCCGACAACAGCCAGGTGTGGGTAACACCAAAAGGGGTACCCCTCCACCGTTTCTCTTACCGGTTCTCTCACTTCCCGTGTCTCATCAGCCCTCTCTCTCCATCTCTCTTCACATGCCACTAGGCAGCGGAGCTGGCGATATCTCTTGCGGACGCACAGCAGCTGCTCTACCGAATGACCCTATTTTTTCCCTCTCTCCATCTCTCCCCACCCCACTCCATCTCTCGTACGATCCCACCAGGCGGCAGAACTTGCGATGATATCTCTTGCGGACGCACGGCAGCTGCTCTACCGAATGATGCTGGATGAGTTTGTGCAGCTGCAGGTATGGCGTAGTCTTGTATGTGTGATCGTCTTGTCTCCGCTAGATGGGCTGTATGTGTATGAATGCTGTATACGTCTCTACTTGCGCAGCTGCTCTACCGAATGATGCTGGACGAGTTTGTGCAGCTGCAGGTATGATGTAGTTGCATGTGGGCATGCATGCTACTCCACCTAGCTTCTCTAAGCATGCTTGCAGCTGCAGCTGCTCTACCGTATGATGCTGGGCGAGTTAGTGCAGCTGCAGGTATGGCATGGATGAGTGCAGGTATGGTGTGCTGTGGATGCATGTGCGAGATACTCTACCTAGCTCCTCTAGGGCCGAGGCGTGCTTGTATGCACAGCAGCTGCTCTACCGGATGATGCTGGACGAGTTTGTGCAGCTGCAGGTGCGTGAGGTTGTGTTTGCAGGATCAGCTGCAGGTGCGTGAGGTTGTGTTTGCAGGATCAGCTGCAGGTGCGGTACGGTACGATGGTTGTATAAGGTGTTACCCTGTAGCCCTGCTGCTTGCGCACCTGCTCTACCGCATGATGCTGGACGAGTTTGTGTAGCTGCAGGCATGGTGTGGATGAGTGCAGGTGCGGGTATTGCAGCTGCAGGCATGAGATCATTGTATGTCCTCCGAGTCTAGATTTTGATTTCTCTGTTTATTGCGCACCTGGCATGGCAGCAACTCCCTTTTTCACTCCCAGTTCTGCCCCACATGCTCTTACCCAGCCAATATCCTCCCTCTTCTGCTCACCTGCCACACAGGAAGTCCCCAAGACGGCAGACCACACATTCACACAGGTCCTCAAAGAACCTTTTATCTCTGGCTCATTCACACAGCACTGGTTCTGCCCAATGTGCATTCTTGATCTCCTCTGCCCCTCTCTTTTTGGTACATCAAGTCCCCAAGACAGCGGATCATGCCCCTCAGAGGACACTCTACCTCTCGCACATTCACATCGCAACGGTTCTGCCCCGCGTGCATTCTTCACCCCACCAGCAACGGTTCTGCCCCGCGTGCATTCTTCACCCCACCAGCAGCGGTTCTGCCTTGCGTGCATTCTTCACCCCACCAGCAGCGGTTCTGCCTTGCGTGCATTCTTCACCCCACCAGCAGCGGTTCTGCCTTGCGTGCATTCTTCACCCCACCAGCAGCGGTTCTGCCTTGCGTGCATTCTTCACCCCACCAGCAGCGGTTCTGGCACATCCACATCACGACTGTCCTGCCCCTTGCTGTCCTTCCCCTTGCTGTCCTTGTACCTCTGGTGCATTCCTGATTCCCCTTGCCACAATCTCCCCCTCTGCTGCTCCCCTGTATCTCGCCTCCACAGGAAGTCCCCAAGACGGCTGATCATGCCCCTCAGAGGACCTTCTACCTCTGGCGCATCCACATTGGGACGGTTCTGCCCCGCGTGCTCAACCACATGTGCCATGGCGCCTGCAACCTGCGGCTGAGGCTGGAGCATGAAATGCAGCAGGAGCAGGAGGTGAGCAGAAATGGAGAACTGGCTGTAACACGAGAGTTTGTTAGATGGTGCTTGCTTCTCCCCCGCGTGCTCAACCACATGTGCCATGGCGCCTGCAACCTTTGGTTACGGCTGGAGCACGAGATGCAGCAGGAGCAGGAGGTGGGAGAGGGAGGTAAAGGTTGTGCAGGAGTTTTGGTCTCTCAACACGACTAGAGCGGCATCAGTAGTAAGCTAGCGCATGGCAGCGACAGTTCTGCCCCGCGTGCTGAACCACATGTGCCATGGTGCTTGCGACCTGCGGCTGAGGCTGGAGCATGAAATGCAGCAGGAGCAGGAGGTGAGAGAGAAGGAGAGGGGAGTGTGTGACTTGGGATGGGAGAGTGCTTGATGGTTCTGTCCTGCCCCGCGTGCTGAACCTCATGTGCCACGGTGCCAAAGCCTGAGGCTGGAGCATGAAATGCAGCAGGAGCAGGAGGTGAGGGAGACGGCAGAGTGGTGGTAAACAAGCACCACAGCACAGGCGGTGCTGCCAGTTCCGTTGGAGGTGGCGGGGTCCCAGAGAAGGCAGTGGCATTGAAGTCAGGGCAGAGGAAGCAACTGGAGAGGATACGGCGAGCGCTGTTCTCTCGCCCATGTGTGTGTAACCCATGTCCGTACCACCCATGTGTGCTTCAACCCATGTGCGAATCCACCAGGTGCTGTCTCTCTTGGAGCAAATAGAACAGGCGCATGCAGCACACAGCACAGGTGGTGCTGCCAGTTCCGCTGGTGGTGATGGCGGGGTCCCAGAGAAGGCAGTGGCGTTGACGTCAGGGCAGAGGAAGCAGCTGGAGAGAAGCATGGGCTATTCGGCGAGTGCCTCTCACCCATGAACTAATAACCCATCATGTGCTTATAACCGGTGTGCTTATAACCTCCTGTGACTCCACCAGGTGCTCTCTCTCTTGGAGCAAATAGAACAGGCGCATGCAGCACACAGCACAGGTGGTGCTGCCAGTTCCGTTGGTGGTGGTGGTGGGGCGCCGGAGAAGGCAGTGGCGTTGACGTCAGGGCAGAGGAAGCAGCTGGAGAGGATTCGGCGAGTGCCTCTCACCCATGAACTAATAACCCATCATGTGCTTATAACCCGTGTGCTTATAACCTCCTGTGACTCCACCAGGTGCTCTCTCTCTTGGAGCAAATAGAACAGGCGCATGCAGCACACAGCACAGGTGGTGCTGCCAGTTCCGCTGGTGGTGGTGGTGGGGCGCCGGAGAAGGCAGTGGCGTTGACGTCAGGGCAGAGGAAGCAGCTGGAGAGGATCCGGCGAGTGGCGGCTGTTCTGGAGACCTCACTGCTGCGCCTTGACAATACCATTACGCTCTTCTCTGCGTTCTGACTTCCAGCCTGACTGGGAGCAGGGGGGTAAGGGAGAGCAGAGGGGAGCAGGTAGAGCAGGCAGCAGGCAGGAGTGCCATTCAGTGGTGGTGGTGGTGGTGCTGCTGGTGGTGACGTCAGGGCAGAGGAAGCAGCTGGAGAGGATAGGGCGAGTGGCGGCAGTGCTGGAGACCTCACTGCTGCGTCTTGACGATACAATCACACTTTTCTCTGCGTTCTAAGGTCCGGTCAGGGGTGCCATTCAGTGGTGGTGGTGCTGCTGGTGAAAGGAGGGCAGAGGAAGCAGCTGGAGAGTATTCGGGAGTGGCGGTGGTGCTACTCTAGCTGTTTGTTATTTTGCTTTAAGCCTAGCTTCACTACTGCTGCTCCCTGAGAATTATGTCCGAAGATCTGCTGGTGAAAGGAGGGCAGAGGAAGCAGCTGGAGAGGATACGGCGAGTGGTGGCAGTGCTGGAGACCTCATTGCTGCACCTTGACGATATGATTACGCTCTTCTCTGCGTTTTAAGGGTGGCTGGGAGATGGGCTGCAGGGCAATTCAACGCCTCATTTTCACATCAGTGCTGGAGACATCATTGCTGCGCCTTGACGATGCCATCGTCACTCTCTTCTCCACATTTTAAGGGTGGCTTGGAGATTTGGGAGTGGAGGGAGCAGGGATAGTAGGGCAGCAGTGCAGCACAAAGCCTCGCTAAATAGCCCTAGCTGCTGCGCGTTGCGATGCCATCACTCTGTTTTCTGCATTCAGGTTGGCTAACAGTACCAGTTCTGTAATTTTCTCCTTTGATTATGTTTGCCCGCCACCATTCTCCAGTACACCACACCACAACCGGTACCATAGATCTGGTTTCAGCATGCTCCTATGAGAAGCATGCTCCTGTCACAAAGCATGCTCCATTGCTCCTCTCATTCGATCCATCCCTAGTGTTTTACCTCTCCTGAGTAGATTGCATGAACTTGGCAAACACAAGTGAGACTGACAATGCAGCACAGCAGTGTCAAGACATAGTGGATTAATCTGGTCACCACTTGAAAGAAAACGGTTCCAAATACTCGACCTACGAGCACACAAAAGAAAGAAAACAACAAGTAAAAAATAACAAACAAAGAACACACACCAACACACACGACAACCTAATGACATAATGACAGTTTATCCCTCTCAAGAGCAGGTATGTCGACGAATGAAAGACAGCAGTCTTCCGACAAAGCAATTTTTCCCCGCACAAGAAACGGGAAGCATTGTATTGCACAAAATTTCACCACCGCCCCATGTCTCCACCATGGGTACTTGCTTTGCCCCCCAAATCCCCACCAATGTAGACAATCCATGGCTCGAATTGAAAACCATCTCGGGATCGAAATGAGGTGACTTTTGAGTCGACTCAAAGATCCCCATCAATGTAGATAATCCATGGCTCGAAAACCATCCCGGGATCAAAATGGCCCTGCCCTGCACTGCTTCTGCGCCAGCCAATGAGGAGACCAGTAAGAGGCGGAACCATCTGCGACCCGTGGCAGTTTGCTCGCAATTGCCACCACCCAAAACGTCTCCAGCCAATGAAGAAACAACAGCAACCGCCTGCGGTTCCTGCTTCTGCTTTAACCAAAACCACCAACATTCCTGCAGCTGGAAGAAGGTTCAACCACTGAAACTGATGCACCCGCGAGAAACTTCTGCCACCGAAATTTCTGAAGCTGCAACTGGTACTGAAAGCCCTGTAGCTGCAGCTGCACCTGCCTAATAAAACTGCTGCCATGCCACCAACGCCACTGCATCTCAGACAGCTGCTGCTGATTTCAAAAAGTTTCCGAAAAAAAACACTACCTATCTTCACAACCCCTGAGATCAAACTCTTCCCAATCAAACCACACCCACTGCCACTGCAACCGTAGCCGCTCCAAATGCAGCCATAGAATCAAAGCTCCAGATTCTATGATTCTGACCCTGCTGCCAAAAAAAACTGCTCTGGAGCCGATCATTACTGTCATATGCAGACCACACCATGACTTTTCTGCAGACCGATCACCGAATGCTGGCGCTATGACTGGAACACTGAAAGCTGGCGCTACCCTTAGCAGCGGCAGCTGCTGCTGGTGCTGCTGCTGGTGGTTCCGATGCTGCCAATTCCGGCTTCGTGCGCAAATGAATGGACGAATAAGGCTCAGAGTCAAAGCCAGCCAACCGCTCCATGGTCACGTAGATGAATGTGATTAACCGTCCCATCCACGTCAGCTTAGTCAGAAGAGTTGATTAAAAAGAGTTGATTATCCCAACTGTCCCTCCCTCTCTCCAGCATACCCGTAAAAAGTGGGCAGCTGTATCCGTCCTGTATCCGTCCCTCCTCAGAACGATCGAAAGACTTGAAAAAAACAAACAGGACAAAAACAAAATGTGCGAAGACAATCAGCAGGAAGGCCAGAGGGTGTGTTACTCCGCTGCTGCGACTGCAGCAGCAGCAGGAATAGGTGCCGAGACATAAGGTGCAGCAGAGACCGAGAGAGGGGCAGCAGAAGCGGGAGCGGAAGAAAGAGGAGCAGGAGGAGCAGCAACAGACAAGGCATGGGACGCGAGCTCTGCTGGTTTGAGGGACTGGGTGATGGGCAAGCGGGTGGAGAAGGCGAGATCAAGGAGAGAGATCGAGGGGCGGGATGGGGAGGAGAGCACGGGAGACACGGACGAGAGGAGTGGGCTGGAGGAGGGGGTGAAGACGTGGGGAGCAGCAGCAGGAGTGGTGGCGTTGGCAGCATTTGAATCATCAGCAGCAGGAGGAGCAGCAGCAGCAGCAGCAGCAACAGCAGGTAGTGGTGAGGAGGAGGAGGCTGCTTCTGCAGCTACACTGCCATCAGCAGCGGGTGCTGGGGACTTAGGAGGAGACTGTGAAAGCGAAGCAGGTGGGGGAGATGAGGTGGTGGTTCCAGCAGCGGTGGTGGACGGGGAAGCGACTGGCTTGGAGATGACGTGCAGCATTTCCCGCATGGCAGCCTGGAAAAGGGTGAGATGGGTGAGGAAGCGAGTGTGGGAGGGAGTGAGAGGGAGGAGGGAGGTACAGACGATTAGAAACGCGGTGGTGGCAGTGGAAAGGGTGGGGAGGAGAGGGGCTTGGAGATGACATGAGGGACTTCTTGCATGGTCGACAGGAAGAGGAAGAGATGGGTGTGAGGGAGCAAGTGATGGAGGGATATAAAACAATTAGAAGTGTGATTGAGAATGTACAACAAAATCGACGCGGAGGAATTTCCAACAATTGATATGTACATTCGCAGGCAGTGCATTTTCGACATCAACTGCCCATAAAACCAAGTAAGTATTTCACATGGTTGTGAGCATCAGCCCATGCAAGGTTAGTTTTTTCTAGGCAATTGATGTCGAAAATGCACTGCCTCTGAATGTACATCCCAAGTGTTGGAAACTCCCCCGTGTTGATTTTGTCTAACTGACTGCCAAACACACGCACACTCACATACCCCCCCTCTCCCCCCCCCCCCCCCTCCCCTCCCCCCCACACACACACAAACCTGCACATGCCACATGGCAAACAAGCCCGAGCAGATGTTGGCCTCGGGGCGGAGCGGGTCGTCAATCCAGAGAGCAGTTTCAACCGACAACACCACACACAAACCCACACACCAGCGCGCGCACACCCATGCTCATACCCCCCCCCCCCCCCCCCCCCCCCCCCCCGCACACACCTGCACGTGCCACATGGCAAACGAGCCTGAGCCGATGTTGGCACCGGGGCGGAGCGGGTCGTCAATCCAGAGAGCAGCCGGCGGCATGGAGGGGTCGCGCCAGAACACGCCGCCCGGCATGCCATTCAGACCCTGGGAGAAGTGGAGAATGATCAAGAATCAGAATGATCCAAGAATCAGAATGATCCAAGAATCAGAATGATCCAAGAATCAGAATGAGAAGCGAGAGGGTAGTCAGTCGCAGCAGCCGCAGCAGGAGGCATACAGGGGTCCCTCCAGAACACTCCCTTCTCACTTCCTCTCAGAATGAGCCCCAAGCGAGACCGGTCGATCTCCTGACCGAACAGGTCAAAGAAGCCTGTTGGCATCAGAAACTTTCTATTGTCAAAGAAGCCAATGTGTGTTCAGTTTTGAGGTGCATCAGAAACTTTCTATTGTCTCACTTGCCCTGAAAATGAGGCGCACGCAAAGAATGCCAATTTTCCTGACCGAGAAGTTCACACCAACGGATCTTCTCACCAACTATTTTACCAAATCAACTAATAAAACGTTTTACTTACCCTGAGAATGAGGCGCACGCGAGAGAGGTCAATCTCCTGACCAAACAGATGCAGGAAGCCGATAAGCAGCACTCCCAGGTTCGGCACAGGTACGGACTGCGCCGAACCAGGCAAGTCGTCCACCACTACCCCCTTCACAGGTCCGTCCGCTGCAGTCACTGACGCCACTTCAACCGCCTTGCTGCTGTTGCTATTCTCAGCAGCTGATGGTTTTTCTTTTGTGCCAGATGCAGCATCAGCATCTGAAGACCCGGCAGCAGCACCATCACCACCAGCAGCAGCAGCAGCAGCAGCAGCAGCAGCAGCAGCAGCAGCAGCAGCAGCAGCAGTAGTGGCGTCATCGCCGCCCGAAGCAGCAGCTGTGGCAGTGGTAACACTATCTGAAGCAGTCACATTTTCCGCTGAAGCAGCAGCAGCAGCATCAGCATCATTATCAGCAGCAGCAGCATCACCACTGGCTTGCTCAACCTTGGAGTCTGCAGACTTGGATCCTGGTGACTTGGTTGCTGCCTCAGCAGGAGCAGTAGTAGCAGGAGGGGGGGACATGCCACATGCGACAGGAGCTCTCTGCAGGGATGGGAAGCAAAGGAGAGAACAGACACACAGAAGTGTTGAGCACCAGACTTCAGCAGCATCAGCACCACCAGCGGCATTGCCATTAGGTTGCTCAACCTTAGAATCTGCAAACTTGGATCCTGGTGACTTGGCTGCTGCCTCAGCAGGAGCAGCAGCAGGAGGGTGAAACATGCCACATGCGACAGGGGCTCTCTGGAGGGATAAAGGAGGAGGCAGGACCACACCAGGGGTGGTGAGGATACAACAGGGGTTGGGAACTCACCACAGCGCACAAAAAGGAGAACATATCTCCGTAGAAAACAGACACCATAGTCAAGAAACCCGAATTGTGGGTTGCTCAAAGAATGTACATCGAATCGAGTTGAACGACGCCAGGGAGCAGGGTAGAAGGAGGCTCAGGAAACACACATTGAGGTAAACGGCGAGCATCATAGTCAGAGAGAAGGATCATTCGAGGATGCTCGTCGAGGAACAACGACAGTCATAGTCCTTCGAATACAAAGGACCATTCGAAGGATTCAAAGGCGGCCAAAGTGCGTACCTCCAGGTAAAAGACGAGCATCATGGTGAGGGAGAAGGACCCGAGCCCGCCAGTGTAGACATCCTTGAGACCCCGGTGGTGCAGGTAGGACTTCATCAGCAGCACCTGGAGAGTGGAAAGAGGACAAACGGGAGGGAGAAAGGAGTGGAAAGCAGGCAGGGGGGTGGAAATAGGCACGCAAAGGAATCACAAGGCAGGCCAGAGTGCAGACATCCTTGATGCTGGCCAGCTTTTGAGAAACTTCAAAATCGGCTGAATGCCGTTGCACAGGGAGGAGCTGAGCCCGCCAGTGTAGAAGTTTTTTAGTCCTCGGTGGTGCAGGTAGGACAGGGTAAATGGAATCAACACAAGGGGGGCTGGGCTGGGCTGGGCGGGATGGATGGATGGATGCATTCACACGTGTTTTGAGTCGGCTCAGAACAAGGAGATCAACCTGTAGACGACCTTGAGGCCTTGTTGGTGTGGCAGGACTAGAACAGTAACCTGTCATTCCAACCCCTCCAAGAAAGGCAAACTAGGGGGGCGAGAGCGGGCATTTTCTTGAGGCGTTCAATCACGAGCTCCCTGGCGGCCGACCCGTTGTGATGTCCATCTGAACCACTCATTCCTCGTGCACTCACTCTCACCAGGGAAACCAGCCCAGCCCATTCACTCACCACGGGGGCGAGAGCCGGCATTTTCCTGAGGCGTTCAATCACGAGCTCTCTGGCGACCGACCCGTTGCGAGCTGCAGCTGCCTCGTCCAGCTTCCCCGCCAGCACCCTGCTGGCCGCATCCCCCACCTCCATGCCCTTGGGGCGCGTCAGGGAGAACGTACTGTCCATCCGAACCCCTTACCTTACCTCTTCCCCCCCGCCGCCCTGGCCTCGGCCCTCGGACCCAGCCCCGGCCCCGGCCCTGGCCCCCTTCAAGCAAGACAAACTAGACTCACCAGGGAAACCCAGCCCTTAGATCACCAGGGGGGCGAGGGCGGGCATCTTTTTGAGGCGTTCAATCACGAGCTCTCTGGCGGCCGACCCGTTGTGAGCCGCAGCCGCCTCGTCCAGCTTCCCCGCCAGCACCCTGCTGGCCGCATCCCCCACCTCCATGCCCTTGGGGCGCGTCAGGGAGAACGTACTGTCCATCCGAACCCCCATTACCTTACCTGTCCCCGCCCCGCCCTGCCCCGCCCGTGGCCCTGGCCCCCTTGAAGCAAGACAAACTAGACTCACCAGGGGGGCGAGGGCGGGCATTTTCTTGAGGCGTTCAATCACGAGCTCTCTGGCGGCCGACCCGTTGTGAGCCGCAGCAGCCTCGTCCAGCTTCCCCGCCAGCACCCTGCTGGCCGCATCCCCCACCTCCATGCCCTTGGGGCGCGACAGGGAGAACGTAATGTCCATCCGAACCCCCCTTACCTGTGAGACCTCCTACCCCCGTCCCCAGCCCGGCCCCAGCCCCGACCCCTGGCCCCGGCCAAGGCCCCGGCCCGGTCCCCGGGCCCGGCCCCCTTCAAGCAAGGCAGACTACACTCACCAGGGGGGCGAGGGCGGGCATCTTCTTGAGCCGCTCAATAACCAGCTCCCTGGCCGCTGATCCGTTGTGAGCCGCAGCAGCCTCGTCCAGCTTCCCCGCCAGCACCCTGCTGGCAGCATCAGACACCTCCATGGCCTTGGGCCGCGACAGGGAGAACGTTATGTCCATCCGAACCACTCCCTGCACGCTCGGCCCCACCAGGTCCGACGCCGAAGCAGACGGCTTCAGCGCCGTGGCTGCCGAACCTGCTGCTGCCGCCGCTGTGCCGTTTGCCTCTCCTGCTTCGCTCTCTCCCACCACCGACGCGCCACCGCTCCCCTCTGTGGAACCAGAAGAGCCTGAAGACCCAGCGCCCCGCTCAGGAGTCGATGGGGCCTTCTCCTTCTCTTCCTCTGCTCCTTCGGCGGAAGCGGGCGGCAGCGGGCGGCACTTAAGTTTGATGACGGGGATGCGGGCGGTTTCAATGGTGTGCAGGCTCTCGCACCACGGCTGCTTCTTCAGTGCAGCTGCCAGCTGCCTGATGAGCGGTGCACTGATGCGCGCACCTGGGAAGCGAGGGAGGAGGGGGAGAGGGGGGAGATGAGGGAGAGGAGGGAAGGAGAAGAAAGTGGGCTTGATGTTTAAGAAGCACCACCACCAGCGGCAGCACCAGAAGCAGCAGCAGCACCAGCAGCAGCAGCAGGAGGATTCGATGGTGTGCAGGCTCTCGCACCACGGCTGCTTCTTCAGTGCTGCCGCCAGCTGCCAGATGAGCAAAGCGCTGATGCGCACACCTGGGAAGGAGCGCGAAGAGGGAGATGGGGGAGAGGAGGGAAAGAGAAGAAGATGGGCTTGATGTTTAAGAAGCACCACCAGCAGCAGCAGCAGCACCAGAAGCAGCAGCACCGCCAGCAGCGGCAGCACCAGAAGCAGCAGCACCACCAGCAGCAGCAGGCGGGTTCAATGGTGTGCGTGAGAGCATTTAAGAGACTGTTATACCCACGTGATGCAGTTCCTGTTGCAAGAACCTTATACGTCCACCCTAGGGCCTGATGCACGCACGCACCGGACAGGCTGGGGCGCTCTGGTAGGTTAGCGGTTGGTGGAGGTGACTCTTGAGTCAACTCAACTTTCAAGGCGCCTCAAAAATCAACTAATATATCGGTCCATTCACCTCTTGCACTTGGCAGGCTCATGCACGCACGCACCTGACAGGCCGGCGAGCCAGCAATTGAGACGAGTGCCCTTTGAGTCGACTCAAAAGTCGGTACATTCACCTCGTACATTCACTTGCAAGCACTTGACAGGCTCATGCACGCACACACCTGACAGGGTCGCGAGCTCCGGTAGGTCTACAATTGGAATGCGTGTTTTTCTGACTCTGGTGCCCTTTGAGTCAAGTCAGTACATTCACCTCGACTCATAAGTCAACTCAAAAGTCAAACACCTAAAGCCTCATGAATGCACACACCTGACAGGGTCGCGAGCTCTGGTAGGTCAGCGGGTGGAGGAGGTGCGTTAATCACTGCCACGTCAACATCGCTGTGAGCGAGGGCAAGGCCAGTGGCGAATGAACCAAACACCTGAGGGAAGAAGTGGGATGGGGGATAGAGAGGAAGTGGGTTGGGTGAAGGGGGGGGGGTTGCGTGAATCACTGCCATGTCAACGTCGCTGTGAGCGAGGGCAAGGCCAGTGGCGAATGAACCAAACACCTGAAAGAATGGGAGTGAATGGGAGGGCGGATAGAGAAGTAGGGAGCAGGAGTGGGAGTGGAAGGGGTTTTTGGAGGGGTGGGGAAGAGGGGGGAGAAGGGAGAAAGGGGTTGCGTTGATCACTGGCACATCAACATTGCTGTGAGCGAGGGCAAGCCCATGGCGAAGGAGCCAAACACCCGAGGGAATGGGCAAAACCGGGAGAGCAACTAGAGAGGAGGGAAACTGGAATGGAACTGGAGGATGTTTTTTGAGGGGTTTGGGGGGTTGGGGTGCACGAATCACTGTCACATCAACATCAATGTGAGCACACAGCAAGGCCACCGCCATAAGTCACAATAAGCGTCTCGGCCAATATTCAGCACGACTACTCACCTCAACGTCAGCTCCTTCCCAAAGCGACCTGAGACCGTGCGCCTGACACAGGCCACTGCCTGCTCCGCGCTGACCCACGCCTCCCTGGGCGGCCTTTCCAAAGCACAGGCATAATAACCCTAGTCTCCTAGACAGCAAGCAAAGCCCTAAACTCACCTCCACATCAGCTCCCTCCCACAGCGATCGCACAGTCCGCCTGACACACGCCACAGCCTGCTCCGCGCTGACCCTTAGACAGACCAGGGCACACACAAACAGCTCCCTAGAGGGTGAAGCCTGGAACTCACGTCCACATCGGCTCCCTCCCACAGGGATCGCACAGTCCGCCTCACACACGCCACAGCCTGCTTCGCACTGACCCTTAGAAACAGACCAGGGCACACACAAACAGCTCGCTAGAGGGTAAAGCCTGGAACTCACCTCCACATCAGCTCCCTCCCAGAGGGATCTAACAGTGCGCCTCACACACGCCACAGCCTGCTCCGCACTGACAGACCAGGGCACACACAAGCAGCCCCCTTGTGGGTAAAGCTTGGAGCTCACCTCCACATCGGCTCCTTCCCCCAGTGACCGCACTGTCCGTCTCACACACGCCACAGCCTGCTCCGCGCTGACCCGCGCCTCCCTGGGCGGCCGCACCTCCTCTGCATACGCCAGCACCTCCCCATGCAGCGCCCACCACACACCAGAACTCAATTCCACACGCAATCAGGCACAGCAACTCACCTCAACATCGGCTCCTTCCCACAGCGATCTGACCGTCCTCCTCACACACGCCACTGCCTGCTCCGCGCTGACCCGCGCCTCCCTGGGCGGCCGCACCTCCTCTGCATACGCCAGCACCTCCCCATGCAGCGCCGCCGCGTTTTGCAGCAGCGCAGCTGGTGGCACCGGGAACGCCGGGAACCCTGCGATCGGCACCGCTAGCATGCGCGGGTGCAGGTGCGGGAGCGGGTGCGGGTGGGGGTGTGGATGGGCGCGGGCGTGTGCGTGAGGGTTGGTGTGCGCGTGGAGGGGGGGTTGGCCTGCCGCGTGAGTGAGTGGGGTGAAGGGGAGAGGGTGGTAGAGAGAGGAGGGAGGAGCGCCTCCAGGGAGGACCCCTGCAGCTCCTGTATGGAAAGGGGGGCCTGGAATAACGGATCCTGCTGCTGCAGCTGCTGCTGCTCCTGCTGCTGCTGGAATAACGCCTCGACCTTGCCCTGCTGCTGCAGGCACAGCAGCACCAGCAGCACCAGCCACAGCAGCAGCGGAACCAACGCCACTCAAAGAAGCTGCTGCAGCCGCCGCCGCAGTAGCAGCTGCAGAAGCACCAGCAGCAACGACGCCACCTCCAGCCTGCCTCACCCCCCCTGCTGCTCCTGCCCCTGTTGCTGCTGCCCCAGCAGCAGCTGCCACTCCGCCGTGCCGATACCCGCCCCCTCTGCCCCCCACAGCGCCAGCAGCAGCGCTGCTTCCCCCAGGCGCAGCCCCCCCCTGGCGTTGCTGGTACCTCATAGGTCTCCCGTGCTGATTCCCCTGCTGGTGCTGGTGCTGATGCTGGTGGTGCTGGTGGTGCTGGTGGTGCGGTTGGTGCAGCTGCTGCTGCTGCCGTTGCATGTGCAGAATCGGCTGCCCCGCGCCTGCCGCCGCCGCAGCAGCAGCGGAAGCAGCGTGGGTAGGAGCTGAGGCGGTGTGCTGATGTGGAGAGGCCGCAGATGACGCACCTGATGCAGATGCACCAGTGGAAGCTCCAGGGGATACGCCAGTAGAACCGCTACTCTTCCCCCCCTGCTGCTGCTGCTGGTGCTGGTGATGATGGTGGTGGTTGTGATGCTGATTCTGCCGCTGTGGCTGAGTCGAACCCCTAGCAGAAACTTTAGACCCCGCTCCTCCTCCTCCCCCTCCACCACCACTGCTCTTCTTAGCACCACCCTCACTCTCACCCCCCTGGGTCTTCCCCTTCGGCCCCCCCGTCCCACCCTCCCCGGGTTTCTCACACCCTCCTTCCTTCTCCACCCCCTCTTCCTTATCCCCTGTCTTGCCACTCTCAACCTTCCTCCCGTCCTTCCCCTTCTCCCCAGCACCAGCCTGCTCTCCAGGCTTCCCTGCCTGCTTTCCCCCCCTACCCTGCTGCCCCTGCTGCTGTCTCTGCCCGTCCTGCTTCCCACTGGCGCCATGAGACTGCGACTGCGACCCCTGGTGCTTCTGGCTTCTCCCTTCAGCAGACCCAGCGCCACCGCCTGCCTGGCCTGTGCTTCCCTGCCCCGCCCCGCTGTCGCCCAGACGCTTCAGTATCGCCGCGTCGTTCCCCTGCCACGCCGGGCGCCGGGACCTCGCCGGCTGTGGTGCCGCTGCCAGCGGTTTCCCATCCGCGGCTGTAGCAGCAGCAGCTGCGTCGCTCGCGGCTGTAGCAGCGCCAGCGCCGGCAGAGGCACCTGCTGCCTGCCCGTCCTCCCCACCAGAGCGTGCCGCTACAGCTGTGGTAGAAGCAGCACTGCCTGCAGCACCACCCGTTGCACCAGCAGCAGCCCCCACACCAGCAATAGTTGCACCCCCTGCGGTCCTATCCGCCCCTTTGCCCGCCCCCTTCTTTCCCCCGCCCTTACCTTCCTTGCCCCCTCCTGCAGCCGGCGCCCCCCTCTTCACCCACACACCCGCGGATTTCTCCTCCCCACTCGCCCTCCGCCCCCCCCTTCCGCCCGCCCCCGCAGCAGCTCCCGCCGCCCCCCCTGCTCCGCCCCTCCCTTGCGCCTTCTCCTTGGGTCCGCTAGACACTTTAATCCACCCCTCCTCCTCCTCGTCACCAGCCTTCTCCCCGCTCGCACTCGGGGCTTTAGCCGCTGGTTTACCCTCTTTTGGAGGGCTACTTGAGCGGGTTTCCCCTGGCGCTGGTACTGTTGCTCCTGCCACAGAAGCCGGTACGTCAGTGCTAGCAGAAGCGCTAGCTGAGTCCGAGCGGGGTTCTTCCTTGCTCGCCTCCGCCACCCCTGCTGCGCCTGCTCCGCCTGCCACTCCCCCCGCCCCTCCGCCAGTCTCTCCCGCGCCTCCCTCTGAGGGCACTCCCGCTGCGCCCTCCGCGCCTTCAGGACTTCCCCCAGCAGCCGCGCCTTCCTCCGCCTTCCCCAGTAAAACCGCAGCAAATGACACATTGGCGCTACGCACCGACCACACACTCCCCCCACCTCCCGCCCCACCTGCGCCCCCCTCCCCCGCAGCCTTCCCCGGACTCCCGCCTCTCCCCGCCCTCTCCGCGTCTGCCTCCCCCGCTTTTTCCCCCTCCGCCCCTTGCTCGGAAGAGGAGGACTCTTCGCTCCGCCTATCCTCCGTATGGAGAACCCCGTTACCGTTACACTCCGCCTCGTGCTCCCCCCCGCCCGCGGACGACCGCTCCTCGCTGCTGCTTCCCCCCGTGGTGCTCAAATCGGGGGAAACCAGTCCGCTCCCGCTACTTCCGCTTCCAGACGACTTGCTGCAGCCGTCCGCCTCCCCCTGCCGCCACCGCCCTGCGGAATCCGCGCGGCCTCCGCTGTCCTTTCCGCCAGCTGCGGGAGGCGCGGGCGGCGGCGGCGGAACTGCTGCTGCCCCTGCTGCGCCGCCGCCACCCCCTCGCCCTGCGCCCACCCCTCCTGCTCCCCCTCCGCCCCCCCCAGCATGCCCCACGCCATTGCCCCCTTGGTTCTGCGCGGAGCGCCAATGCGCCCCCTGATGCGGGTGCCCGTGCTTCTTCCCGCGGAAATGCCCCCCACCGCCGCCAGAATAACCGCCGCGCATACCCCTGCCCTTGGGTTTGACCTTCTCCCACTGCCCGCCCTCCTCGTCCCCCTGCTGCTTCTTCTCCCCCTTGCCTTCTTCCCCTTCCAGCAACCCAAAGACTCTCAGCAAGTTGTTGGCCTGCACGAGGAACCAAGAGGGAAAAAGGCACGTGTGAAAGGTTGGGTTTTGAGACGTTTCAAAACTCCACAAACCAAAGACCCGCAGCAAGTTGTTGGCCTGCACGAAGAACCAAGAGGGAAAAAGGCACGTGTGAAGGTTGGGTTTTGAGACGTTTCAAAGCTCAACAAACCAAAGACTCTCAGCAAGTTGTTGGCCTGCACGAGGAACCAAGAGGGAAGAGGGAAACGCAAAAAAAAAAAAAAGTTTGTGTTGTTGTATTTCCCGGCCCCTTCAGAAGGAAGGGGGAGCGCTGCTGCTTTCCCCCGCCCTTGAGCTAGAACTTGTCTTACTGCCCGCCCTCCTCGTCCCCCTCCTGCTGCTGCTGCTGCTGCTGCTGCTGCGGCTGCTGCTGCTGCTGCTGCTGCTGCGGCTGCTGCTGTTGCGGCTGCCTTTCACCTTTCCCCCAATCCAGCAGACCAGAAATCCGAAAAAGGATATTCGCCTGTAGGAGGAATGAAAATAAACCCTTCTAGACTTTTCATAAGGGCATCTTACCTTCGCGTTAAGAGACGCCTCAACTCCCCAGGCCACGCTACCTCCAAGCCACCATGCCTTAACGCAATCACAAAGAAAACTTCAACCAGCAACCAAGCAAAAACGTTCTAGAAGCAATCATCCCTTGCCAGGAAGGGATGATCTTGCATTCACTCCTAAAAAAAAATTACCTCGAAACGTAGCTCGGAACGTTCCTCCGAAAGAAGGAGCGTTCTTTAGCATGAAAGAAGGTATCCGCTCTGGTGCATTGGTACAACTTCTTGTGTGTTGACTTATTAATCAGGATTTTTGCATTTACAATTCCCATAGATTGTACCTGATTTTTGCGTACGCCCCCCTCACAGAACGTGTCTCGTCACGAAAAAGCGTTCTAGCACGAGAGAAGAACATACCCGTCCTACTGCATTGGTACAGAGCCTTTTCAAGTTGACTCAAAAGGCATGTTCTTGCAGCCAACCCTCTAAAACGAAGTACCTCAAAGGGAGAGTAAGTACAGCAGAATCCGTATCCCTACGAACGCATCTGTCCTACTGCAGTAGTACAGGTGTCAACTCAAAAGCTATAATCTTGCATTGCATGGGATCCACCCACCCCTTTCAAAGAACGTGCATCAGGCGGAGACTGGGTATAGCCAGCAATGATTTCGAACCGCACAAGGCTACTGTGTATTGTGCCTTGGCAAGGCATGTTCTTGCATTGCATCCATCCACACCCACGTCCTTCAAAGAACGTGCATCAGGCGGAGACTGGCTATAGCCAGCAATGATTTCGAACCGCACAAGGCTACTGTGTATTGTGCCTTGGCAAGGCATGCTCTTGCATTGCATCCATCCACACCCACGTCCTTCACAGAACGTGCATCAGGCGGAGACTGGCTATAACCAGCAAGCAATGTTTTCGAACCACACAAGGGTGACTTGGCAAGGCTCGCAGCAACACCTGGTGACCTCTAGTCTAGATGGGGCGGCGTCTGACTGTGCGAGGCGGCGTCTGACTGTGCTAACGAATGACCTCGTATTTTGAGCCATGAACACAAGTCACGTGGTGAGGGCATCTCTAGATGAAGCGGCGACTGACTGTCTGTGCCTGGAAATGACCTGGTGAACTGAGATAAAAAGAGGTGACTTTTGAGTCGACTCAAAAGTCACCTCGCAACGTGGTGAGGGTATCCCTAGATGAAGCGACGACAGACTGTGCCTGGAAATGACCTGGTGACTTAAGATAAAAAGAGAGCGTAACTCGGCGAGGGGGAGCACGAGTCGTACCGTGGTGAGGGCAGCTCTGAAGGAGGTGGTGACTGGCTATGCGTTCGAATGGCCAGGTTATTCAAATCATTACCAAACGTAACTCGGCCGATGGGAGCTAGAGTCAAAGCTTGGGTCGTGCAGTGATACAGGACCGAAGGAACTTGACTTGGTGATTGCACCTCTAGGTGAGGTAGTGAGTACTTCTAAAACCCTGCAGACCTCGAAAAAAAGGAGATCTTGAGCCGAAGATTGGATCCGTTCGAGTAGTGCAAGCGCTGGTAACTGTAGCTCCAGGTGAGCTGGTTCGTTCAGCTAACTCTGACCCAACAGCACCTCGGGAAGAGAAAGTTCGAGACGTGACTTGGGCCCGTCACAGTGATACAGGCAAAAACCAACGGAATTGAACTTGGGTATCGCACATCTAAGTGGGTTAGTGAAGTGTGACCCTACACACCTCGAAAAGAGAGAGCTCGCGTCCAAGTCTGGCCTCGTCTGATTGGTACAGGCACCGGCGGAACTTGAGTTGTTGGATGCACCCCTAGATGACCAACGCACCTCATCAAGAAAGAGCGATCGAGTCAATACTTGGATCCGTCGCAATGGCGTTGGCACCAGTGATGAGTAAAGCTCTATGACATGGTTCGTTCGACTTGTTAGAACCTCGGTTCGTACCTCGGTCAGAGAGAGCTCGCGTCAAAGACTGGCCTCGTCGGATTGGTACAGGCACCAGCAGAACTTGACTTGTTGGATGGACCCCTAAATGACCAACGCACCTCATCAGGTAAGAGCTCGAGTCAATACTTGGATCCATCGCAATGGCGTAGGCACCAGTGATGAGTAAAGCTCTATGCCTTGGTTCGTTCGACTTGCTAGAACATCGGTTCTTACCTCGGTCAGGAAGAACTCGAGTCAATACTTGGATCCGTCGCGGTGGTATGGTGGCATTGATGAGTAAAGCTCTATACTTGGTTCGTTCTACTTGCTAGAACCTCGGTTCGCACCTCGGTCAGGGAGAGCTCGAGGCGGAACTTGGGCCCGTCATCGCGATACAGGAAAACGGCAAAACTGATCTTGGTCATTTCACCTCTGAATGAATAATTTCCTACACCTTTTTTCCATTCTTTTTCACAGAAAAGGAAATGGTGTAAGCAGCGACCGTATAACCCAGCGTACCTCGGTCAAAGAGAGCTCGAGGCGGAACTTGGGCCCGTCGTAGTGATACAGGAACCGACGGAACTTGGTCTCGTCCAGCGGTGACCGTTGCTCCCGCAGACGAACCCTAACCTGCATGACGCACAAAACGGAAGGTGGAAGACCAAGGGGATAGCCCGCTTGCCAATGCTCCATGAGAAAAGAAAGTGACAGTACAGTTTCAAGAACAGCAACACAAATTCACGCTAAGAAAATCATTTACCAAACAAACAAATACAAAAAAGGGAGGGGGGGGGGGGGGGGGGGGGGGGGGGGAAGGGGGGGGGAAGGGGGGGGGAAGGTGGGGGGGATTCGGGGGGTGTTGGGGGGGTGGAGGGGTGAGGGGAAAGGGGAGAAGGAGAAGGAGGATTCAACAGTCTGAAGCACAAGGTGAACCTTACTTGTGATGGAAATTTCGATAACGACGGGTCTAGGTTTAGGCCACCTTCGCTTGATGCCTATAATGGTTTGGGTGACGAAACGGCAAGAAGAGGAAGGAGTAGCGAAACAAGTACACAGAAATCAAGCGTGAGGGGACGGAGTTAGAGAGAGAAAGGGAGGCAATCTGATGCTTCGCCGGTTCTCAGAACGCTAGCTATGAGCTATTCTGCACCTTAGCGGTCTCTACGTCACAACCATTTACAGTACAGCAGGAAAAGTACACACTTCCATTGATCAAATGCAGCGTTCTTCTGTTCTAAACAACTCTTTGGCCACCAAGGGATTCTGATAACAAACCTCGAAGACGCCGTGTAAATGGTGAGTGGTGTAGTTGTAGAGAAACAGCGGCATTCCCGGTTGAATCCCCCGAACCGACTCGTGATACTTCTGCGGTAAGCCTGTAAGCAAGACACATAGGAGATCGAAAAACAGCGTGCGATAATGAATCCTCGTATCACAAAACTGCACTTGTTTCGCCTCGAACAGGATCGAACGGAGATCTAGAAACGAAGGTCAACATGGGAATGGCACATATAGTTTATCAGTCACTGACTGAATACGAGCCCCTCGACAGTTTGAAAAAGACACGGAAGAAAAAAACTACAACGAGACTTTCCCACTTGAGTAAAAAAAAAACAAAAAACAAAACCGGAAGATGCGCATTAACTTCAAGAACGTCGTTGAAACTGCGATGACGTGAGCACTGTGAACGACGTAATTACGACGCCGACTCAGAAGTCACTTCGTCAAAGCTGCGATAAAGCGAGCAACGCGAACGATACGACGGGAACCAATGCTGAAAAGGGCATCCAATGTTCGACAGCGATCGAGGGGTAAACGAACATCTATTCCTCTTATCAGGTGCCTTAGTTGCCATCAAAAGCTTTTGGCTGTGAACGATTTGCCTGACGCCGATCTACGGCTCGATAGGCGTATCGCGTATCAATCACCGAGAGACGCAAACCTGTCGATCGCCGACAGTTGTAAACCTGTCAATCGCCACGTCACGGCCTTCATCGCTTCGTTGTTGCACACGAACACGTAAACTGCCAGCAGCGTTGAAGCCACCCCAAAAGCATCACCAAGGAGAAGAGATACCCGTCGATCGGCAAGAAACGGGCTGACTTTTGAGTCGACTCAAAAGTCAGCTCGAATACGTCACCCGTCAGCTGCGTTGAAGTCACCCCAAAAGCATCACCAAGGAGAAGAGATACCCGTCGATCGGCAAGAAACGGCTCACCGAAAAGCTCGCGTTTAATGTCATCCTCCATGGTTTCATTGTTGCACACGAATATATAACCCGCAAGAGGGTCCTCCAACGGGGGAACGTCCGTCGACGGAACGGCAGACTTCCGATCGTGAAACCCCTCCTGCTGCCGGTACGTCTTTAAGTTGGCCATTTCAAATGGCCTGGCGGAGGGCCTGGACGGCCCAGCGCCTTAACCTAAGACTGCTTCACAAACTAAAAACTAACGGAGATTAATTTGGCGCTTCCGTTACAGGCCGACTCGACCTGGCCGTCCAACTAAACCCCGATAATGGAGGATGCAACGATAAGGGTTCAGACGTAGCAGACAGATGAACGAGAGAGATCGAGACGCCGATGGCAGTCTTGTGGGAGTAAAGACCGGGAAAGTAAGCTACTCCTGCCTTGACACACACTCCAGAAGATACAGAAGCTGCTCCGAACGCCCTAAACCAGAACCTGTTGGTGTGTGAACGAGCAGGACGGAATTCCGCGACAAAGGGAGGAGAACTGGGGGGTTTGGGTTGGGGAGAACGAGACGAGGTAGTAAGCATGGCTTGAGGTGAAGGTGTCGGCTCAACCGTTTTGTTCTCCCCTGTAACTCGCAGAAGCGCTTTGAAGGACTCATTAATCCGCTTAAACCGCAAACAAATATCTTTGCAAGGCCTTGTTCAATAAGGGGGATGGTTTGGGAGGGGGGTGAGGCATGCGGGAGGGCGTGATGGAATGGAATGGGATGGAAGCGAAGCGCAGTGTGCGAAGCGAAGTCGCTGTGCGACGTAAACGATATCAGATGCGATGTCCTTGTGATGGCTGACCTGCGTGCCTGTCGCAGAGCAACCATATCGGCCAGCCACAAACAGCTGCGGCGATGATGGGTGCGACTGGCGGTTCGTGAAATTCAGGGTGCTGTGCTGGGGACTGTGGCGATGACGAGCCGTCCATCGCACATGCCTCGCCTGGTCTGGCGACGCTTGCGAAATCTGGGATGATGTACCTGAGTGACCAGGTGGATTTCTCGAAGTCTGAACACCAATCATATGCGAGAAGCGGCCTTCCGTGGAGAAAGCTGCGGATAGGGCCGTGGATTCTTCTGGCTCTTGTGTACCTTGGCAGCCAGCCATCTGTGCCCCCGCAAGCAACTCCAGCACTTGAGGAACAATTTCTCGGAACAAATTGCCATAACTTCTGCGGCGCGCTTTGTGCGATATGAAGTGATAACTTCAACGAAAACATTAAATTGGTAAGGTATTGCTAAAAAATCGTAACATGAAAAAGCCACCCTTTTTTGGAGGGGTATGAGACATGATAGTGTTAACATAATCTCAGAACCTACTATACAGAGAGCAATACTGCTGGAACTCATAAAAAAACACTCTATTTGTTTTTTTTTTTTTTTTGGAAATTCAATCTCGGCCTCCTCCACTGGATGCCAGCTCTTGCCATGAGCTCTAAGCTCATGCAAAGCTCATAACCAAGCTTTTGTAGTCCATTTCTCATGATAGAACAGTCATTCACACCATGTGTCTCGCCATAGTGTGTCTGAAAAAGAAAGGGAATGGAGAAAGAAAGGGAGAAGGAAAATGAAACTCCCAAAAAGAACCCAAATGCAACACACATAAAACCCCCCCTCAAGTTACCCAATCAAAACGTCCAGTCAAGACACCCCATCAAGACCCATCCCACGCCCCATCCCCTCCCCCCCCCTCAATCACATCAACGTATCGACCATGTACGGGGCCTCCACCCAGAGAGCCCCGCCTTCCACATCGACATCGTCCCTCTCCTGATCCGCCAAATCTGTTGGAAACAATAAGTCTTAGAGCGCTTCTGTCGTGTCAAAACCCAAGACACTAGCGAAGCAATCCGAATCGAAACATCGAGTCAAACCTCGGAGGTTAGGGTAACCGCCTGGAGGTTACGAGAAAGTCAAAGGTCAGCGACCTTTGACTCGACAATTACAGCGCGACAGTTAAGGACACACAACTGACTCGTTACAGAGCAGTTGCCCGAGTCGCACTGTATCGAATCGCAACAGCAATACAGTTATCTATCTATTCGTATTCCCTGTACCCTTATATAAGACCTTGTATTTGCTTGTTTAATTTAATCTACTTTGCTCTCACACACCAGTGCAAGGTCGGTTCACAAGTTTCATTAAACGCTTCCGCTATTACAAGTTTCCTACCCAGAGTTATCCCCTGCAAAGATCCTTAAGGGCCTTCTCAGCCCAACATGGTATGAGAGCAGACAGGGGAAACTCTAAACTTTTTATATTACAAGACATGGCAACAAACAAGGAAAGGAGCTCCCCTAATGGCTCCTCGGGCACTACTCCTACTCCACCACCAGCCTCTGGCCTGCAGACAGAGGAAGGCACAGCAGCAAGACCAAAGGGAACGTCAACCGAGACCCCCACGAATCACCCTTCTGACTTCGACCAGAGCATGATGGAGAAATTCTTCTCCTTCATGTCCTTCTACGAGCAACAACAGCAGTCGGGACCTGCACAGACACACAACAGCAACAACGGAGCGACACCCATGAGCCTTGATGGGTCGTCATATGCGCGAGGGAATCAACAGCAGCAACCCACCTTCGCCCCGTACGAGCGCGGGTCGATCAGCTTCCTGCCTCAACCTTCACCTGCGCAAGACAAACCAATGGACGCGTTACAAGTTCAGTCGCAATTCGCGCATGTTTTGAAATTACAAACGTCAAGACCTTTCGACGGAAAGGACTTCTTCACCTGGTCATTTGAATTCGAGCTAATGATGGAGGGCGCGCAGATACTCGGCTTCTTCGACGGATCCCTGCAGTATCCAGCAAACGGCACACAGTATGAGAAGCAGCAGTATACGTATCAATCGATGATGGCGTATACTATTCTACTGAGAAACATCACACCAACCCAGCAGCAGAACATTCGCTCTTACCGGAACTTCGGCAACTCGGCGGAACTTGCGTACGACCATCTGAAGAACCTGTATCAGGCAACAGACAGTGTAAACCAGAGCAGGTTAATGGCGCAGTTGACAACAGTTGAAATGAAACCAGGAGAAAAGGGGTTGGCGTATATCAGCCGATGTCGCGAATTGCGCGACAAGCTTTTTCGATGCGGAGGATCAATCTCTGAAGACGCCTTCGTAACAGTCGTCATCAGTGGCCTCGGTCCTCAGTGGCGCGCCACCAAAGCAATTCTTCGAGCACACGGGAGGATCTCCGAAGCGGCACTCTGCGCAGAAATCCACGCCGAGCAGCAGGATATGGACATGCAAGAAGAAAGGCACAAGAAAAGGGCATTAGCACCGGAGTTCGCTTTCCACACTCAGCGACGACACAACAACTACAACAACCGACAGCAGCAGCCGAAGTTAGTACCTCCGTTTTGTCACATCTGGAAAACATCAGGACACCCCCGCACGCATTGCCCGTCTCGTCAGACAACACCACAGCGACAACTGCGGCCTTCAAGCTCACAAGTTGCTTCAACGCAAGCAAGTCCGACAACAACGATTCAAGCTTCAACGACTTCAACTGGACAACCTGCACAAGGAGCAAGAAACATAGTCAACTGCATGGTAAAGATAAACGACTCTTGCACAACAGAGTCACCACCCCATTACTCACCAGAAGAGGAGCTCGACAACAGGACGCCTCGCCGCGAATCACTCCACCCGAATCCGACTTACGCCGCCATCGCTCAAAGTGAACCGTCCGGCCAAGACGCTTGGTTCTTGGACAGTTGCTGCGGGCAACACATGTGCTCGTCCGGGCGCTTCGTACAACGCGAACATCGACTCCAACGAGAAGTGATCATCACGGTCGCCAACAATCAAAACCTGCGCACACGACGACAAGGAGTGGTACAACTTCAGTCAAGAGAAACAAATGTCATACTGCACATGTCTAAGGTACTCATTGCTGAAGGACTCGGTTACAACTTACTGAGTGTTAGCCAGCTGATGGCGAAGGGGATTCACCTGGAAGCCGACAGCACCACCCAGGAGTTCAAGCTATACCACGGGAGAGGCGGTCTCTACATCGGGAAGGCAGTGCTGAAGAACAACGTCTTCGTCCTCGACTTCGTTCCTGACCTGGGCACTGCAGACAGCGACGCCATCGTGAATTTTACTGATTGGACACACCCTCCTGATCTCGACCCCGACTTCAGCCCGGGAGGTTTCTGGTACTCCCACACTATCCCTGAAGCAGAACGAACAAGAGCGTTAGCGACGATTCAACAAACATCAGAAGCAGAGACAACATCGGCAGCAGCAACACCATCGGTAGCAGCAACATCGGCAGCAGAGACAACATCAGCAGCAGCAGGAACAACGACACCGGTCGCAGTCGACGAAGCACCACCAACACCCGCGCAACAGCTGAATCCGACTCAACGTGAAGTCCACCGAAACGCCAACTTCGTCGCCAGTTTTTACTCCAACTCCGACGCATACCAACGTTCACCCGGACACCGCGCTGTCAGATTACTATAGCTTATGCATGTTGTAGGCTGTAGTGGGGTAGCACATAAGGGGTACAACCCAATTAGGGTTGGTACTTGTACTGTTTTCATTTCATAGTTCATCATTCCTGTTCATTCAGTTTCACATGGTATAGAGCGGGTCCCTCTTAAGGACCGTTTTTTTTTTTGGCCCACCCACGATTTTTTTTTCTGCCCGGAGCGCGCCCTATTCTCCCCGAGGCGCACTCCCCCCTAGTGCGTGTCGCGCTGCCCTTGTGGCGCCCCGAGAGTCGCGCGCGCGACTCCTTTTTTTTTCGCGCGCGCGGCCCGGGTCCCACGTCGCGCAGGCCTTACGGCCGCGCCGCACCGCCCTCTCGGCTCTGCCGCGCCGCGCCGCCCTCACGTCGGCCGCGCGGCCTCCTCGTCGCTGCAGCCGGCCCCGCCGCTGCACCTCTGTCGGCCCCCCCGCTGCACCCTACCGGCCTCGCCGCCGCATCTGCCGGCCCGGCCGCCTCACCTAACGGCCTCGCCGCCGTGCCTGCCGGCCCGCCGCCTCACCTGACGGCCCGCTGCCTCACCTGACGGCCTGCCGCCTCACCTGCCGGCCCGCCGCATCACCTGACGGCCCGCCGCCTCGCCTGCTGGCCCACCACCTCACCTGACGGCCCCGCCGCCTCACCTGGCGGCCCGCCGCCTCACCTACTGGCCCGCCACCTCACCTGACGGCCCCGCCGCCTCACCTGACGGCCCGCCGCCTCGCCTGCTGGCCCGCCACCTCACCTGACGGCCCCGCCGCCTCACCTGACGGCCCGCCGCTGCACCCTAAGGCCCCGCTGCTGCACCTGCCGGCCCGCCACTGCACCCTACGGCCCGCTGCTGCACCCAACGGCCCGCCGCTACACCAGCCGGCCCCGCCGCTGCACCTACCGGCCCGCCGCTGCACCCTACGGCCCGCCCCTGCACCCGGCGGCCCGCCGCTTCGCCTGACGGCCCCGCCACTGCACCTGCCGGCCCGCCGCTGCGCCTGACGGCCCCGCAGCTGCATCTCCCAGCAGCCGAGCCGCCCTAGCTGCCGAGCCGCCCCAGCAGCCGAGCCGCCCGAGCCGCCCGAGCCGCCCGAGCCGCCCCAGCAGCCGAGCCGCCCCAGCAGCCGAGCCGCCCGAGCCGCCCGAGCCGCCCGAGCCGCCCCAGCAGCCCGAGCCGCCCGAGCCACCTGAGGAGCCGTGCTGCTGTTCCTGCGCTGTGTTCCTCTGCTGCTGACCTACCCGACTCTCCTAGCCCGGTGAGACTTTCAGCTGCTGCCATGGCCACCCCCAATGTTCTTACTTTTGACGCTGAGGGGAGGGCCATTGACTTTGCCGTCTGGATTGAAGACCTGCATATGTACTTACTGTGTGATGCGATAGATGAGGTCTCTCTCTTTGACTTTGTCTCTGGTGCTGTCCCTGCCCCGCCTGCTGATGCTGACTCTGCTGCTCGCTCCAAGTGGGCGACCCGCGATGCTGCTGCACGTCTTGCTGTGCGTCGCCACCTCCCTTCCTCTGAGCGTGCCCACTTTAGTCAGTGCAAGACCGCTCAGGCCTTGTACGACGCTGTAGTTGCACGCTACTCCTCCCCTTCCTCCGCTACCCTTAGCCGCCTCATGTTACTGTTTCTCTTCCCTGACCTCGCTTCCTTTCCCACTGCTGCTGACCTCGTTACCCACCTCCGCGCTAGTGACACCCGCTACCGTGCTGCCCTTCCTGCTGAGTTCCGCGCTGCGAACCCTCCTCCCATGTACATCACTCTCTACTTTCTCGTCACCCGTCTCCCTGAGTCCCTTCGTGTCGTTAGGGACCAGTTTCTCTCTGTCTGTCCCACCACTCTCACTGTCGACCTCCTTGAGGAGTCCCTGCTAGCGGCTGAGAAGAGTATTGTCGCTGTAGGGGCCTCTCGGGGTGACCCTCGCACCCCCATCTTTGAGGGGTGTGGTCCTTCCCCCCTGCTGCCCTCTGTCGCCTCTGCCGCTGCGGCCGACCTCGCTGGTTTTGAGTCGGTCGGCGCGGCGTCTGCCCCCAGCGGCAGACGCCGCTCTGGCAAGGGCAAGGGGGGCAAGGGAGCGGGTGGAGCTAGAGGGGGCGGTGGAGGAGGCAGTGGGGGTGGAGGGGGGAGTGGGGGTGGCGGTGGGGGTGGTGGCGGGAGTGGGGGTACTAGTGGCGGCGGTGGAGGCGGAGGTGGCGGCGGAGGTGGTAGCGGAGGAGGCGGTGGGAGCGGTGGGAGCGACGGTCCTGGTGGGGGAGGTGGCGGTGGAGACGGGGGTGGCGGTGGAGGCGGGGGGTGGCGGTGGAGGCGGGGGTCGGAGTGGCTCGTCCCAGCGGAGCAGCTCTGGGGGTGGTCAGCGCCAGCAGCAGCAGCAGCAGCAGCAGCAGCAGCAGCAGCCGCAGCAGCAGCAGCGCTCTCGCACCGTCCCCGGCCCTCAGCAGCTCCGTGAGTGGTACTTGCAGCGTCAGCGCGGTGGTGCGCTTGGTCCCTGCCCCTACGTTCTTCGCACTGGTGACCGTGCAGGGGAGAGGTGTGGAGGCGCCCTTACAGCCCGTCGCTGCTTTGGCCGCCTGACCGACGCCTGGCGTCAGCAGTTTCCGGAGGCCGCTGAGATCCCCCGCTGGGGAGAGCTGTCTAGGGCTGGTGTAGCTATTTATGATCTTGACTTTGATGCTATTCTCTCTGCTATGTATGCTGTGACTGGTAGTGATGAGGATGACTGTTACCGGTGTTTCCCGCCCGACCCGGGCATTGGTACTGCCGCGTCAGGTACTAGTGAGGCTGCTGCTCTAGGTGCCAGTGCGTCTGTGCTCTCAGGTACTGGTGAGTCCGCCCTCTCAGGTACTGTGTCGGCTTCGGCCTCTCACACCTTCACCCTTGACTCTGGAGCGTCTCGCTCCTTCTTTAGGGACCGCACCACTCTCACGCCGCTGAGTCGGCCTGTTGCGGTGTCCCTGGCTGACCCCTCTGGGGGGCCTGTCCTGTCTCGCTTCTCCACTGTCCTCCCGTGTCCGGCGGCCCCCTCTGGCACCCTGACTGGTCTCTACCTCCCCTCGTTCTCGACGAACTTGGTGAGTGGTGCCGACCTTCAGGATGCGGGTGTCCACCAGTTCACCCCTGCTCGTCAGCGGGTGACCCACTGCACGGAGGCGGATACAGGTCGCCACCTCGCTACGTTTACACGTCGGCCAGGGTCGAGCCTGTACACACTGACCACTGCTTCTCCTCCAGGTACTGCGTCTGGTAGGGTCCCTTCGTCTGGTCAGGTGTTTGCCGCAGCGTCCAGGTCTAGTCCTGAGTCTGCCCCCTGTTCGTGTCCTCGTCTGTCTCACGAGACCCTCCTCTGGCACCACCGCCTTGGCCACCCCTCTCTGCTTCGGCTCAGAGGCATGGCCTCGCGAGTCCTTGTGTCTGGTCTTCCCCGGTCCCTCCCTCCCCTCCCTCCGGGCCCTGGCCCTGCCTGTGTCCCCTGTGTCGAGGGGCGCCAGCGTGCTGCCCCTCACTCCTCCCATTTTCCTCCGACAGAGGCCCCGCTGCAGACGCTTCACATGGACGTGTGGGGCCCAGCCCGCGTCCGTGGCCAGGGTCAGGAGCGCTACTTCCTGCTGGTGGTTGACGACTACTCGCGTTACACCACAGTCTTCCCCTTGCGCAGCAAGGGTGAGGTCACTGAGGTGTTGATCGACTGGATCCGCGCAGCTCGTCTCCAGCTTCGGAGGAGCTTTGGCTCTGACTTCCCTGTTTTGCGTCTGCACTCGGACAGAGGCGGAGAGTTCTCCTCTGCCCTCCTGAGTGCCTACTGTCGTGTGCGAGGCATCCGTCAGACCTTCACGCTTCCGGACTCACCACAGCAGAATGGGATTGCTGAGCGCCGCATTGGCATGGTCATGGACGTCGCTCGTACGTCCATGATGCATGCGGCTGCTCCCCATTTTCTGTGGCCGTTTGCGGTCAGGTACGCTGCGCACCAGATCAACCTCCACCCCAGGGTCTCTCGACCGGAGACCTCCCCAGCTCTGCTGTGGACAGGGAAGGTTGGCGATGCGTCGGCGTTCCGGGTCTGGGGATCTCGGGCGTTTGTTCGCGACCTGTCTGCGGACAAGCTGTCCCCTCGTGCTTCTCCCTGCGTCTTCCTGGGGTTCCCCCCCGACGCCCCTGGGTGGCAGTTTTACCACCCCACCTCTCGACGTGTTCTGTCCTCCCAGGACGTCACGTTCGACGAGTCGGTACCCTACTACCGCCTCTTCCCCTACCGCACTCCGTCCCTCCCCCCACCCCCGCTCTTCTTGGTACCAGGTCCCCCCCCGGTAGTCCCCCTCCCCCCTCAGGGTCCTGCCCCTTCAGGTGTGTCCCAGGTAGACGCGGTTGAGCCTGTCGAGGTCACTGGTGACTCTGGTGCTGCTGCGGGAGCTGAGCCTGGGGGTGCGGAGTCTGGGGGTGCTGAGCCTGGGGGTGCTGTGCCTGGGGGTGCTGAGCCTGGAGGTGTCGAGCCTGGGGGTGCTGAGCCTGGGGGTGCTGAGCCTGGGGGTGCTGCGCCTGGGGGTGCTGTGCCTGGGGGTGCTGAGCCTGGGGGTGCTGAGCCTGGGGGTGCTGTTCCTGGGGGTGCTGAGCCTGGGGGTGCTGTGCCTGGGGGTGCTTCGTCTCGCCGGGAGCCACTCTCCTCACAGGAGCTGCGTGAGTGGTTTGACCGGCACTGGAGGCGTGCTGCTGGTGCTGGTGGTTCTTCGGCTGCGGAGGGTACTGCTGCCACGCGTCCTGGCGGTGCTCGTACTGTGGGTGCTGGAGCTGCTGGGTCTGAGAGCTCTCCTGGAGCTGGTACTGCTGAGGGTGTTGGCGCTGAGCCTGCGGTTGGAGGTCCGACTGACAGCACTCCTGGTGCTGCTGCTGGAGGTTCTGGAGCTTCTGGTGGTTTTGCTGGAGGTGCTGCTGGAGTGGGTGCTCCTGACGGGCCTACTGGTGCTGTTCCTGCTGTTTCTGGCGTCGCCGCGCGGCCCCGACCGTACTTCGTTCCGCTCCTGCAGCAGGTTCTTGGTCTTGCACCTCCTCCTCCTCCCTTAGAGGGTCCGCAGCCTGTCCGGTCACAGCCACAGCTACAGCCTGCCTCCCCTTTGCCTGCTCCTTCTCCCTACGCTGGTCCGACTGGAGGTCTTACTGAGCGTCGTGAGCCTGCGTCTCGTCCTGCGTCGCCTGTTCGTACTGAGCGCGCCAGTGGTCGCGGGTCGCGTCAGCGTCCTCCTCCTGTCCCTGGCACGCACCGGATGTCACTGCGTCCGTCCACTGCTCCTCTGCGTGCCCCTTTGCCTTCTCCTCCAGCTTCCTCTCTTCCTGCTCTTGCCGACCCGGAGTCGGACTCTCTTCGTGCTGCCAGTCATACTGTCACGCGTCTCCTTGCTACTGCAGTCACTGACCCTTCCTTCGAGTCGTCTGCTGCGTCTGCCCTTGTCACTGAGCTTGTCGACTTTGCTGCGCGCTGTCGTCTAGACTACGCTGCTCGTCTTGTCACTGAGTCTGAGTCCGCCTGTCCTCCGTCCGTCGGGGGTGAGTGTGCCCTTGGCACGGACGTCCTTGAGGACAGGCAGGAGGAGTTCCACTGTCTAGCCGCTGCTTCACCTCGTCTCGCGTCTGTACTGCTAGCCCCTGAGGGAGACCTGGATGCACCAGACATCCCGACTCCGCGCTCTTACGCGGAGGCGATAGAGGGTCCCTACTCCTCTCTGTGGCAGGCAGCTATGGATGCAGAGATGGCTTCCTGGAAGTCCACAGGCACCTACGTTGACGCTGTTCCCCCTCCTGGGGCGAACATCGTCAGTGGCATGTGGATTTTCAGGGTGAAGCGGCCGCCGGGTTCTCCGCCTGTCTTCAAGGCGCGTTACGTGGCTCGTGGCTTCAGTCAGCGGCAGGGGGTTGACTACTTTCAGACCTTCTCCCCCACCCCGAAGATGACCACTCTTCGGGTTCTGCTGCACGTTGCTGCTCACCGCGACTACGAGCTGCACTCTCTCGACTTCAGCACAGCTTTCTTGCAGGGCAGCCTGCACGAGGAGATCTGGCTGCGTCGCCCACCTGGCTTCACTGGGTCTTTCCCTCCTGGTACCCAGTGGAGTCTCCGGCGTCCAGTCTACGGTCTCCGTCAGGCGCCACGTGAGTGGCACGACACACTGAGGACTACGCTCGCGGCACTTGGGTTTGCTCCTTCTACTGCCGACCCGTCGCTGTTTCTGCGCACCGACACCTCTCTACCGCCGTTCTACATCCTCGTGTACGTCGACGACTTGGTCTTTGCCACAGCTAACACTGCTGGACTCGCCTACGTGAAGTCCGAGCTGCAGAAGAGACACACGTGCACTGACCTGGGTGAACTGCGTAGCTACCTTGGCTTGCAGATCACCCGGGACAGAGCACGCCGCACCATTACCCTGACTCAGTCACACATGGTGCAGCAGGTCCTTCAGCGCTTCGGCTTCACGTACTCCTCGCCTCAGGCCACTCCTCTGCCTACTCGCCACTCGCTCTCAGCTCTGCCTTCGGATGAGTCCGTAGAGTCGAGTGGTCCGTTTGCAGAGCTTGTTGGCTGCCTCATGTACCTGATGACCTGCACACGACCTGACCTCGCATACCCTCTTAGCATTCTCGCACGCTTTGTTGCTCCTAGGAGACACCGACCAGAGCACATGGCTGTAGCGAAGAGGGTGTTGCGTTACTTGTGCAGTACGTCGGGCATGGGGCTAGTGCTTGGAGGGCGCAGTCCAGTGGTCCTCACTGGGCACGCAGACGCTTCTTGGGCTGACGACCAGGCTACGCAGCGGTCGTCACAGGGTTACACCTTCAGCCTTGGTTCCGGCTCTGTCTCGTGGCGGGCTACCCGCTCGTCTTCTGTTCTCGGCTCCAGTTGTGAGGCTGAGATCTACGCTGGGGCTATGGCTGCGCAGGAGTTACGCTGGCTCACCTACCTACTGACCGACCTTGGAGAGCAGCCTCGTTCTCCTCCAGTCCTGTACGTAGACAACAAGGCCATGCTGGCCTTGTGTCAAGAGCAGCGACAGGAGCACAGAACGAAGCACATTGCTCTCCGCTACTTTCTTGCTCGTGAGCTACAGCAGCGTGGACAGTTGCGACTTGCGTACGTGGCCTCTGAGGCCAACACTGCTGATGTCTTCACCAAGGCACTTGCGCCTTGTGATCATCAGCGTTGTTGCACGCAGTTGGGTCTTGTGCCTGTCTTGCCTCACTTGCTCTCCTCTTGACCTTGCTTGTACCTTCGCCTATATATACTCTTGCTCTTGCTTGCTTGACTCTTGTATATCTCTATATATGATCTTGCATGTGAACTGGCCGTCTGGCCTTTGAACTTGTGCTCGGAATGCGTGGTGACTTTGTGATCCACCCTGAGCTTTGCTTTGCTTTGCTTGACTGGTCTTGTGACCCCTTGTTCTCCCCCACTTTGCCTATGGGGGTGTGTCAGATTACTATAGCTTATGCATGTTGTAGGCTGTAGTGGGGTAGCACATAAGGGGTACAACCCAATTAGGGTTGGTACTTGTACTGTTTTCATTTCATAGTTCATCATTCCTGTTCATTCAGTTTCACACGCGCCTCTAAAGAGATCTGGCACGCACGCACAGGACATCCAAGCAACACGGTTTTAAATAACACGATAAGAGCAGGAGTTCTTGACAAAGACTCCCTACTTCTACCCGATGGCAGAGAACTCCAAAAGGCACGAGGGACTTGCCTTATATGTCTCGAAGCTGACTTACCTCATCGACCGTTCGCTCCACATCACAACCCGAGCGCTCTAGCGTACGCACCACTCGAAAAGGTCTACAGCGACATCCTCTACAATCGCGAACCAGGACAAGTTAACTACAACTACACCATCACCTTCATCGACGCCGCCACTCGATATGTCTGGCATCGTAACCTACCCAACCGCGACTGTGGCAGCAGTACCTACACGCCCGCCTCATCCGCATCGGTTTCAAACAACTCCCGCATGACCAGGGCATGTATCGCCTCACAAAGGGAAGCGACTACGTTCTCCTAATCGTCTACGTTGACGATCTCCTCTACATTGGGTCAACCGACGGCATCGCCACGTGGTTCGAAGGGGAGCTTCAGAAAGACCTCACGCTCACGGTCTCTTCTACGGTTACGCAGTACCTTGGGCTCAACATCCGCGAGGAAGAAAATGCAATCTATCTAAGCGCCGAGAAGTACGCCGACACCATCACGAAACGCTTCGGCCTCACACCAAGCGCCATCTCCACGCCTTACCGCTACATGTCAGGAACCGAAAAGGGACGATCTACTCTACTCAAGCCCGCCGGCATACGCGACTATCAGAAGAAGCTCGGATGTCTTCTCTTCGCAGCAGTCACATGCCGTCCCGACTTATCCTACTCCGCGAGCCAGCTCGCCACCTATCTCAAGAAGCCTGAAGTAGAGCATCTGGCGGAACTCGATCGCGCTCTCCAATATTTCGTCAGCACCGCGACGATTGGATTAACCTATCACAAAAACGCAACTACACCGACCAAGCTAATCGGCTACGTCGACGCCGATCACGCCGGCGACACCGATAACAGACGCTCACGCACCGGCTATGTCTACCGCCTCGAACCTATCGGTCCTATCTCCTGGCAGTTGAGTAAGCAGGAGTTAATCGCACTGTCTTCAGCTGAAGCAGAACATATTGCACTCTGCTCAGCCACCAAGGAGGGACTTTACCTTCGCGAACTACTGGAAGAAGCAAAGTTAGCCGAGTTACCTTGCTTCACCGTGTTCTGCGACAACCAGTCAGCAATTCGCATCGCCAACAAGAATGGCTTCGCAAACAGGACGAAACACATCGCCCTGCGCTATTTCTTCGTGAAGGACGAGATCGAAAAGGGGAAACTCGATCTATCATACTGTCCAACATCTGAGATGGCAGCCGATTACTTGACCAAGAAGCTCGGAAAGCAGAAGTTCGAATACTGCATGATGCTGACTGGACAAGGCCACGTCACCTGCGGCGACACTCCAGAAGCGAAGGGGAGTGTTGGAAACAATAAGTCTTAGAGCGCTTCTGTCGTGTCAAAACCCAAGACACTAGCGAAGCAGTCCGAATCGAAACATCGAGTCAAACCTCGGAGGTTAGGGTAACCGCCTGGAGGTTACGAGAAAGTCAAAGGTCAGCGACCTTTGACTCGACAATTACAGCGCAACAGTTAAGGACACACAACTGACTCGTTACAGAGCAGTTGCCCGAGTCGCACTGTATCGAATCGCAACAGCAATACAGTTATCTATCTATTCGTATTCCCTGTACCCTTATATAAGACCTTGTATTTGCTTGTTTAATTTAATATACTTTGCTCTCACACCAGTGCAAGGTCGGTTCACAAGTTTCATTAAACGCTTCCGCTATTACAAGTTTCCTACCCAGAGTTATCCTCTGCAAAGATCCTTAAGGGCCTTCTCAGCCCAACAAAATCTACGTTAATCCCCTCCATGGAAGACGCCGCTCGAAGCAGGATGACACGGGCTTGCGCACGTTGTAACGCCACCCCGATGAGCGTCTTTAGTGACCCTAAAAGATAAGCCGAAAACACAGAGTCGTCCTCTCGACAAGCCCCCCGCGACACAGCTAGCCCCACGTGCGCATCCCCCTGCTGACGAAGCCACCGCTGAAAACGACCGCCGAGACACCCCCACGTCTCAACTATCAAAGGGGTGAACTGCACGCAGGCGCGTAATCACTCGTTTTGCGACGCTCCCATTCCCTTGCCGCCACACCTATTTGACGCCCGCACTGTCCCAGCAGTGATGGAGACAGCGATAGCGGGTCCGCGACGCTGATCTCTAGGGCGTGAGCCTCTCCAGCCATTGGACGTCGCACCGCCACATCAACCCGCTTCCCTTGTAGCACCACACTATCCTCCAATGTCACCACCCCCCCCCGACGCCTTAGAGATCCTCGCCACCGCAAACTTCACCTCATCATGCACCCGAGAAGGACCATGCTGGTGCCTGCATCTCAGGGCATGGTGCGGGTCTGCTGGGTCAACATACGTTGTGCCACAAACACACCTCCCCGCCACCTGCAGCTGCTGAATTGGGAGGCCGGGTCGTATAGCAGCAGCAATGCCCCACTCAGCCGCAGTGAATGTGAGATCTGAGTGAGCCGGAACCGCCGAAACCCATGCACCTGCCCCCGAGCCCTGAAGGGATGTGAAACGGGCCAAGGTAGCATCGTCACGAGCCAAGCGGCGCAGTGCCTGGAGCTCCTCTACAGCTAACTGCCGCTGACGCGCCTGGAAAAGCCGAACAGGAGGGGACGCTACACACAGAGGTAAGCCCGGTATCTCGTGGCGGATAGTCGCTGGCAGCTGCTCGAGAGCCTTGACAAACCACGGGTCAAGAAACTCTACCCCTGTCGAAGTGGTGAGGTACTCAGCAAACATCGCCTCCTCACCCGCCACCCCTAACTGTGCAATGTCCCCCGCGGCCTGCGCCCACCCGCAAACATAGGACAGTGGGCTCAAAGAGGCCGCCGCCCGGATCCCGAACCCACCGAGACGCACAGGGAGATACAGCTGCATGCGTGCGCGCCTAGACCGGTCGGGGTCCTGCTCCCAAGTGCCAGGTGGGAAAAGCTGCTCAAAGCAATCCTCTAAACAGCTGTCCCAATCCCTAAAAGCCTCAACCACCTCCGGACGCGGCGGCATAGTCCGGGCGAGGTACATCGGCCGCGCTAAACACTTGATTTGTTGCGTGTCGATGCTAGCAAAGGACAATTTCTATTATCCCTCAATAATGGGTGCAACGAATACGACACCTTATGATAACAAAGGTCTCCTAATATCAATCTCAGGTACTACATTAATCGTTGTGGGCGTTTTGGCGCACGAAGCTGCACAGCAAGGTGCAGATTTCATGCAGTGAATGGCAAAGTAAACGGGCAGTGCTGTGAAAACAAAGGCGAGCGAGAGCAGCGACGGGATGAGTTGTGTGACGAGAGACGAAATGACAAGGTACCTGGAGGTGGGGAGTTGGGGTAGGAAGAGTGAGGAGGGAAGTGTAGGGGTGGAGTGAGTGAGGGGATACAAGGGGCATAGAGCCACATCAGCTGAGTGACAAGAGACGAGATGACAAGGTACACGTGGGTGAGTTGTAGAGAAAGAAAAGGACAGATATGTAGGGGTGGAGTGAGTGAGAGGCCAAAGAAGCACAAAGGCACATCAGCTGAGTGAGAAGAGATGAGATCACAAGATACCTGTGGGTGAGTTGGGAAGATTAGGAAGGAAGAATTGTACCGGTAGGGGTGGAGTGAGTGAGAGAATAAGGGAGAGACAGAGAGTCACTTGTGGAACTGCAGCGCCAACCACGGGGGTTGCTTTAAAAGGCACCTCACTACACATGTGTGTAGTGAGTGAGAGAATAAGGGAGACACAGAGTCACTTGTGGAACTGCAGTGCCAACCATGGGGGTCGCTTAAAAGCCACCTCACTCCATCTGTGTGTAGTGAGTGAGAGAATAAAGGAGAGACAGAGTCACTTGTGGAACTGCAGCGTCAACCATGGAGTTCGCTCTGGCTAGTGAGTTCAACCAGCCAGGAAGGTCAGGAAGGAGAATTGAGAAGGATTGATAGGCAGGTGTGGGCAGCTCTTACGACAATGACGCCTGGAAGCGGGTCAAGGCTGGCCTTGTAGGAGCGGGCCAGGTCCGGCAGGTCAATAGGAGAATTGAGAAAGATTGATAGGCAGGTGTTGCTTACGTGGATACAACGACGACGATGACGCCTGGAAGCGGGTACAGGCTGGCCTTGTAGGGGCGAGGCAGGTCCGGCAGGTCCCAGCGCAGCTTGATGAGCGATGCCCCCACGAGGCCGTAGAACATCCATGCAGCGATGCCGAAATAGTCAATCAGCTGAGGATGGATGGAACGAAGGGGTGGGGGAAGGGGAATGTGGGAACAGAGGAAAGGCGGGTCGAGAAGGTCCCATCGCAGCTTGATGAGGGACGCCCCCACGAGGCCGTGGAATATCCACGCAGCGATGCCAAAGTAGTCGATAAACTGAGCGGGTGAGAGGAAGGAGAGAGAGCAAAACGAATTGAAAAGCAGGTCAGGGAAGGTCTTAACGCAGCTTGATGAGGGACGCTCCTACAAGACTGTAGAACATCCACGCAGCGATGCCGAAATAGTCGATCAGCTGAGCGGGCGGCAGGAATGAAAGAGCAAAGGGAGGGAATACAAAAGCAGGTCAGGAAGGTTCCAGCGCAGCTTGATGAGTGGCGCTCCTACAAGGCCATAAAACATCAGCACAGCGATGCCAAAAATGTATATTAACTGGAATTAAAAGGAAAGGGTGGGGGACAGGGACTGTGGGTGCAGGGGAAAGTAATTGGAAAATCTGACGACAAGGCCGTATAAGGGCGTGTCTCACTTCGGGACAAGAGTACTGTTCATGTCATCCGAGATTCCTAGACGACAAATGATATTCCAGTAGTGTAGCTGAAATGCACTCTATTGGTCGTCCAAGAATCTTGGATGACATGAAGAGTACTCTTGACCCGAAGTGGGACACGCCCTAACATCCACGCAGCATGCAGCAATGCCGAAGCAGTCAATCAGCAAAGCGGGCGAGGTCATGATGGAGAAGGGGTGTGAAGGCTGAAAATGGGGAATGATCCAGGTTTTCGCACCCATGGAGCAATAAGATGGTGTGGGGTAATGGAAGAAACGGGGAAGGGGGCAAGGGGAGTGAAGGCGTGACAGTAAGAAAACAGGTTTATAGGAGCGCATGTTTATGAAGGCTAGGACGAAATAGTGAAACATTTGATGATGAGAGGGCAGGGAAAGGGGAGAAAAAGACGAGCAGCGAAGGCTTGAGAACAAGGGAAAGAAGGTTTGAAGGGCATAAAACATAATGAGAAAACATGTGTCACAAATCTGTAGCTTTTATGTATATACCTTTTCGTATACAGTACACAAATGCTATATCTCTGTACTGTACACATGTGCACTTTCCATAAACTGTACCTTCTCAAGGTGGTTTGCCGCCACGAAGACAACAACCGCAATCCACCCGCCCTGAAGTTTGGATTGGAAATGGCGAGAGACACAAGGGAAGAAAGTACAACTTGAAAGGTTACAATTTTTTTTTTAGGTTTAAAGAAATGGCAATAGTGGATCCTTGATGGGGGAACGAGAGTGATGGGAATGAAGTAACTGAAAAAGAAACTGCGCATCATGTTGCGAGAAAAAAACGTTGGGATGATGGTCGCACTGAACGACAATGGCAAGGAAGGATTGAGGTCGTAGAGCTGAAGAAAGGAGAAAGAAGGGAAAGCATTGGGCGAAATGAAGTGTTCACAGTGGCAAGGAGTGAAGCGTAGGGAGCTCCTCCGGAAGTGACTGCACTGAGAAACGAAGTGACGGAGTGAAGCCAAGTTGTGTAAAGATGCACCGAGTGAAGGTTTGTGCAAGCCAAGGACTTACAGTGGCAAGGAGTGAAGCGTAGGGAGCTCCTCCAGAAGTGACTGCACTGAGAAACGAGAACAGCTGGCCGTCCCTTGCCTTGGCGTACTGTATGCCAAGGCATAAAACATAATGAGAAAACATGTGTTACAAACATGTGGGGAAAAGGGACAGAAATCGATACGGGAAGAGGGAAAGAGTTTCTATATATTCACATGCGACTTATGAAGAACCATGCGTGGCACAGCACCGACCAAACTCATAGCCACTGCAAATGAGTTCGAGTAACAGTTCTGCTTATTCAAACCCTGTATATATATGTATATATATGTTTATCTATATTGCATATATGTATGCATATATACATGTATGTGTATGCATCAAATATGACTTACAAAGAAACGCGCGTGACACAAAAGGGTGGCGTTGGCAGCGCCGAGCACGTTGAGAGCAACCAGGAAGGCAATGAAACGACCGGAATGAGGACCAAACACTGCTTCCACCGCTTCTACCGCCACCACTTCCGACTTGCCCACGGCTAAGGTGGGATCAATGGGGAGGGGAATAGAGACGAGTGAGTAAGGGCAGGAAGGGGATGAAGAGCGACCGGAGGGAGTGCCAAACACAACGTTGACTGCCTCTACCGCTACCACTTCTGATTTCCGTACGGCTGAGAGTCGAAGGGTTGTTGGGAGTAAGGGGAAAAAGAGCATGGTGTGAAGGGGATGAAGCAGGCAAAGGAGTTGAAGGCACAGTGTAAGAACCGCATTGATGTTGTGTCAATCTTGCAGTATTGTAAGCAATGTCGTTGTATGGTGATGTTGGTGATGTTGTTGATATTGTTGATATTGGCAGCGTACCTGCTAGGGGAAGAATGCAGAAGTAGGCGGAGTTGACTGCGAGCTGATTATGCGGTGCCATGCAGTCGGTTGCGGCGCAGTACGGTTCCACGCGGTTTTGTGAAGGTTCATGCAAGGTCACAGGGGGGGAAATGGAGAGTGTGGAAAGCACGGCATGCCAAAGCAGAACAATGCTCAGCCACATACAATGCTCAGCCACATACAATGCTCAGCCACATACAATGCTCAGCCACATACAATGCTCAGCCACATACAATGCTCAGCCACATACAATGCTCAGCCACATACAATGCTCAGCCACATACAATGCTCAGCCACATACAATGCTCAGCCACATGCACTTGTCCTCGACAATCGGTGCACATAAAGTTGAGATTCAGAGGGATATCTACACGACCACTCACGCGGATGCGGAGGGCATGAGCATGCCAAAGGAGTGCAACAGCCAGCCAAATTCACTCCTCCGCACAAAAGAGTGAACCGGTAGTTAAAATCTGATTCATACATATCTGAATCACCACTCACACAGATGCCAACGGCAGTGAGCATGCCAAAGGAGAGCGAGCGAGGCAGGTCCCTCTTTGGGTTCTTGAGCTCTTCTGATAGATATCCCAGGCAATTCCTGCCAGGTGAGCGCAAGATTGGATGTTGCACATTGCAGGGAAGGGATACAGAATGATGTAAGAAAAAACTCAATAGTGGGTCGCTCTTGAGATCCTCGGATAGAAAGCCCTTCGAGTCGACTCGAAGGTCGCTCTTGAGATCCTCGGATAGAAAGCCCTTCGAGTCGACTCAAAGGTCGCTCTTGAGATCCTCGGATAGAAAGCCCTTCGAGTCGACTCAAAGGTCGCTCTTGAGATCCTCGGATAGAAAGCCCTTCGAGTCGACTCAAAGGTCGCTCTTGAGATCCTCGGATAGAAAGCCCGGGCAGACCTTTGAGCCGACTCAAAAATCGCTCTTGAGATCTAGTTTTGAGGCGTCTAGTTTTGAGGCGCCTCAAAACTAGTCAAAAGTCGCTCTTGAGATCCTCGGATAGAAAGTTCGGGAAGTGCCTGGAGAATGGGTGGAGGGAGAGTAGAAGCAGAAAGGAAGGGAGAAATAAACGTGATAAAGGTAACATTTTGAGACGTGTTTTGAGTCGACTCAAAACACGACTCATTTTGAGATGACTCAAAATGTTACTTTTATTTCCTGGAGATTGGGTGGAGGGAGAGTAGAAGCAGAAAGGAAGGGAGAGATCAATAAGATTTTCCCCTTGGGATCCTTGGACTTAAAGGGAGTTTTTGAGAATTGTAAAAAATTCTGAAAGATACACATGGCAGTTCGTGTCACGTCGAGCTGCAGAATGCCAGAGGATAATAGATAGGGGATCGGATGGAGGTTGGATGCGGTTGAGATGGACGAAATGAGATCTTTGAGTTTTTGAACCAGGGCGTTAGAGGCGGAGGGAAGTGACCTGACCTGTAGTAACAGGCGGAGTTTTTGAAACAGCACTAGTACTACTAGCTCACTCGTTCTCCTTATCCTTTGCCGGCCCCGGCCCGGCTCCAGTTGTAGGTGGAGAGGGGTGGGAGCGGCTGGGAGAAGTTTGTAGCGGCTACAGCCGTGCCGCAGCTGGCACACAGGCAGGCAGCCGACTCACTCTTCCCTATCCTCACCAGCCATCAAAAGCCCAGACGGCAGCCACCAGGCTGGTCCCGGCCCGGCTCCAGTTGTATCAAGAGAGGGGTGGGAGCGGCTGGGAGAAACGAGGCTTGTAGCAGCACTAACTCACTTGCAAGCTGGTACTCGTTATAAGCTGACTCACCAGCCGTCAAAGGCCCAGACGGCAGCCACCAGGCCGGCCCCGGCCCGGCTCCAGTTGTAGCCGGAGAGGGGTGGGAGCGGCTGGGAGAAGTTTGTTGCGGCTACAGCCGTGCCGTGAAGGGAGATGAAGATGGGCGCGCAGGCTACAACCGCTGCTATGAGGAGTGCCTTGGTGACTGTGAGTATGTTCTGCACTAGTGCGCCTGCCTTCACTCCTGCAGTGGTGGGTGTGAGTGGAGGAAAGAGCGGTGGAGAGCGATAAGGCTGGGCGAACAGGGCAGTCGGTTTAAAGCGCCTCAAGAATGCAGACGTGCTGTGGAGGGAGATGAAGATGGGCGTGCAGGCCACCACTGCTGCTATTAGCAATGCCTTGGTGACTGTGAGTATGTTCTGCACTAGTGCGCCCGCCTTCACTCCTGTGAAGAGCGGGTGTGGGGGGAGGAGAAAGAGGGGGAGGAGAAAGAGGGGGAGGAGAAAGAGGGGGAGGAGAAAGAGGGGGAGGAGAAAGAGGGGGAGGAGAAAGAGGGGGAGGAGAAAGAGGGGGAGGAGAAAGAGGGGGAGGAGAAAGAGGGGGAGGAGAAAGAGGGGGAGGAGAAAGAGGGGGAGGAGAAAGAGGGGGAGGAGAAAGAGGGGAGGAGAAAGAGGGGGAAGGAGAAAGAGGGGGAGGAGAAAGAGGGGGAGGAGAAAGAGGGGGAGGAGAAAGAGGGGGAGGAGAAAGAGGGGGAGGAGAAAGAGGGGGAGGAGAAAGAGGGGGAGGAGAAAGAGGGGGAGGAGAAAGAGGGGGAGGAGAAAGAGGGGGAGGAGAAAGAGGGGGAGGAGAAAGAGGGGGAGGAGAAAGAGGGGGAGGAGAAAGAGGGGGAGGAGAAAGAGGGGGAGGAGAAAGAGGGGGAGGAGAAAGAGGGGGAGGAGAAAGAGGGGAGGAGAAAGAGGGGGAGGAGAAAGAGGGGGAGGAGAAAGAGGGGAGGAGAAAGAGGGGGAGGAGAAAGAGGGGGAGGAGAAAGAGGGGGAGGAGAAAGAGGGGGAGGAGAAAGAGGGGGAGGAGAAAGAGGGGGAGGAGAAAGAGGGGGAGGAGAAAGAGGGGGAGGAGAAAGAGGGGGAGGAGAAAGAGGGGAGGAGAAAGAGGGGGAGGAGAAAGAGGGGGAGGAGAAAGAGGGGGAGGAGAAAGAGGGGGAGGAGAAAGAGGGGGAGGAGAAAGAGGGGGAGGAGAAAGAGGGGGAGGAGAAAGAGGGGGAGGAGAAAGAGGGGGAGGAGAAAGAGGGGGAGGAGAAAGAGGGGGAGGAGAAAGAGGGGGAGGAGAAAGAGGGGGAGGAGAAAGAGGGGGAGGAGAAAGAGGGGGAGGAGAAAGAGGGGGAGGGAGGTGAAGATGGGCGCGCATGCCACCACTGCTGCTATTGAGAGTGCCTTGGTGACTGTCAGCGTGTTCTGCACCAATGCCCCTGCTTTGACTCCTGCAAATGGGGAGTGTGAGGGAGGGAAACAGAGGAGGGTGACGAGGAAGATGGGCGCGCAGGCCACCACTGCTGCTATTAGGAGTGCCTTGGTGACTGTGAGGATATTCTGCACCAACACGCCTGCTTTGACTCCTATGAGATTGGGTTGGGGTTCTGTGGGGGGAGGAAAAGAAGGTGGGAGGTGATGAAGATGGGCGCGCATGCCACCACTGCTGCTATGAGGAGCGCCTTGGTGACTGCTAGGATGTTCTGCGCCTTGGTGACTGCTAGGATGTTCTGCGCCTTGGTGACTGCTAGGATGTTCTGCGCCTTGGTGACTGCTAGGATGTTCTGCGCCTTGGTGACTGCTAGGATGTTCTGCGCCTTGGTGACTGCTAGGATGTTCTGCGCCTTGGTGACTGCTAGGATGTTCTGCGCCTTGGTGACTGCTAGGATGTTCTGCGCCTTGGTGACTGCTAGGATGTTCTGCTCCAACGCGCCTACCTTCACTCCTGTATGGGGGAGGGAACAGTTGGGAGGAGGGGAGAGGCGCAGGATGGGCTGTGAGCGGAGCGCCTTGGTGTGACTGAGTATGTTCTGAACCAATGCGCCTGCCTTCACTCCTGATTGGGTTGGGGTTGTGTGGGGGGGGGAGGAAATGGGGGTGGGAGGTGGTGAAGATGGGCGCACAGGCCACCACTGCACATACCAGCGCAGTTGATGGCAGTGAGGAGGAGCGTGAAGGAGCAGAGCAGGCGATGATTCGGACAGGGGATGGAGGAGTGGCACAAGAGTGGGTGATCAGGCGGATGAGAGCAGGCACAAGTGGTGGGTGCAGCAGGGAAGTTAAGCACATACCAGCGCAGTTGATGGCCGTGAGGAGGAGCGTGAAGGAGCAGAGCAGGCGATGATTCAGAGAGGGGGAGGAGAGTGGCTCGCCGGCACGTAACAAGGGGAGCGGGTGATAGAGTTGGTGACTACGTGAAAGAAGGAGTGTTTTGAGACGTCTCAAAACACGTAACAAGGGGAGCGGGTGATAGAGTTAGTGACTACAGCACGTACCAGCACAGTTGATAGCCGTGAGGAGGAGAGCGAAGGAGCAGCCGATGATTCGCACGCCCATCTCCATTTGCTCCTCACTGGCTCCCTGCATGCCCGGGAGCTGACGGGGGGAGGAGGAGAACGGGAGGGGAGTAAATGCGATGCAATGCGATGCGATTCAATCCAGTGCGATTTAACGCAGTGGAATGCAATGCAGCGCCTCACAGCATGCCCAGCCCCATCTGCTCCTCACCTCACTGGCGCCCTGCATGCTCGGGAGCTGAGGAATTAAGAGGGAGGCAGGGAGCGAAGGAAGAATATTCTGTGAAACAGTGCAATGCTACCCAATCCGTGTTTTTTTAGAATTCTCAAAGAACCCAATGCCCAGCCCCCTCTGCTTCTTGAATACACTTTATTCACATCCTTACGCGCTCGGGAGCTGAGGAGGGCAGTGGGGGATGTAATGATGAGCAGATGCGACAAAATCAAGGATGTGACAAGCAAAAGCCAGTGGGGGAGAGGGAGGGGAGCCAAAGCAAGGAGATGCAAACGAGAGCAGATGTGACAAAAAGGATGTGAGCGCAAAGAAGCTCACCAGAGCGATGGTGTATCGGGCGAATGTGACTATAAGGATGTGAGTAAGCGGATGGGACAAAACGGATGTAAGTAGAAGGATGTGAGGATAACGGATGTGAGTGCAACGGAGCTCACCAGAGCAATGGTGTATCGGGCGAATGTGACTATAAGGATGGCGATGCCGCCGCCAGTAGAGACGAAAAAGAACATCCACATGAAGACAAACGAGAGCAGATCTCCGAACGCCAGCTGGATGTACTCCCCGTCGCCGCCCGCGTGCGGTATGGAGCTGCCCAGCTCAGCGTACACCTGCCACGTCAGCAGAACACGTCAGAAAGACACATCAGCAAGACACGTCAGTGAAGCATCATAACCCTCAGCGCAGCAGGAGTACGCGACGAAGCGAGTGCAGAGCTGTTGATAGTTGTGTTACCGCATGTAACCATTACCTGTTACCACAACGCGTTACATGCTGGACATGTCCTGTTACAGACCTCGCAGCTGGAGAAGGCGACGATGCCGGCGCAGAGCCACACGATAAGCGCGGAGATGGGCGCACCTCCCGAGTCAATAAGAAGTGGCTGTCAGCATACACATCCTAATACCTCAGCATGTCTCTAGTTGTGACACCTCTCACCTCCTACTCATGCTCGCACCTCGCAGCACGAGTAGGCGACGATGCCCGCGCAGAGCCACACGATGAGCGCGGAAATCGGCGCGCCTCCGGAATCAAGGAGCACGACGCCTGGCGTGGCGAATATGCCGCTGCCCACCACCACTCCCAGCACCATGCTGGTGGAGAGATGAAAAAGAGGGAGAGGGGAAAGAAACATGGGTGTTGGAGAACCAGCATCAGCATTCAGCAGCAGCAACTTTTGAGGCGCCTCAAAAAATCCTCAAAAGTTTTGAGGCGCCTAAAAAATCCTCAAAAGTTTTGAGGCGCCTCAAAAAGAAACATGGGTGTTGGAGAACCAGCACTTTCCAGGAGCAGCAAAAGGCCGGGCGTGGCGAATATGCCGCTGCCCACCACCACGCCCAGCACCATGCTGCAGCATGAAGGGGAAAGAGAGAGAGGAGGAGGAAGGAGAGGGGGAGGGAGGAGATGTATGGTAGGAATGAGGGGTTGGGAGGAGTGAGAGTCCACGAGCATGACGCCTGGCGGGAGGAGAAGGGATGCGGAGAGGGTGGGACGCGCGGGAGGAGAAGGGACGCGGAGAGGGTGGGACGCGCGGGAGGAGAAGGGACGCGGAGAGGGGAGGTGGGGAGCGGGGGGAATGAGGAGCCAGCAGCCTAAAAGACCGACCCTGAAAAGCAGCCCCTTTTGAGTCGACTCAAAGACCGACCCTGAAAAGCAGCCCCTTTTGAGTCGACTCAAAGACCGACCCTGAAAAGCAGCCCCTTTTGAGTCGACTCAAAGACCGACCCTGAAAAGCAGCCCCTTTTGAGTCGACTCAAAGACCGACCCTGAAAAGCAGCCCCTTTTGAGTCGACTCAAAGACCGACCCTGAAAAGCAGCCCCTGGTTTCCCCGTCGCAGTCGTTCCAGCGATGATCGCACATTCTCATGCACCACACGCACGCCATCGACGACAGTCAGCCATGGTCTCAGGCGAGCACGAGAAGTAACGTAATCCGTTACATAAGGACTCGTCGAACATCGTCTCACAATAGCTCGTTGCAGTCTTAACGCAATAGCAGTGCCACGGACCACACGCCATCGACGTCAGTCGGCGACCTCAATGATCCGAGCGAGTCGCTCTTCCCTTACGTGCGAACTGAGGAAAAAAAACCCTATCGAAACTGGGTCCCTTGCGCAGGAGGGGAGAAGAGCGGAGCGAACTTCACCTCTTGTTAAAGCACACGATAAGAACACGATAAGCGCAACGCCACGCACCAGACGCCATCGACGACATTCAGCGATCGCTTCAACCCTCGCTTTTCCCCGTGCCCGCCGCCGCCGCCGCCCGCGGCTGCGCTCGCCGGCTCTGTGCCGGAGCACTCCTTGCCGCCGGCCCGAGAGGCGGTGGGGAGAAGCGGCGCAGCAAGAGCGGCCGTGGAGTCGTCGCACGCCGCGGGAGGGATCAACACGCAAGAATGACTCATGGCGTGGATGATGTTCGAAGCGACTAAAATAATGGGGAGATGGGGAAATATATCCTTCGCGTTCTGTGCGTTCTAACGAGATATTGCGGCGCGCGAAAAGGAAGCGTGTGTGGGCGGCCGGTGAGAGAAGACTTGAAAAAAGTTCCGATGTTTTTCGCTTTACTAGGAGTGGAATGGACTGACGGGTAATCGAGTTTTTTTTGGACGAGGAGGTCAGAAAGGAGATGAAAGAAGAGCTCAGGTTGGCTTGTCGAGACAGACACTAATAAAAACTCTAATGCAGAAAGCTGCCTTTATGGTGGTGAGGAACAAGCGACGGTGACGAGAATTCTCGAAGGAATAAGAGACGGGTGAAACAGTCATGAGGTGGTTGGAGGAGAGGGATGCAGGGACAGAGGTGCTGGTTTGGTTGCAGTTGGGGAGGGGAATTCGTTTCTCGAGCCGCTCGCAGCTGTCATAGGCAAGTTCGGCGGGTGACTTTGCGAAACAACAGTGACCATGTTTGTTTGAGTTGACGGTATTAGCACTCGCTTACATAAGTGCATCCTCACGCTGTGTTAAAAAACGAAAGCCGATACACACTCGGCGTTTGTGGGAGGTATGATCCGCTTTTACGACCCATCTTCTGTTCCCAGCTGGTGATATTCGTAAGCCCCAATAGGAAGACTGCACTAAGTGCTTCAGGGAAACGTAAAATGCTTCAGGGAAACGTAAAATGCCTCAGGTGGTTACGCTCGCGACATCTCGTCAACGGAAACTGCAGGCTCTGGTGGCGGAATCTGCTCAGCCCTTGCCATGCTGCGAAATGTGGCGGAAGTCTTTTGAGCTCATTGGCTCGCTGCTTCGTGACTCTGTTGCTGCAGGTCAATCCTGTCGTCGAGTCAGAAGTGAGGCCAGATGGAGGCGCCTACTGGATAATTCCACAAACCGCAGCTCGCTGTGTACTGGGAGAACCAATAAGGACGAAAGATCTCCCAGCGGGTTGCCCAATCAGTGAACGATTTGGGCTGACCTGGTTCCAGCACTTCAACTTCCTTCCAGCAAGGCAAGGTTGCATTGCAAGATCTTCGGAACTGGAGCGCTCGATACTGGCTATACAAAAACTTCTATCATATTAATCGGATAGGTTAATGTCGCTCTAACGAAAGTAAGCCTGAATGGGTAACTTGGTTCGAATCGCATCTTCCAAACCAGGTAGCCGTTGGGCTTGCGTCATTGGCTAATCGCACTGAACATCGAGGTTCGTGGTCTGTCTGGCCCTAGGTTCGGTCTGCATGTTCGGTCATGTCAGCGCATCTTCGCAAGAACGAGTTACCTAACTTCTCAATTGTCGTCATCCGTCGCACACATTCTTATCCACTCGTCTCCTCGCCTGTAGTCGCATGCTCTGGCCTTCCCGAGTATGAGTTCGCCAAAACTTCAACCAGACCGAACTTCTTCCCCTCGCCACTTTTGCAGGTTCGGTTCAGATCAGACCAGACCAGCAGTCTCGTAGCAGGAAATAAAAGCTTATTACAGCGTGATAAGTTGGCTGATTTATGGTGCGAAAAAATTACTAGTACGGGTAACTAATGTCTCCAGCGTATGAGTAGCCTTCACTGAAAACGTGCATCGTGTCATGGCGACAGGCCGGAATTCCCGTGGCGAGACCTCAGACGTACGCGTGCCCCTTATTCAGCCGCCTGTAAACCCCCCTAGGGATGGCACGTCGACCAAAAGCATTGCGCCGGTTACTGCCTGCTTGCCGCGTCTCGCGCCACCGAATGACGTAGGTGTTATCGATTGCGACGAAGGCCGTGCGGGGAGGAAAGAAGTTGATACCCCCTCGGCAGATGAAGGCGAGATTGTTGGCCCGCACTCGCCGCGCGCGGGGTTGAAACGGTCGCTTACCGTCGTTGACGGCGTCAGGTGCGAAATGCCGACGTGCCGCTCTGAAGTTTGACTGTAAACGGTCGCTTACCGTCGTCGACGGCGCCAGGTGAATATTGAACAAGGTTTTTCATTAGCCAAGATCGTCGGGCCGCACTCGCCGCGCGAAGGGTTGAATTGTCGCTTACAGTAAAAATTTAAGAGCATCAGGTGCATTGATTCGCTCGCTCAGGCAATGCTCTGGAATCTGACTGTCTGACGTGTGTTGCTCGGACGTGTGAAAAGGGTGCTGCTCTGACGTGCGGTGTTATGTGTCAACAGCTCAATCCTCACCTACACGTCTCATAACTGGTCTTCCGTGAGGGTAGATTTCTGTCACTTATGAGAACTTCAAAATGAATTCTCGAATCGACATCTCTCATGACAGGCCTTTCGTGAGGGTATAATTCGATCACTCGCGCCTCTTTCACCCCTCTCCTTCCCCTATCGCTCCCCTCTCCTGCTACCCTCTCCTTTTCCGTCGCCCTCTCGCTTCGTCTCGTTCCGTCTCCCTCCGTCTTCCTCTGTCATCTTCCGCCTCCCTCCCTCCGTCCTCGTTCTCCCCATTTCCATCCGCAATGCACCAAAATGCAGCATGGTGCTGGGAATGGTGGTGGGAAGCTGCATATTCGCCATGCCAGCCTTGCCCTGCAGTGTGGTGTGCAAACGCCCATGCCTCTCTGCCTCTCTGTGTGCATCATGTGTTGCTCTGTCTCAAGGAGCATGGTGCTGGGAGTGGTGGTGGGCAGCCAGCGGCATATTCGCCACGCCAGGCGTCGTGCTCGTGGATTCCGAAGGGATCTCCTCTCACACCCCCCATCCCCTCATTCCGCCCATCCCCTCTCCTCCCCTCAATCTTCCCCCCTGATGCGGCAGCAATGGTGCTGGGAGTGGTGGTGGGCAGCGGCATATTCGCCACGCCAGGCGTCGTGCTGCTGGGTGGAGTGTAAACGCCCGTGCATTTCTGCCCCTCAGTCTCTATCTATCTATCTCTTTCCGTGTTAATGCAGCATGGTGCTGGGAGTGGTGGTGGGCAGCGGCATATTCGCCACGCCAGGCGTCGTGCTGCTGGGTGGAGTGTAAACGCCCGTGCATTTCTGCCCCTCAGTCTCTATCTATCTATCTCTTTCCGTGTTAATGCAGCATGGTGCTGGGAGTGGTGGTGGGCAGCGGCATATTCGCCACGCCAGGCGTCGTCCTGCTGGACGCGAGCGGGTCGCCGCTGCTGGCGCTGCTGCTGTGGCTGCTGGCGGGGGTGGTGGGGTACGCCTGCTGCGAGGTGAGATGGGTGCGAGGAGGGGAGAAGACTTTTGGGTCGAATCAATATTCGGATTCGTCTTGCTGGACGCGAGCGGGTCGCCGCTGCTGGCGCTGCTGCTGTGGCTGCTGGCGGGGGTGGTGGGGTACGCCTGCTGCGAGGTGAGATGAGTGCGAGGAGGGGAGAAGACTTTTGGGTCGAATCAATATTCGGATTCGTCTTGCTGGACGCGAGCGGGTCGCCGCTGCTGGCGCTGCTGCTGTGGCTGCTGGCGGGGGTCGTGGAATATGCGTGTTGTGAGGTAAGCAAGGGAAGGGTGAGTGGGGGAAGGAGGGAGACAAGGGCAAGGCAAGTACGTTTGCCGCTGCTGGCGCTGCTGCTGCGACTGCTGGCAGGGGTGGTGGGGTACCCGTGCTGTGAGGTGAGAAGGGGGCTTATTTGGAGTGGCGTTGTGGGACAAGGAAAGGAGGTGCGAGGATGGGAAGGGTAAGGGCGGTCAACTGCTCATTGCTGCTGGCGCTGCTGCTGCGACTGCTGGCAGGGGTGGTGGGGTACGCGTGCTGTGAGGTGAGAAGGGGAGCAGGAGGGAGGGTTATGAGGGAGGGAGACAGGGTCAGTTCAGTAAGGGTGGCGCTGCTGTTGTGGCAGCTGGCAGGGGACGTGGGTTATGCATGCTGCGAGGTGAGGAGAGAGGGGTGGAGAGCGTGAAGAACGGACGAGGTGGGGAGAGAGAGAGGTGAGGAGGACGGAGAAGAGGGTTTAGGGTGGGTCGCCTGCAAGGTAGGTAGGAACAAGGGATGTTAATGCTGATGGATGGCCGCTGTTGGGTGGGGCTGCTTATGCGGCTGCTGGCGAGGGTCCCGGTCCTGAGATATGCTTGCTGCAAGTTTTTGAGAATTCTCAAATTCTCAAAAACTCCCTGCAATGGCGAGGGTCCTGAGATATGCTTGCTGCGAGCGAGGTGATGAGGGGGATGGGGTGTTGTGGGAGAGAGGGGGAAAGGGGTAATGTTGGCTGGTTTGTAAGGTACGGAGGGATGATAATGCGGATGGGTTGCCGCTTCTGCGCTGCTGCTGTGGTGCTGGCCGGGTACTGGTGTGCGCATGGTGCACGGTGAGAAGGCAGGGAGGTGGGGAAGGAGGTGTTGCCTTGCCAGGTCCCAGGCGGGAGAGTTGAATGTTTCAAGGGGGGCACATTCTGAGGCGGGAGAGTTGAATAAGGTATGGGGGACATCTAAGCGCTTATGTAGTCCCATTCTACTCTCCATCCCATCCGATCCCATCCCATCTCATCCCATCCATTCTACTCTCCACCCCATCCCATCCCATCCCATCCCATCCCATCCCATCCCATCCCATCCCATCCCATCCCATCCCACCCCACCCCGTTCCATTCCTCTCCATGCGACCTATCCGCCCCTGTCCATGCCATCAGGTGTATGCGGAGCGTCGTGATAAAAGTGATGTTTTGAGACGTCTCAAAACATCACACTTATCACGTGGCCATCCCACCCCATCCCGGGCATTCCTCTCCATTGGACCCATCCACCCCTGTCTATGCCATCAGGTGTATGCGGAGCTCGGGAGTTTCATCCCACACGCAGGCGGCGATGGGGAGTACTTGCAGGTACTCTACTGCACTAAAACTCACCCACAAGCTTACATCTACCCTTAGAAATCAGGTGTATGCGGAGCTCGGGAGTTTCATCCCTCATGCAGGCGGTGATGGGGAGTACTTGCAGGTAACCTGCACTTTACCTCACAAGAGCACAACTTCCCTTTTAAAAATACCTGTTATGTAATCTGCAGTCTCCTGCTGTTTGACTTAAAACGTAACCATAACAAAGCCATTCCTCCTCCTTACCCACCTCCTGTGTATGTGCCGATGTTGGTAGAATGGAAGGTTGATGCTCATGATGTGAGTTTCCTTTTCTCGTCGATTCATATACACCATCATCTTAGGGTTCGGGTTTAGGGTTCAGGTATTTATCTATCTTACATGTCGATTCTCTAACCAGCAATAAATGTGAGTTTTTCATGCCGATTCTGCTTGTTCCTACGGCACGAGATATACGGCCTTCTTCAGCTTATCGTCCTTTCATTGATCGTACTCACACTTGTTTACTATTCATGACATCATGTCCCATGCCGAATCCGTCTCCGCTAGGTGGCGTTTGGAGAGCTCGCGTCGTTTGTCTTCATGTGGATGTTCTTCTTTGTCTCTACCGGCGGGGCCCTCTCCATTCTTGTTGTCACGTTCGCCCGATACGCTGTCGCTCTGGTGAGGGGAGTGCTCGTGGGGGGTGGTGCTCATGGGGGGTGGGTGGTGCTCGTGGGGGTCGTTTTTGAGGCGCCTCAAAAGCAACCTCGATACGCTATCGCTCTGGTGAGGGGAGTGCCCATGGGGGGTGGTGCTCGTGGGGGGTGGTGCTCGTGGGGGGTGGTGCTCGTGGGGGGAGTGCTTGTGGGGGGTGGTGCTCGTGGGGGGAGGAGGGCGAAGGTCAGGGGCCCTCTCATGTGAATTGCGCTCATCATTTCAAGTGGCTGGGCCCTCTCCATTCTTGTGGTCACCTTTGCCCGATACAAGTGTGACTTTTGAGAATTCTCAAAAGTCACACTAATTCTTGTGGTCACGCTTGCCCGATACGAGTGAAGAGTGGTGATGGTGATGGAGGAAAGGATGTCAATTGGGTTTTCATCTTTGTATCAACCCGCAAGGCTCTACTGGCTGTGTGGCCTCTCTCCTTTGTAGTCACGTTCACTTGATACACCGTTGCTCGGGTGAGGGAGGGGCGCTGGTGATAGAGGGAGGGGTGCTGCGTTGCTGAAGAGGGGTGCTTCGTAAGGAAAGAGGGGTTTGTCGTCTGTTGCCCTCCTTCTAGGGGTTTGTCGTCTGTTGCCCTCCTTCTAGGTGACTTTTCAGTCGACTCAAAAGTCACCTCTGTTGCCCACCTTCTAGGTGACTTTTGAGTCGACTCAAAAGTCACCTCTGTTGCCCACCTTCTCTTGCTCTCTGCTGCCCGTTTTTCTGGTGGAACAGTATCAGGCGAAGAAGAGGTGATGATTGTGGTGATAGAGGGGATGTCCTCTTTTCCCTCATGAAATGCCCACTCCTCTCTTCATCTTGTGCAAAAGTATTGAGACGTCTCAAAATTCATCTTGTGGTCTCCGATTTTCCCTCCTCTTGCTGCTCTCCTCCCATTTCTCCTGCCAGCTACCAGGGGCAGCAGCAGGGGGCGAGGAGGAGATGGAAGTGATGGTGATGGTGGTGGGAGGGGGATGCGTGCTGCTGCTTACTCTTGTCAACTGCTGTGGTGAGTGTGTGTGAGTTTAAGTGAGTCATGAGTGTCTGTTAACCGTATACCAAAGCCCTTCAGACTTTCAACCAGAAACACAACACCCTAGTCTAATTCTTTCCTCTGCTGTACCCCTTCCTCCTCCTCCTCCTCCTCCTCCTCCTCCTCCTCCTCCTCCTCCTCCCCCCCCCCCTCCTCCTCCTCTTCCTCCTCCTCCCCCCCCCCCCCCCCCCCTCCTCCTCCTCCTCCTCCTCCTCCTCCTCCTCCTCCTCCTCCTCCTCCTCCTCCTCCTCCTCCTCCTCCTCCTCCTCCTCCTCCTCCCTCTTCCCTCCCCGCCAGGAGTTGAAGCAGGCACATGGTTGCAGAACCTCCTATCGCTCTCTAAGGCACTCCTCCTCATCGCCATCATTCTCGCAGCCGCCCCGGCCTTCATGCCCCTCCACGGCCCTGCCACTGCTTCCTCTCATCTCGCCCCCTCTCCCAGGAGTTGAATCAGGCACGTGGCTACAGAACCTCCTATCGCTCTCCAAGGCGCTCCTCATCGCCATCATCCTCTCTCCCCCATCTGTGTGCCATTTCCACCTCGTCCTATCAATTATCCCTCTCTTCAGGCGTGGAGGCAGGCACGTGGCTACAGAACCTCCTATCGCTCTCCAAGGCGCTCCTCATCGCCATCATCCTCTCTCTCCCCCATCTGTGTGCCATTTCCACCTCGTCCTATCAATTATCCCTCTCTTCAGGCGTGGAGGCAGGCACGTGGCTACAGAACCTCCTATCGCTCTCCAAGGCGCTCCTCATCACCATCATCCTCTCTCTCCCCCATCTGTGTGCCATTTCCACTTCGTCCTATCAATTATCCCTCTCTTCAGGCGTGGAGGCAGGCACGTGGCTACAGAACCTCCTATTGCTCTCCAAGGCGCTCCTCATCGCCATCATCCTCTCTCTCCCCCATCTGTGTGCCATTTCCACCTCGTCCTATCAATTATCCCTCTCTTCAGGCGTGGAGGCAGGCACGTGGCTACAGAACCTCCTATTGCTCTCCAAGGCGCTCCTCATCGCCATCATCCTCTCTCCCCCATCTGTGTGCCATTTCCACCTCGTCCTATCAATTATCCCTCTCTTCAGGCGTGGAGGCAGGCACGTGGCTACAGAACCTCCTATCGCTCTCCAAGGCGCTCCTCATCGCCATCATCCTCGCAGCCGCCCCGGCCTTCATGCTGCTGCAAGGCCCGGCCACTGCCACCGCCAACCTCCTTCAGCCGCTCCCTCCGCTTGACTCGCTTGACCTCAGCCGACTGGGCGCTGGGCTCGTGGCGGCTATATGGGCCTTTGACGGATGGTGAGTGGATGGGTGGGGTGGGGTGGGGTGGGGTGGGGTGGGTTGGGGTGGGTGACAGCCAGGTTGCCTTCATGCTGCTGCACGGCCCTGCCACTGCCACCGCCAACCTCCTCCAGCCGCTCCCCCCGCTTGACTCGCTTGACCTCAGCAGGCTGGGCGCTGGGCTCGTGGCGGCTATATGGGCCTTTGACAGATGGTGAGTGGGTGGGTGGGGTGGTATGTGCGCTGGTAAAACCCCCCTTGCTTCCCAGCCCCCCTTGCCGCCCCGGCCTTGCTGCTGCTGCACGGCCCGGCCACTGCCACCGCCAACCTCCTTCAGCCGCTCCCTCCGCTTGACCTCAGCAGACTGGGCGCTGGGCTCGCTGCTGCGATATGGGCCTTGGACGGATGGTGAGTGGACGGGTGGACGAGGTGGCTGGGGTGGGTGACGGCCAGGCTGCCTTGCTGCCACCGCAAACCTCCTCCAGCGACTCCCTCCGCTTGACTCGCTTGACCTCACCAGGCTGGGCGCTGGGCTCGTGGCTGCCATCTGGGCCTTCGATGGATGGTGAGTGGGAGAGTCGTGGGGTAAATCGGAGGTAACCAGGTGGTAACCAGAGGTAGCAGTCACATCTCGGCGCAGTCACATTTCTTCAGCTTACAATACGCAACCTGGCCTACCACTCCACTTCCTCCATTGACCTCGCAGGAACTGCATGGGCTTTCTATCAGAGGAGCTGAAGGATCCAAGGAGGGAACTCCCAACCCAATGACCCCCCCCGTCATCCTCATCCATTCCTCCATGTCCATCAATCCACAGCCAATCCTCTTGCCCAGCCCACGACCTCGCAGGAACTGCCTGGGCTTTCTACCAGAGGAGCTCAAGAACAGCAAGAGAAGGACCTCCCATTGAGCCCCCGCTTGATTCACTCCGCATCGACTCTTCTTCATGCAATTGTTGTGCCCCTCCCTCACTTCTTTCCGCCCTTGACATATCTCGCAGGAACTGCCTGGGCTTTCTATCAGAGGAGCGCTAGGACCCAAAGAGGGACCAGCCATTGTCCGCCTTCCCATTACCATTTCACTCCTCATCGAACCTTCGTCGTCATGCCATCTTGCCCCTTCCTCGATTGACCTCGCAGGAACTGCCTGGGCTTTCTATCAGAGGAGCTCAAGAACCCAAAAAGGGACCTGCCTCGCTCGCTCTCCATCGGCATGCTCATTGCGGTCGTCATCTGTGTGAGTGGCGGTGTGGTGCGGTGTGGAGCGGTGGCGAACTGACTATGCCCATTCTCTCTCTATGGGCTATTCTATGCTCTCACACGCCCAAAGAGGGACCTGCCTCCCTCGCTCTCCATCGGCATGCTGATCGCTGTTGTCATCTGTGTGAGTGGCGGTATGCTTGTACTAGTTAAGCTTCTATCGAGTTTGATTTTTTTTTTAAAATTTTTTTTTTCATTTAATGCTTGTGAGTCCATTGGATCCGTTGCTCTCCCATGGGCATGCTGCTGCTGTCATCTGTGTGAGTAGCAGCCCACAAAGTATGCGTAAATTGTGTATGCTTTTATCGAGTATGCATCTATTGAGTACGCTACCTTTGAATCCGACGCTGTTCATAGGCATGTTGGTGGCTGTTGTCACCTGTGTGTGAGTGGTGCTATTAATGAGCTTATCGAATATGCTTCTACTGAGTATGAAGCTGATTGAGTGTTGCCCTGTTTGTTCACTACAGCAATGTGACTCGCCATGTAGGTTCATGTAGGTTCGTGACAGTCCATGAAGGTTCCTGACAGTCCGTGTAGGTTCGTGACTGTCCGTGTAGGTTCGTTACAGTCCATGTAGGTTCGTTTAAATTCACGTCCCTCACCCACACCCACGTTGTTCAGTTTGAGTTATTTCATATCCCAATAAAAACGCCTCCCGCCCACCTCCCCCACGGATTACCTTCTCCAATTATCCCTCGCCAGCTGTCTGCCAACGTGGCATATCTCTGCATCCTTCCTGCTCAAGGTGAGAAAGCGTGTGGTGCACGCACTCCACTTGCTGTTCATGTGTAGTATTCTACGTTCCCCTCGCCATCCATCAGTTGCCAGCTGTCTGCCAACGTGGCATATCTCTGCATCCTTCCCGCTCAAGGTGAGAGGGCGTGTGTCGTCGTGCGGCGCTTGTTTACTGCTATTTTACGCCACCTTCTGAGAATTGCAAGTGTGGCATTTTGCATAGATTATCCGTGTAGAATTGGTGTTTGGCCCAGTAGCAGGCATACTGGTTGATTAGATTCAAATAGTTCCGCTGCTAAAATAAACCATAACCCTTCACCGTCTCCGGATCTCCTTCCTCGTCCTTCCAGCCATAGGCATATCACAGGTGGTGGTGGTGGTGGATTCAGTGGCGCTCGTGTTCGGCCCGGCAGCAGGCAGGCTGGTGACAACGGGCGCTATTTGAGTCGACTCAAAACAAGCGCTAGACGGCAGGCTGGTGGCTTCAAGCAACTCTCTCATGCCCCTCATCTCATCTCCACCCTTTTATCACCTGTCTCCTCTTTCCAACCTCACCCCAGCCATTGGGATATCTCAGGTGGTGGCGGTGGATTCAGTGGCGCTCGTGTTCGGCCCCGCAGCGGGAAGGCTGGTGGCGCTGCTGGTGGCGTTCAATGTGCTGGGCTCGGCTAATGGCACTCTGCTGTGCAACGCACGATACTTTGTGAGTTGCATGCAAGCAAAGCAGGCTGGCACGGAAACAGGCAATCAGGCAGGCAGGCGGCAGGCAGGCTGGTGGCGCTGCTGGTGGCTTTCAACGTGTTGGGCTCTGCCAATGGCACTCTGCTGTGCAATGCACGATACTTTGTGAGTCGCATGCAGCTGCAGCAGCAGCAGCAGCAGCAGCAGCAGCAGCAGCAGCAGCAGCAGCAGGAGGAGGCACCCCTCCCCCTCCCTATATTCTACTTTCGTCCAGTACGCGATGGCAAGGGAGGGTCGCCTCCCTCCCTCGCTGCTTTGCAGCTCTCACTTCCTTCCTCTTAGCGTTCCTATCCCCTCCTCCCTTTCTAATGATCGTGTTTTTGAGTCGACTCAAAAACACTTCCTTTCTCTTAGCGTTCCTATCCCCTCCTCCCTTTCTAATCATCCTCCGCGGTCTCCCTACATTCTACTTCGTCCAGTACGCAATGGCAAGGGAGGGAGGGACGCCTCCCTCCCTCGCTGTGTATGGTTTTTGAGAATTCTCAAAAAACACACGCGATGGCAAGGGAGGGTCGCCTCCCTCCCTCGCTTCTCCCACCCTTTCCCCATCAATCCCACCACAATGATGCTCCTCCTCCCCTCTTTCACTCTCCCTCATCTAGGGAGGCCCGTCTGCCTCGCTTTTTCCAGCTGTACCCTCCACACTCCCCCTCACCCCTTTCAACCCCCCTCCCACCCCTCTCCACCCTCACTGCTCAAACAACAGTACGCCATGGCAAGGGAGGGTCGTCTGCCTCGCTTCTCCTGCTCTTACACCATCTATCCCCGCCTCACCTCACCTCACCTCACCTCACCTCACCTCACCTCACCTCACCTCACCCCACCTCACCTCACCCGACCCCACCTCACCTCACCTCACCCCACCCCATCCTTCATCACAGTACGCCATGGCAAGGGAGGGTCGTCTGCCTCGCTTCTTTGGGGCTGTAACCAAGTCCGGTGCTCCCTACGCTGCTCTCTGCCTCATAGTGAGCCTACCGCCCTGTGCCTTATAGTGAGTTTATGCTGCTCCCTGCCTTATAGTGAGTCCACTACGCTGCTGCGTACGTCACAGTAGGTCTGAGAAGTGAGATTTCTAACTTATATATATATACATATATATACATTATTATTATTTTCCGCGCGCGCGCGAAAGCTCTCCTGCAGTAATGGGTTGCCTGTCTGTTGCGTATCTCATCTTCGATCTTTCATCCATCACCTTCCCTCTCTCCGTTCTTCCTTCCTTCTTTCTCCCTCCCTCTCAACCTCCCTCTCTTCACCCAGGGTGGCTGGACCATGGTGCTGCTCTTCTTTGCAGCCAATCAGCTTGAGAAGGTAAGGAGCTGTAGGTACAGGTGAGTGATTGACATGCATGGAGAGCGATTGCCATTTGCAGTTAAGTTTGCTTTTGAGGCGCCATGTTCCTAGGGTGGGTGGACCATGGTGCTGCTCTTCTTTGCAGCCAATCAAATGGAGAAGGTAAGGAGATGTGCTGCGCTGCACGTACAAGTGATTGTACATGCATGATCAACGAAATGGTATGGGTGGTTGTTGTCTTCACTCAGGGTGGCTGGACCATGGTGCTGCTCTTCTTTGCAGCCAATCAGCTGGAAAAGGTAAGGAGCTGTAGGTACAAGTGATTGATTGACATGCATGGAGAGCGATTGCCATTTGCAGTTAAGTTCGCTTTTAAGGCGCCATGTTCACAGGGTGGGTGGCTGGACCATGGTGCTGCTCTTCTTTGCAGCCAATCAGCTTGAGAAGGTAAGCAACTGCAGGCACAAGTGATTAGCTAGCCCATGCAAGGAGCTGCACGAGGAGCGAAATGTTAGCAGATCTTGGGACATTTTCCAGTGAGCAGCACTTCTCATGTAGGGGACAAGTGATTAGCTAGCCCATGCAAGGAGCTGCACGAGGAGTGAAATGTCATTGCTCCACGTGCCAATGCCACATATGGCCTTCCTGTTCTGCACAGCTTCCCAAATAGTCTCCTCTACTTTAGCATTGCCACGTGGCCTTTCCACGGAGCAGAAGCAGCGGCACTACGAGGCGATAACCTGTTCTGTAGAGCCGTCACAGCAGACGACTTTTGAGGCGCCTCAAATATGGGCTTTCCACGGAGCAGAAGCTACAGCACTATGAGGCGATAACCTGTTCTGTAGAGCCACCGGAGCAGCTGCAACCCGCACTCACCGAGACCTGCGCGTGTTTCCTCCTTCCCACTGTGCCTCCCATCCGCAGCTTCTAGACTATTTCGGCATCGCAACGTGGATATTCTATGGGGCGGTGGCAGCAGCTCTCTTCAAGCTCCACAACCCCACACATCTCCCTCCTATGCCCACCTCATTCCTTTCCCCTCAGCTTCTAGACTATTTCGGCATCGCAACGTGGATATTCTATGGGGCGGTGGCAGCAGCTCTCTTCAAGCTCCGATGGGCCTTCCCCAACGGCCCAAGGCCGTATGAGGCTCGTTTCTACCCGCTCCCTCCCGTGATTGCGCTCGTCGCTGCCGTGTGAGTGCAATTATCGCTGCCTTGAGGGTGTGTGTGCTGGTGTGGTGTTTGTTATAGACCCTTGAACACCCCTAGTGGCCCAAGGCCGTATGAGGCTCGCTTCTACCCGCTCCCTCCCATCATTGCTCTCGTCGCTGCCGTGTGAGTGTGGGTGCGGGTGCGGTTGCGGTTGCGGTTGCGGGTGCGGGTGTGGGTATGGGTGCGGGTGTGGGTATGGGTGTGGGTATGTGTGTGTGTGTGTGTGTGTGTGTGTGTGTGTGTGTGTGTGTGTGTGTGTGTGTGTGTGTGCGCGCGCGTGGTTGTGTGCTATGGAGCTACACACATTCCCAATGGGCCGCGGCCGTATGAGGCTCGCTTCTACCTGCTCCCTCCCGTCATTGCGCTCGTCGCCGCCGTGTGAGTGTGTATGAGAGTATGTGTGTGACTGCACTATTGAGCTTTGAAATCTCTCATCAGCCCAAAACCCTATGAGGCTCGCTTCTACCCGCTCCCTCCCGTCATTGCTCTCGTCGCCGCCGTGTGAGTGTGTATGAGAGTATGTGTGTGACTGCACTATTGAGCTTTGAAGTCTCTCATCAGCCCAAGGCCCTATGAGGCTCGCTTCTACCCGCTCCCTCCCGTCATTGCTCTCGTCGCTGCCGTGTGAGTGTGGGTGTGGGTGTGGTTGTGCGTGTGCGTGTGGGTGTGGGTATGGGTGTGGGTGTGGGTGGGTATGTGCTGAACACTCGTAATGGCCCGAAGCCGTATGAGGCTCGCTGCTACCCGCTCTCTCCAGTCATTGCGCCTGTTGCTGTTGTGTGAGTGAGGGTGTGTGTGTCGATGTGGGTGTGCGTATGAACACCCCTAGTGGCCGGAGGCCATATGAGGCTCGCTTCTACCTGCTCCCTCCTGTCATTGCTCTAGTCGCTGCTGTGTGAGCGAGGGTGTGTGTGTCGATGTGGGTGTGGGTGTGCTGTATGGGCCTATGAACACCCCTAGTGGCCCGAGGCCCTATGAGGCTCGCTTCTACCTGCTCCATCCCGTCATTTCTCTCGTCGCTGCCGTGAGTGAGGGTGTGTGGATGTCGGTGTGGGTGTGGGTGTGGGTGTGGGTGTGGGTGGGTATGTGCTATGGACCTATGAACACTCTTAATGGCCTGAGACCGTATGACGCTCGCTGCTACCTGCTCCATCCCGTCATTGCACTCGTTGCTGCTTTGTGGGTGTGTGAGGGTGCAATGGTTACTGCTGTACGAGTGTGTGAGTGAGTGTGCAGTGGTTACAGCTGTACGAGTGTGAGTGTGTGCAGTGGTTACAGCTGTACGAGTGTGTGAGTGAGTGTGCAATGGTCACTGCTGTACAAGTGTGTATGAGTGAGTGTGTCATTGAGGCCGTATGAGGCTCGCTTCTACCAGCTCCATCCCGTCATTGTGCTCGTCGCTGCTGTGTGAGTGTGCAATTGGTTGATACTGAGTGAAATTGTGAATGTGAGTGTGAGTGTGTGCTATAGAGCTATGGTATGTTATTACCATTGCATGAATGCTCTTGCTGTAAGCTTTTGCATCCTAATGCTCCTCCTATGCAACTTTCATTGCAATATGACTTATGTCCTCCTTTCCCCGTGCTGTGGTGCCTTTGAATGTTACAGATTTCTTGTAATAACGTCGCTATTCGCTCATCCAGTTCCTTCAATGGCGTCGCTTGGCTTTGTATTTGTTGCTTTCCCTTTGTACTATATTACCAAGTGGTTCCAAGGCCAACGTCAGCCTTCATCCACCAATGCTGTCAATCAGGGTTTGTTGCGATGATTCTTTCTTTCAGGTTGATTTATATCAGTGGATTTTCTTGTATGCTTGCCTTCTCAGCTTCATTGGTATCCCATAAGCTTTATTGGCGTGTGGCTGGCACATACCATGGTTGTTACTGTACATTATCAAACTCGGTTGCGGGCTCGACCACCACTAGCGGGGCAACGCGGTTTGGTGGTGAACCAATTGTCCATGCTTCTCACAGCATTTGCTCAGTTACAAGCATGCCATAGAACTGCATGAATTGTAGAACTCCACTCAACCGTTCTGAGAAGCATTCAACCATGTTTTCTTGTTCACTACTGCATCAATCTGATTTATGCCGTCACTAGCTATCCATTTGACCCAGTTGCACAGGTAAAGAAACACAATCTCGCATGCTACTTTTCTTGAACGTTCGAAATCGCACTTAACCGCTTTTTCCCGCGACCACTCCTACTCAACCGCGTCAAACGACACCGACGAAAACAACTACATACTGAATCTGCCACCTAATCACACAGCATTCTTCCCACCTAAGGGCGTATCCCTGGGTGGTGGCAGGGCCACTGTAGATGGCAGAGTTGGTGGCATGCGGGAAAACCGCATGCCACCAACATTTTTAACGAGGCGCGCGCGACTCGTATTTGGTGGCATTGAAGTGACATTTTTGGGGCATTGCCCAATCACGCACCTGTATTCGCGTGCCAAATTTCCTGACACCAACCTGGCGTTTTATGTGTTCGTGGCAGGCTGCCATCTACAGTGGCCCTGCCACCACCCAGGGATACGCCCTAACAAGCTAGTATCCATTGCACTCAATTGTTGGAACGTCGGATGCGGTTCTTTGACGAGGCCTGTTTGAATGGGTGCGCGCTCGCACCATCTTGTGCGCGAATCTTTCTTCTGGTTGCTCCGGTCGACAAGGCGAGGAGGCGAAGCGCGAAAATGTTATGCGCGTATTTGGTATCTCAGTTTCCTCGACGCTTAACTCCTTACCGGGCAATGGCTGTTCTGAAAGACGCGCTTGCACTTTAGGAGATGCATCTGATTGCGAAGCTCGTGAGCGACTTCCCATAGATCTAGATCGACGAACATCAGGCTTCTCCGACGAGTTGTCGTCGAGCGGACTTAGACCATACTCAGAAATAACCGTTGCGATTGGGATCGTGTCATAACTGCTCCGCCGCCCCGGACGAGGCGGCACCTGCGCGCCGCGTCTGCCTGAAACCGGCGTGGAGCCAACATTACCATTAGTGATACCATTGGGGGGGCTGAAAGTATTATAATCGCCACTTCTGCATGTAGTACTATCAGCAGATGATGTCGTATCGCTGGGTGCGCTACTGCTTCGAGTGAATCCGATCAAGGATTCTGTCGATGCGCTATTCTTCACTCCAGACACAATCGCAGCTTGCAATGTCAGATCTTGCCAACTGTTGTCGCCGTCTCCCCGCTTATGCGATGCTTCGATTAAGTGGTAAGTCACTCCGCGTCTCAACGGGCGGGAAGGGGGGAGCGGAACCGGCGCGAACGTAGAAAGCGCGACTTGGTGTCGTGGAAAGTCACCCATGATGTCTGCGACGAGCAGGCTGCCTGCGACGTCGTCGTACAGTCGCACGCTTCCATCCGTCAAGACGACGATGACTGGATGCGAGGAACGTCCGGCAAAGCTCTTAGTCCGACGAGTAATCCTGGTTCTTGACATCTCAGTTGGCTTCCGCGAAGCGCCACGATCGGAGCTACCATCATGACTGGGTTGCCGATCATAATCATGCGATAATGGATTATCATAAGTGGCGTCGGAACCGTTACAGTAACTGGAACCGCAAGGTACGTCTTTCCCCGACTGCTCTCCCACCTTCTCCGCGCTTTTCATCCGCCTTAAAGCCAGTTTTCTTTCCTTCACACTGAGAGGCAGGCGGAGCTGGGGTGGGCTGCCAGTGCTCCCCGACGGATGACCTTTTATACGCCTTAACGCGTGCTTCATCTCCGTGACGCTGGGAGGCAGGCAGAGCTGGGGTGGGCTCCCGGATTGAGGAACAAAGGTAGCCGCTGCTGACGTGGCTTGCTCACCGTCGCGGCGGCTCTCGCAGCCGCTCATGCTTTGGGTGCGACAATGGCGACGACGGCCGTTACTTGCGGCGCGATCCCCGGGAGTGATTTTGCGGTAGCTCTGACTGCGATCGAGACGAGGGATGACGTTATGTTGTTTGCATGCCAAGGTTGAGCCTCGGACTTGTCGTGAATCCATGATTGCGGCGAAACTCACGGGGGTAGCTCTGGCAAGCTATGGTAGTACTGTAATGTTGCACAAGGTCTTCGTGTGCGCTCCTAAACAGAAATCCGCTTTTCCGTAATCAGCTCCCCGCAGCCTTATCTTTCTCAAGCAACGCAGTGATTGTCAAAGCGAATCGCGACGAAATCGGTGGAGATGAGTTGATTGGCCACTTGTACGTTGGCCATACTTGGCGTGTACCACCCGAATCTCAAGGGCTGAAGGATGAGTGATGTAGCGTATATTTGTCGCGAAGCTACAGTTGCAAACCCGTGCCGCTCACGCTCTTCGCTGCGGTTAGATGGCGCCGACTATGGCCCAAACTACCGCACCTTCTCACGAACCCTCAATCTCAACTTTCTCGTCGTATCCCTCCTGTGGGTGTTACTGCTGTAGAGGACGCCATATGATCACTAAGGACGATCTGTATGGGAAAGACCATATCCAGCATAGAGTTTTTGCACGAAGTGGGGAAAAACCAGATTACCCAAGTGGATCGCGGAACTCGTCAATCAGCTGTAACTATGGCGAACTAGGAGCACCAATCTGCTGCACATGTGAGTGTACATGGGCGAAGGAAGCGCAGCATAGCGAAACTTTTTCAGCGAAACGATATAAGAGTCGCTCTGCGGACAATGTGCTGTCTGTGGCTCGTCCTCCTGGGATCAAATCGAAATCGTGCAATCCTGTCAAGACAGCTGGAGCACACTGGGGATTATTGTCGAGGGGGCTTGAAAACGAGAGGCTATAGAATGGCTGCACTAGAAGTATAGTCCGTGATAGGAATGAAGAATATACAATGTGTCAATAATAACAAAAACAGGGAAATTTCAGCCATTGATTCTTTAATGCTGTTGGGACTACTGTAACAGAAATGAAAGAAATTTTGTATAAACTAGATCTTGATTGCACAAATCCATTATCCTATTTTTATTGTTAACTCAACACTAATTGTTGTTGAGTAACGTACTAAGCATTGCAAACTCAACGCCACACTCAACTCTACAGTACTTTCATGATCGAATAGCAAGCTTTTGGCTTTGCCTTGTGTTGTGGGAAATGCATATCCGTTATAATACATTTTTTACCACTCTAAAGTGGCAGAAACAGGACTAATTTTATCAGTATAAGTCGCCCTTGTTGAGATCAGAAAGTGATCGTAACCAGGATCTCCTCAGGAAGGTTCGCACGCAGAGAAGTGATGTTGGTGGGCCCTTGACCTCAATAGCAGAGTGAATGTAAAATGCTTTGAGATGATTAAAACGCGCAGTACAAGGAATATAAATATGTGTACAGGGGAATTCGAAACGACCTAACTAGCCATGTACTCTAAGGGGTACATTCCCTTATTGCAGCGAAATCCAACCGTGCGACTCCGAGTGGTTACGTAACAGTTCGGGCAGAATCCTCGCCACTGCTGGTGCCTGATGCTGTCTGCCCGACGGTCCAGATGCTCCTCGTAACCGTCTGTCCCTTCGCCTTTCTTATGCCTTTTCGTCTTCACTCTCGATAGTGCGTGCTTCGGCTTTGCTACGGCGAGGAGTGCGCAACAGTGTTTATCATTAACCACTATTCGTAACATCCCCCTTCACTCCTGGCCGTAGCGAGCAGTGACCCGCTTGACTACCCGGCTGAGTTCAGAGCAGTGCTGGTACTGCTGATGCGGCAGTCTCTTCGTGAGAAAGAATGCTGCCATGTCACCCGTTGGGCAGTATGTCAGGTCAACTTTGCCTTTGTCAAATTCGTCCTTGACGAAGAAGTACCGCAGTGCGATGTGCTTGGTGCGGTTGACGAAACCAGGTTTGTTCGCAATCCTGATCGCGCTCTTATTGTCGTAGTGCAGCCGGAAGTTCGTTGAGGCCGGAATTTTTGCTTCCTGCAGCAATTCCTGAAGGTAGAGACCTTCGCGAACACCTGCTGTTGCTGCGATAAATTCAGCTTCCGCCGATGACAGGGCAACCAACTTCTGCTTCTAAGAGTTCCAGGAGATGGGGCTGTTGAACAAGAATGAATGAACTAACAGTGAAATGAGTACAAATAGGAAACCCTAGAATTGTGTACCCCCTATAGGCTAACCCACTGTAGCCTAAACAACTACAACATATATATATAATGTTTGACACACCCTCATAGGCGAAGTGGGGGAGAACTAGGGGTCACAAGACCAGTCAAGTAAAGCAAAGCAAAGCAAGCTCAGGGTGGATCACAAAGTCACCACACATTCCGAGCACAAGTTCAAGGCCACAAGGCCAGTTCAAATGCAGGAGTACATGTATATATATAAAGCTAGACAAGCAAGAGCAGCAATATATATATGTAGCAGTACAAAGAAGGTCAAGAGGAGAGCAAGTGAGGCAAGACAGGCACAAGACCCAGCTGGGTACAGAAGCGCTGATGATCACAAGGCGGAAGTGCCTTGGTGAAGACATCAGCAGTGTTGGCCTCAGAGGCCACGTACGCAAGTCGCAACTGACCACGCTGCTGTAGCTCACGAGCAAGGAAGTAGCGGAGAGCAATGTGCTTTGTTCTGTGCTCCAGTCTCTGCTCTCGACACAAGGCCAGCATGGCCTTGTTGTCTACGTACAGGACTGGAGGAGAACGAGGCGGCTCTCCAAGGTCGGTCAGCAGGTAGGTGAGCCAGCGAAGCTCCTGAGCAGTCATGGCCCCTGCGTAGATCTCAGCCTCACAACTGGAGCCGAGAACAGAAGACGAGCGAGTAGCCCGCCACGAAACAGAGCCGGAACCAAGGCTGAAGGTGTAACCCTGTGACGACTGCTGCGTAGCCTGGTCGTCAGCCCAAGAAGGGTCCGCGTGCCCAGTGAGGACCACTGGACTGCGCCCTCCAAGCACTAGCCCCATGCCCGACGTACTGCACAAGTAGCGCAACACCCTCTTTGCTGCAGCCATGTGCTCTGGTCGGTGTCTCCCAGGAGCAACATAACGTGCAAGAATGCTAAGAGGGTATGCAAGGTCAGGTTGTGTGCAGGTCATCAGGTACATGAGGCAGCCAACAAGGAAGGGTCAGTGACGGCAATAGCAAAGAGACGCGTGACAGTAGGAGTGGCAGCACGAAGAGAGTCCGACGTAGGGTCGGCAAGAGTAGGAAGAGAGGACGTAGGAGGAGAAGGCAAAGGGGCACGCAGAGGAGCAGTAGACGGACGCAGAGACATCCGATGCGTGCCAGGGGCAGGAGGAGGATGCGGACGCGAACTACGAGCACTAGTGCTAGCAGGACAGACAGGCGACGCAGGGCGAGACGCAGACTCACGACGCTCAGTAAGACCGCCAGTAGGACCAGTGTAAGGAGAAGGAGCAGGTAGTGGGGAGGCCGGCTGCAACTGTAGCTGTGACGGGACAGGCTGTGGACACACTAAGGGAGGAGGAGGACCAGGAGGAGGCGAGAGACCAAGAACCTGCTGAAGGAGCGGAACGAAGTACGGCTGAGGGCGCGCGGCGACTCCAGACATAGCAGGGACAGCACCAGTGCCCCAAGCGGTAGTACCAACGCTTGAGCCCGCAGCACCAGCACGGACTCCAACACCAGGGTCCACAGCAGCAGCAGCAGCTCCAACGCCCGGGTCCTCAGCACCAGCAGTAGCTCCAACGCCGGGGTCCGCAGCACCAGCAGCAGCTCCAACACCCGGGTCCTCAGCACCAGCAGCAGCTCCAACGCCCGGGTCCGCAACACCAGCAGTAGCTCCAACACCCGGGTCCTCAGCACCAGCAATAGCTCCAACGTCCGGGTCCGCAGCACCAGCAGCAGCTCCAACGCCAGGGTCCGCAGCACCAGCAGCAGCTCCAACGCCCGGGTCCGTAGTGCCAGCAGCAGCTGGGTCCGTAGTGCCAGCAGCAGCTGGGTCCGTGAGACGAGGCGCGCCACTCCGAAGTGTGCAACGGCGCTCGTACCACTCACGGATCCGCTCACGAGAGGGGAGCTCCCGACTAGGAGGAGAAGTACCAGCACCAGTCTCCGTAGTGCGCCTGGTCCCAGAGGTACCTCTCCAGAGGCTGGAGTACTGTAAGTACCACTCACGCAACTGCTCCGAGGAGAGGTCTCGTCCAGGTGTAGTACCCTCTGGCCCAGCACCGCCAGAGTCAGAACTCTCAGACCCAGCACCCCCAGGCTCAGCACCCCCAGTCACCGCACCCCCAGGCTCAGCACCCTCAGGCTCAGTACCCCCAGTGTCCGCAACCCTAGGCTCAGCACCCCCAGAGTCCGCACCCCCAGGCTCAGCACCCCCAGCAGGACGAGAGTCGACAGCAACCTCAACAGGCTCGACCGGGTCTACCTGAGACACACCTGAGGGAGCGGCACCCTGAGGGGGGAGGGGGTCTACGAGAGCAGCACCTGGCGCGAGGAAGAGAGGCGGGGGTGGGAGCGGGGCAGTGCGGTAGGGGAAGAGGCGATAGTATGGGACAGACTCGTCAAAAGTGACGTCTTGAGAGGGCAAGACCCGGCGCGAGGTGGCGTGGTAAAACTGCCAACCAGGCGCGTCCGGAACAAAGCCGAGGAAGACGCAGGGAACAGCACGAGAGGAGAGCTTGTCCGCTAACGTATCGCGGACAAAAGCTCGAGATCCCCAGACCCGGAAACGCGACGCATCGCCAACCTCCCCCATCCACAGCAGTGTGGGCGAGGTCTCCGGTAAGGAGACACGTGGCCAGAGGTTGAGCTGATGCGCAGCGTACCGGACCGCAAACGGCCACAGAAAGTGGGGGGCAGCCGCATGGATCAAGGAGGTACGAGCGACCTCCATGACCAGGCCAATGCGGCGCTCCGCAACCCCATTCTGCTGTGGAGAGGCCGGAAGCGTGAACGACTGCTCAATGCCGTGCTCAGCACAGTAGGCTGCCAAGAGGTCGGAGGAGAACTCACCACCTCTGTCAGAGTGCAAGCGCAGGACAGGAAAGTCCGAGCGGAAACGCTCGCTGAGCTGGAGACGAGCTCTGCGGATCCAAGGGATCAAAACATCAGGGACCTCACCCTTGGTGCGCAAGGGGAAGACCGTGGTGTAGCGCGAGTAGTCGTCAACAACAATCAGGAAGTACCTCTCCTGACCCTGACCACGGACGCGGGCTGGGCCCCACACGTCCATGTGGAGCGTCTGCAAAGGAGCAGTCGTCGGGGGAAACGAGGAGGAGTGAGGAGCGGCATGCTGCCGCCCCACGACACAGGGAAGACAGGGAGGAGCAGGCGAGGGTGGGAGGGGAGGGAGGACCCTGGGAAGACCAGAGACAAGGTACCGGGAGTGCATGGCACGAAGGCGCTGCACAAACGGGTGGCCTAGTCAGTGGTGCCAGAGAACAGTCTCGTGCGCTAGAGAGCGACACGAGCAGGGGGCAGACAGCTGACCTGACGCGGACGTAGACGCAGACGCAGCGACCTGAGGGGGGGCAGTAGTCAGTGTGTACAGGTCCGACCCTGGCTGCCGGGTGAAGGTAGCCAAGTGGCGGCCTGTACGAGCACACGTGCAGTGTGTGACACGCTCGTAGGCAGGGGTGAACTAGTGAACACCCGCGTCCTGTAGGGCACAACCTGCCACCAAGTTCGTAGAGAACGAGGGGAGGTGGAGACCTGACAGTGTGCCCGACGGGACCGCAGGACAGGGAAGGACAGTGGAGGAGGTCGCAAGGACCGGACCCCCAGAGGGGTCTGCAAGGGAGACAGCAACTGGCCGAGCAAGGGGCTCAAGGGCAGTGCGGTCACGAAAGAAACAGCGAGAGGCACCTGAATCCAGCGTGAAGGTGTGCAGTGCTGCAGTCGACACCGTACTAGGGGGGGCAGACACGCACGCACCTAGAGCAGCAGCCTCACCAGCACCTGGGGTAGCAGACACGTGAGTACCTGGAGCAGCAGACGCACTAGTCCTAATGCCCGGGTCGGGCGGGACACTCAGGTACTCAGAACCCTCTCCACTAGTAGACATCACATACATGGCAGAGAGAATAGCATCAAAGTCTAGAGCATATATATCAATCCCCTTCTTCAGGAGATCAAGCCAGCGGGGCAGCTCAGTGGCCTGAGGGAACCGAACACGCCAAGCGTCGCTCAGACGAGCAAAGCAACGCTGTGTGGCGTGCGGTCCCCCACACGGCTGGCCAGTGCGGTCACCAGTGCGAATGACGTACGTGCAGCTAAGGCCACCCCCCCCCCCACCCCCCCGTGCTGAGAGTACCACTCACGGACCTCCTGGGGCGAGGGAGTGTGCTGCTGGCCCTGGCCACCGCCAGTGCCTCCACGACCACCACCGCCGCTACCACCTCCTCGACCACCCCAACCCCGGCCGCCGCCTCGTCCACCGCCACCCCCACTACCTCCTCCGCCCCGGCCACCTCCCCCGCCGCTGCCGCCACCCCCACCACTGCTGCCACCTCCCCCACCCGCGCCACCCCCCCCGCCACCACCTCCCCCACCACCGCCACCCCCGCTGTCACCACTACCGCCCCTGCCCCCCTTGCCCTTGCCGCTGCGGCGCCCGCTCGAAGCAGACGCAGTCCCGACCTTCTCAGCACCAAGGAGGTCGACAGCAGCAGCAGAGGCGACAGAGGGAAGAAGGGGGGAGGGAGAACACCCCTCAAAGAACGGGGTACGGGGGTCACCGCGAGAGGCACCTACAGCGACTATGCTAGTCTCGGCTGCAAGGAGTTCCTTCTCGAGGAGGGCAATGGTGAGCTCGGTGGGGCAGCGAGCGAGGAAGTGGTCCCTGACTGAGCGCAGCGAGTGAGGGAGGCGCGTGACTAGGTGGTAGAGAGTGAGCCAGAGCGGGGGTGGGTTCGTGGCAAGGAACTCATCAGGCATAGCGGCGCGGAAGCGAGCCTCACTAGTGCGGAGGTGGGTAATGAGGTCAGCGACAGTGTGAAAGGAAGCCAAGTCGGGGAACAGGTAGGGAAGAGAGAGACGGCCTAGAGCGGCAGAGGCCGGTGAGGAGTAGCGGGCAACGACAGCAGTGTACAGTGCCTGTGCAGTCTTGTGCTGCCCAAAGTGCTCGCGCTCATCTATCGGCAGAGAGTTGCGAATAGCGAAGCGAGCATGGGCGTCACGAGTCTGCCACTGTGAGCGAGCAGTGCTGTCAGCAGTAGCAGCAGGAGCAGTAGCGTGGCCTAAGGCGTGAACGTACAGCGAGATGTCTTCCTTGGCAGTGAGCTGTAGGAAGAGGTGTAGGTCATCAAGCCAGGTGTAGAACTTCACTGGGCGGCCCTCAGCATCGAAGGCTAGCACAGGAGGGCTAGCCATGGTAGCAGTAGTAGGAAAAGCAGTAGGAGCAGTAGGGTAGGTAGGGCGGCGCGGCTCGGTACAGGTAGGGCGGCGCGGCTCGGTATAGGTAGGGCGGCGCGGCTCGGGTCGGGCGGGGCGGCTCGGTTCGGGCGGCTCGGGTCGGGCGGCGCGGCTCGGTTCGGGCGGCTCCGTTCGGGCGGCTCGGGTCGGTTAGGGCTGGCGGCTCGGGTCGGGCGGCTCGGTTCCGTTAGGGCCAGGCTGTTCGGTGCGGGCGGCTCGTTCTGGGTGGGGCCGTTCGAGGCCGCTAAGGGCGAGCGCGGGGAGCGGGTGGGGGTAAGTGCGGGGCTGATGCGGGCTGATAAGGGTAGGGACGGGGCCGACGCTGGCCTCTAGGGGTAGGTACGGGGCCGACGCGGGCCTCTAGGGGGAGGCGCGGGGCCGTCGCGGGGCTCTAGGGGTAGGGACGGGGCCGTCGCGGGCCTCTAGGGGTAAGCGCCGGGCCGTCGCGGGCCTCAAGGGGTAAGCGCCGGGCCGTCGTGGGCCTCTAGGGGTAGGCTCGGGGCCGACGCGGGCCTCTAGGGTAGGCGCGGGGCCGACGCGGGCCTCTAGGGGTAAGCGCGGGGCCGACGCGGGCCTAGAAGGGACGAGCTCGGGGCCGGCGCGGGCCTCTAGGGTTAGGGGCGGGGCCGATTCGGGGCCTCTAGGTGCAAAAGCGCGGGGCCTACAGGGCCTCTAGGGGCGTGAACGCCGAGGCGCCCTAGGGTAGGTAGGCAGGTAGGCAGGTAGGTAGTGGTGGGCCCTTAGAAAAAACGGTCCTAGGAAGGACCTGCTCTATACCAGGTTGAACAAGAATGAATGAACTAACAGTGAAATGAGTACAAATAGGAAACCCTAGAATTGTGTACCCCCTATAGGCTAACCCACTGTAGCCTAAACAACTACAACATATATATATAATGTTTGACAGGGGCCGCTGGGCTCGAGGCGCAAGAGGAACCCTATCCTGGACCGTCGATTGTCAGGGTCAGTGGCGTGATGAGCATCCACGTAGCCGACGAGGCTGAAGGATGTGGTTGGGATGGTGGAATAACTGAGCCCAACATTGGGCGTGGAGATGAAGAATTGAAGGGCTCGGTGAAGATCTGAGAGATTCTCAGCCGTTGGTTTGCGTGAGTACTGAGCCAACTGGCTCGCAATGTAGGAGAGGTCGGGCCTACAGGTAACAGATGCGAAAAGCAGGCATCCCAACTGCTGCTGGTAAGTGTGAAGCCCAGCGGGGGACAGGGCTTTGTTGTCAGGCTTGTAGTTGGGTCCTGGAGTGCGGTAAGGGGTGGAGAGTGGTGCAGGCGAAATGTTGAAGCGCTTGCTAAGCTCCTCCGCATACTTCGCTGCTGAGAGATGAATGGCTTCCGGCGAGTAGGTGATGTTGAGTCCGAGAAACTGCTTCACGTCATGATTGCAGATGATGTCGACGCGCCCTGCGAGGCTTCTCTCAAATTGCTCGAGCAGTTCGTTGCTTGAGCCTGTGTAGAGAAGGTAGTCGATGTAGACCGTGAGGAGGATGTATTCGCCGCGGAAATCGCGGCGATACATTCCAGGATCGTGAGGCAGTTGCTTGAACCCGATTTCAAGCAGTATGTTGTGCAGGTACTGCTGCCAGAGTCTCGGTGCCTGTTTGATCCCATAGAGGGACTTGCGTAGCTGACAGATGCGTGGGTCTCCGTCGCCGTAAGTGTGTGGCTGTTCCACGTAGATCACGACGTCCACTAATGCGTACAGGAACACATTCTTTACATCGATATTCCGGAGTGGTAGGTGTCGTGCGGCTGCGATGGCGAGGAGAATTCTGACGGACGTGTGACGGCTGACCGGTGCAAATGTCTGGTAAAAATCGATCCCGTGCCTTTGATCGTAGCCGCGCACCACCCAGCGTGCCTTGAATCGCTCAATCCTTTCGTCGGCTCCTGTCTTCACTCGGAAGACCCATTTGCCGGAGAGAATCCTTCTCCCTTTTACTGCTGCACGGTCGACGAGCACCCAGGTGTCGCGCGACTCGAGTGCCCGGATTTCCGCATCCATTGCTTCGCGCCACTCCGTGCTGTGTGGGCCTATGAGAGCTTGCCGTGGGTTCTTAGGTTCGATGATGCGCGGAGCAGTGGAGATGGCAGCGTGTAGTCCAAGTAGCTGGAGACCGGTGACAGTGTTGTCGTGGCGATGTTGAGTGACGACTTCCTGCACGGCGTCATCATCGCTTTCTGGTTCAGGCGGTGGTGGCGGTGCTGTGTCTCCGCCGCTTCTGCTTCCTCCTGCTGCGCCTCCTCCTGTTGCGCCTGTTCCTCCTTCACGTGAATCATCGTCGTCGTCGTCACGACGATCGCCCCTTGTGAACTCGCTTCTAGGATCCTGCTCCAGAATTGCTGCTGCTGCTTCGTCCTCAGGTGAGGCGTAGCTGTGGCCCTCGTTGGCGTAGACGTCGTTTGCATTCGTCTGCTCGTCGTCACGAAATTGTTGCAGAAATAGTCGCTCGTAGAAGATGACATCGTGCACATTCTTGATTTTCTGCCTTAGGAGATCCAGGATGATCCACGCCTTGTGTTCGTGGCTGATACCGAGATGGATTCCCAAGCGCGCGCGGCTTTTGAACTTCCCGATGGTTGATTTTGGCGGTCGGTATTGAACCATGCAGCCCCAGACGCGTAGCATGGAGGTCTCCCCCTTTCTTCCCGTCCACTTCAGGTGCGGCGAGGAGTTGCCGGTGATTGCGGTGGTTGATAGCAGGCTGTGCACCTGCACGGCGTGGTGCATCGCGTAGGTCCAATAGATCGGCGCGAGCTTTGCCTGCCGCATTAGCGCCCGTACCTTTGTCATGAGGGTGCGATTCGTGCGCTCCGCTACGCCCTGCTGCTGGTGCGCGTAGGGGAGGGAGATGTGATGCTCGATCCCCTTTTGCGCGAGGTAATCCTGCAGTTCCTTGCTCCTGAACTCCGCCGCACCATCGGACTGCCAGATCTTCAATTTCTCCCCAGATTGCCGCTGTGCGTGCGCCAGCCACAGACGGAATGCTTCGTAGGCTCTGCTACGCGCTTCCACGTTTACGACCCACACGTGGCGCGTTCCGGCGTCGACGAAGGTGAGTGTGTAGAGTTCGTCGTTGATGGCGCAGTGTCCTACGTTGAGAAAGTAACTGTAAACCTTCTCAAGCTTGGCGTAGCGATTGGTTCCTGGCTCGAGTAGGGGGAAGGTCAGGTGACTCAGCGTAGCTTCAGGGCAGACAGTGCAGCTACGCGGGTGAGTCCCTCCTCTCACTTCGGAGCCGTCAGGGCGCAACAACGCGCCAGGTGCAAAGACGCCGGCTTCGATGCAGTCCTTCAGGGTCACGCGCAAAGGGTGACCTAGGCGCTGATGCCAGATGGCGTCGTTGGCGCGGAATCTAGATGTGCGCATGTAGCGCTCCAGTGCGGCTGCGGGTCTTCGTCAGGTGCCGCTGCAGGTGTAGGCGCTGCTCCCTCGTTCTCTTCTTCTTCCTCGTTCGCCGTCGTCAGCATGAGGGCGAGAAATTCTCTGTCGCGGATAATGGAGTAGGGGATGTTGGTTCCGGGGATCGTGCCAAGTACGAACGCCGGCTCGCGTGGTTCAGGGGCAGGTCCGTAGACGGTGCGTCGCGGGGTGAGTGGTTTACTTCCCCAGTCAATGGTGTCCCAGGGGTCACTACCTGAAGGGATATCAGGTGGCGGTGGTCCTAACGCAGGGCAGCGCGGAGGTCGTCCGAGAGGAACAACAGGAGGTTCGACCTCAGCATGCGCAGGTTCTTCTTCCTCTTCCTCCCTTTGATCCTCGCGGAGAGCTCCCCAGCCGCTCGTCTCGCCGCCTTGTGCGGCGCCCCATCCACCGATGTATGTGCCTGTTGCTGCGCCCCATCCGCCGTTTGCGACGGCCCAGCCGCTGGTGTCGCTCGTTCCCCATCCGCCGGCGCTCCCCCACCCCCCTTCATTGGAGGCGCTTTCCTCGTCCTGCTCCAAGGCGAGTGTTCCGCGTGCCTCAGCGAGGCTTTCCGCCGAAGCTCTTTGGCTTCTTGTTGCGCCAATGCCTCTTCTTTTGTGGGCAAGAGCCGTTTCTTGTATCGCGCCGGTGAGAGTAGATCTCTGCCGCCTTTTGTTCAGTGTAGGGCCGGGGATTCCCATGCGCATCGAAGGTGTCGACGCCAACGCCGCGGAGCATTCCTTGGAGATGCTGGGAAGTGGGTGTTTTGGTGTGCCGAATACGACCCGTGTAGCTGTTTCCAACTCCAGTTGGGAGAGACCCTCTTCAGGCGGTGCGTCTCGCTCTGTTTCACGAATGGCGGCAAGGCCACGGCCGGCGATCGCGCTCGTCGAAGACGTTGGTGTGTGGCAGTTCCTGCAGACGCCGTCGGGATCGGGGTCGTGCAGCGCAAGCTCGCGGGGGTGTGAGTGGTGTGGGACCCAGGGGCGCCCATTAGGGTGCTTCCAATCATGGCGATGAATGTGTTCGAAGCGCAGGGGGACGAGGTCAATCAATTCCTGCGAATCGCCGCTGAAGTCGGGAATGTCGAAGTCGAGGACGTATACGCCGTTCTCGGCGCGCGCCCGTCCGATCTGCTTGCGCTTCTTGTTCAGCATCGTGAAGTGGAGCAGGATGTCGCGCGTCTTGGGGTCGGTGCTGAGGATGACTCCGCAATCCAGGTTGTGCACAATCAACACGTCGTTAACTGTGATGTGCGTTCGGCTCCCTCGTGTCTTGAGCACCACGATACCTTGCGCGCTTGCGCGCAGCCGCGTGTTGTTCGCCACTGTGACGTAAGTGACAACAGGAGTGGGGACAGCGTTGGATATGTAACGCTCGGACCCCACCATATGCTGCCCACAGCAGCTGTCCAAGTACCAGTTGTTGTAGCGCCTGTTGTCGTTTCGCGCGAGCAACGCCAGTCGCGGAGTGACGATGTGTGGAGTGTCCACCTTCAGAAACTGTTTGCGCGCGATCCAGTCGATCGGTGCTGGCCGCATGTCAGGTACGTGCGGAGGGCTCTCAAGCAGCGGGACTGGTAGATTCCAGTCCTGGTTGTCGTCATCGCTGTAGTCGTGAAGCGTGCTGAATGGATTGTTGTTCGGAGATGCCTCGATTGGGTCGGGCGCCGGCTCAGGTGAGAGTGAGCGTGCGCGCGGGTGACGAGAGCCTCTCGTCATGGTCATGTTCCCCATGACGTAGCGGACGGGGGCAGCTTGTGGTGGCTGCTGCTGCTGCTGAGTTGTTGGATTCAGGTCGCGCGGTGGGGGTTGAGACCCCTGGGCGGGACGCGTGACGTTTCTTGCGTCTTGTCGGCCGGACCAAGTGCTCGGATTGGTCTGGCGAGGGCGAGTTCGATGCTTGCATCGATCCGCCAGGTGCCCGAAATTTCTGCAGATCTTGCAGTAGAGGCGCCGTGGTCGTCGCTCTTCCGTGTTGTCTGCGTAGAATGCGAGACGTTCTCTCTCTCGTCGTGGCGCTGGTCGCTGCTGGTCCCTATCCCGTTGTTCGACGAGGAGGGCGGCGCAAAGGGCGGCCTCCGAGATGACCCCCTGCTGTCGGAGAAGCGCCTTATAGGGCCGCCACTCTGGGCCGAGCCCTTGGAGCACGATGTTCACGAAGATCTCCTCAGAGATCGAGCTCCCCAATTTCGCGATTTGATCGCGTAGAATCCGACAGCGATTCAGGTAACTGTTGGCTTTCTCTCCTGGTGCCATCCTTGTTTCCAGTAACTGCAGGAGGAGTCCTTGGGTTGGTATACGCCATTGAGCTGGCGCCAGGCATTGAAGGCTGGAGCAGGGGAGGTCTTGTATGAGCGAATGCTCCATTGCTCCGTCAGCGACATGTTCCACAGAAGAACCCCATACGCCATCAGGGACTCGTTGTAGTACTTGGTTTTTGCGTCGTCAGTTTCTTCCGTAGGCCCCGAGTAGCTTCCGTCGAAATGATGATAAATCTGCGCGTTTTGCAGTAGCAGCTCCAGCTCAAAGCTCCAGGTATAGAAGTCTCTGCCGTGAAAGCACGCACTTGTCTTTATTTTTGATATGCTCAAAAATCTTCATTGCGCAGAGAGAATTGCTTCATCGCTGGGACAGGGAGTCTTGGGGGTTGAGCCGTTCGTATCGAGAGAGAAGCCTTGCGGGGTGGAGTTCTGGCCGTTTGAGGCAGGTTGAGTGGGTTGGGAAGAGGTTCCCGCATCGCCATTCCGCAATGTCTTGAGCCCTTGCTCAAGGCTCGTGAGTCGCTGAAGCAGTTGTGCGAGGACGGCGGAAGGAATCGTCGTCGTTTCCTCGTTTGTCGCAGCTTTGTTGGGCTGCGCTTCAGCCGTCAGATTCGTCTGACCTCCAGATCGTGAGAAGAAACGAGGAATGGAATGACTAAGGGAAAGTTGGGTACAAGTACAAACCCTAGAAAGATGTACCCCATATGTGCTACCCCACTAAAGCCTACAGCAGCTAAGTCATATAAATCTGACACACCCCCATAGGCAAAGTGGGGGAGAACAAGAGGTCACAAGACCAGTCAAGCAAAGAAAAACAAGCTCACGGTGGATCACAAAGTCACCACACATTCCGAGCACAAGTTCAAGGCCAGTTCACATGCAGGATTACATATATATATAAGGCTAGACAAGCAAGAGCAGGTGTATATATATATATATGTGTAACAGTACAAACAAGGTCAAGGGGTGAGCAAGTGAGGCAAGGTAGGCACAAGACCCAGCTGAGTACAAAAGCGTTGCTGATCACAAGGCGCAAGTGCCTTGGTGAAGATATCAGCAGTGTTGGCCTCAAAGGCCACGTACGCAAGGCGTAGCTGACCACGCTGCAATAGCTCACGAGCAAGGAAGTAGCGAAGAGCAATATGCTTTGTTCTGTGCTCCAGTCTCTGCTCCCGACACAAGGCCAGCATGGCCTTGTTGTCTACGTACAGCACTGGAGGAGAACGAGGCGGCTCTCCAAGGTCAGTCAGCAGGTAGGTGAGCCAGCGAAGCTCCTGTGCAGCCATGGCCCCTGCGTAGATCTCAGCCTCACAACTGGAGCCAAGAACAGAAGACGAGCGGGTAGCCCACCACGAAACAGAGCTGGAACCAAGGCTGAAGGTGTAACCCTGTGACGACCGCTGCATAGCTTGGTGGTCAGCCCAAGAAGCGTCTCCTTGCCCAGTAAGGACCACTGGACTCTCCCTTCCAAGCACAAGCCCCATGCCCGATGTACTGCACAAGTAGCGCAACACCCTCTTCGCTGCAGCCATGTGCTCCTGTCTGTGTCTCCTAGGAGCAACAAAGCGTGAGAGAATGCTAAAAGGGTATGCAAGGTCAGGTCGTGTGCAGGTCATCAGGAACATGAGGCAGCCAACAAGCTCAGGGTACGGGCCACTCAACTCTACGGACTCATCCGAAGGCAGAGCTGAGAGCGAGTGACGAGTAGGCAGAGGAGTGGCCTGAGGCAAGGAGTACGTCAAGCCGAAGCGCTGAAGGACCTGCTGCACCATGTGTGACTGAGTCAGGGTAATGGTGCGGCGTGCTCTGTCCCGGGTGATCTGCAAGCCAAAGTAGTTGCGCAGTTCACCCAGGTGTGTGCACGTGTGTCTCTTCTGCAGCTCGGACTTCACGTGGGCGAGTCCAGTAGTGTCAGCTGTGGCAAAGACCAAGTCGTCGACGTACACGAGGATGTAGAACGGTGGCAAAGAAGTGTCGTTGCGCAGAAACAGCGACGGGTCGGCAGTAGAGGAAGCAAACCCAAGAGCCGCAAGTGTAGTCCTCAGTGTGTTGTGCCACTCACGCGGTGCCTCGCGGAGATCGTAGACTGGCCACCGGAGGCTCCACTGGGTGCCAAGAGGAAAAGTCCCAGTGAAGCCAAGTGGGCAGCGCAGCCAGATCTCCTCGTGCAGGCTGCCCTGCAAGAAAGCAGTGCTGAAGTCAAGAGAGTGCAGCTCGTAGTCATAGTGAGCAGCTATGTGCAGCAGTACCTGAAGAGTGGTCATCTTCGGGGTGGGAGAGAAGGTCTGAAAGTAGTCAACTCCCTGCCGCTGACTGAAGCCACGAGCCACGTAACGCGCCTTGAAGACAGGCGGAGAACCCGGCGGCCGCTTCACCCTGAAAATCCACATGCCACTGACGATGTTCACCCCAGGCGGGGGAACCTCGTCAACGTAGGTGCCTGTGGACTTCCAGGAAGCCATCTCTGCGGTCATAGTTGCCTGCCACTGAGAGGAGTAGGGACCCTCTATCGCCTCCGTGTAAGAGCGCGGAGTCGGGATGTCAAGTGCATCCGGGTCTCCCTCAGGGGTAAGCAGTACGGACACGAGATGAGGTGAAGCAGCTGCCAGACACTGGAGCTCCTCCTGCCTGTCCTCAAAGACGTCCGTGCCAAGGGCACACTCACCCCCGACGGACGGAGGACACACAAACTCAGACTCAGCAAGAAGACTAGCAGCGTAGTCTAGGCGACAGCGAGCAGCGAAGTAGACAAGCTCAGAAACTAAGGCTGACGCACCAGTGGACTCAAAGGAAGGGTCAGTGACAACAGTAGCAAGGAGACGTGTGATAGTAGGACTGACAGCACAAGATGATTACGACTCCGGGTCGGCAAGAGCAGGAAGAGAGGACTCAGGAGGAGAAGGCAAAGGGGCACGCATAGGAGCAGTGGACGGACGCAGAGACATCCGGTACGTGCCACGGACAGGAGGAGGACGCTGACGCGAACCACGACCACTAGCGCGAACAGCACGGACAGGTGACGCAGGGCAAGACGCAGGCTCACGACGCTCAGCAAGACCTCCAGTAGGACCAGTGTAGGGAGAAGGAGTAGGCAGTGGGGAGGCCGGCTGTAACGGTAACTGCGACGGGACAGGCTGTGGACACTCTAAGGGAGGAGGAGGACCAGTAGCAGGCGGGAGACCAAGAACCTGCTCAAGAAGCGGAATGAAGTACGGCCGAGGCCGCGCAGCGACTCCAGACACAGCAGGAATAGCACCAGTACCTCCAGTGGTAGCACCAGCGCCAGCAACACCTCCAGCTTTAGTACCCCCAGCAGCTCCAGTAGCTCCAGGAACTCCGGTAGCACCCGTAGCACCCCCAGCAGGACCGCCTCCAGTACCGCCAGCAGTACCCTCAGCGCCAACACCCTCAGCAGCTCCAGCTCCAGTCGGACCACGAGAAGACGTAGTGGCTCCAGCTCCAATAGTACCCGTAGGCCCAGCAGCTCCAGTACTCCCATTACGAGCACCTCCGGGACCCGTTGCACCAGCACCCCCAGAAGCCGAAGGACCTCCAGCTCAAGCAGCACGCCTCCAGCGCCGGGCAAACCACTCACGCACCTCCTGTGGAGAGAGTGGCTCCCGTCGAGACGGAGAACCCGGAGAACCTCCAGGCCCACCATTGCTAAACGCCACACGAGCAGGCCTAGAACCCTCAGGCTCCGCACCCTCAGGCTCAGCACCTCCAGGCGTAGCAACCCCAGGCTCAGCACCCCCAGTCGTAGCACCCCCAGGCTCAGCACCCCCAGACTCAGCACCCCCAGGCTCAGCACCCCCACTCGTAGCACCCTCAGACTCAGCACCCCCAGGCTCAGCACCCCCAGCAGCACCTGAGTCACCAGCAACCTTGACAGGCGCGACTGCGTCTACTTGGGACATGCCTGAAGGGGCAGGACTCTGAGGGGGAAGGGGGTCTACCACGGGGGGACCTGGCACAAGGAAGAGCGGTGGCAGGGGGAGGGACAGAGTGCGGTGGGGGAAAAGATGGTAGTAGGGGACCGACTCGTCAAACGTGACGTCCTGGGAGGATAGAACACGGCGAGAGGTGGGGTGGTAGAACTGCCACCCTGGCGCGTCAGGGGGGAAGCTAAGGAAGACGCAGGAAGCAGCACAAGGGGACAGCTTGTCCGCAGACAAGTCGCGGACAAACGCCCGAGATCCCCAGACACGGAACGCAGACGCATCGCCAACCTTCCCCGTCCACAGCAAAGCTGGGGAGGTCTCCGACATGGAGACCCTGGAGTGAAGGTTGATCTGATGCGCCGCATACCGAACCGCAAACGGCCACAGAAAATGGGGGGCAGCCGCATGCATCATGGACGTACGGGCGACGTCCATGACCATGCCAATGCGGCGCTCAGCAATCCCATTTTGCTGTGGAGAGTCCGGAAGCGTCAAGGTCTGGCGGATGCCTCGTGCACGACAGTAGGCTCGCAGAAGGCCAGAGGAGAACTCTCCGCCTCTGTCAGAGTGCAGACGCAGAACAGGAAAGTCTGAGCCGAAACTCGTCCTGAGCTGGAGACGAGCTGCGCGGATCCAATCGATCAACACCTCAGTGACATCACCCTTGCTGCGCAAGGGGAAGACTGCGGTGATGGCAGAGGAGAGTCTCGTGAGACAGGAGGCGACTCGAGCAGGGGGCAGACTCAGGACCAGACCTGGATGCTGCAGCAAACACCTGACCCAACGCAGCTACCTGACCAGACGCAGTGACTGGAGGAGACTCAGTGGTCAGTGTGTACAGGCTTGACCCCGGCCGACGTGTAAACGTGGCCAAGTGTCGGCCCGTCCGAGCGTCCGTGTAGTGGGTCACCCGCTGGCTCGCAGGAGTGAACTGGTGAACCCCCGCATCCTGTAGGTCAGCACCACTCACCAAGATCATAGAGAACGAGGGGAGGTAAAGACCAGACAGGGTGCCAGAGGGGGCCGCCGGACACGGGAGGACAGTGGAGAAGTGAGCAAGGACAAGACCCCCAGAGGGGTCTGCCAGAGAGACTACAACTGGCCGACCAAGCGGCGTGAGTGTGGTGCGATTTCGAAAGAAGGAGCGAGAAGCCCTCGAATCAAGGGTGAAGGTGTGGGAGGCCCGAGCTGACGCAGTACCTGAGAGAGCAGACTCACCAGCACGTGAGGAAGCAGACGCACTAGCACCTAGAGCAGCAGCCTCGCTAGCACCTAGAGCAGCAGCCTCACCAATACTTAGAGCAGCATTCCCAATGCCCGGGTCGGGCGGAAAACACCGGTAAAAGTCACCCTCATCACTAATAGTCACAGCATACTTGGCAGCAAGAATAGCATAAAAGTCAAGGTCAAAGACAGCTACTCCCGCCCTTGACAGCTCGCCCCAGCGGGGGATATCAGTGGCCTCAGGGAACTGGTGACGCCAAGTGTCCGTCAGGCGGCCAAAGCAGCGCTGGGTGGAGTGCGCACCCCCGCACTGCTCACCCGCACGGTCGCCGGTGCGCAGGATGTAGGTACACGGACCAGTACCCCCACCCCGCTGGCGTGCAGCGTACCACTCACGAAGCTGCTGAGGGGGGGGGATTTGACGAGCGCGCTGCTGCTGCTGCTGTCTGCCGAGTGGTTACGTAACAGGGCAGAGTCCTCGCCACTGCTGCTGCCTGATGCTGTCTGCCCGACGGTCCAGATGCTTCTCATAACCGTCTGTCCCTTCGCCTTTGTTCTGCCTTTTCGTCTTCACTCTCGATAGTGCGTGCTTAGGCTTTGCTACGGTGAGGAGTTCGCAACAGTGTTTTTCATTAACCACTATTCGTAACAGCCCTGATACACTGATAATCAGGGTGGTTTTTGGTAGTTACGCTGATGCCTTCGGGTAATTTTTTCTGGAGCTTATATTTTCCTGATTTGCCAGGATTTACGTTTAAGGCACACTGTCTCCCAAGGTTACCGTTTTTCTTAGCGAGTCTTACCCTGAAGCGAAGACCACACCGCCTCCCACCCTTGCCTTCGCATCTCTGTGTATTTAAAAACTTTGAAGTGGGTAGAAAGGAGAAAACATGACAAAATGAGAAGAGGCTTTGCAGGAAAACAAACATCGTTGTGGACGAAATTTAGTCTAAATACACTTGGACAGCTTATTATCCAGACTGCTACTGACTGCTGCTGGAACTTTAATTATTGATCCCCATGCTTTTTATGTATCTTCTGTCCGCATTCTCCCTGCATTTACTCGTGTTACCATCTTCTGTTCCTGCTCAGCGCGCCATCTGCTGCCCTGTAGGCGGCACTTTACCCGCAGCCATGAAGCGACGTGTGTTGCCCAGATAACCTTATAACGACGTAACAGAGAGAAGGTCGAGGAGGGGGAGAGGCATGGATAGAAGTGAAGGAAATCAGTCTGCTGCCAGCATAGCTGTACGCAAAGAGAACAACAATGGAAACTATAGCATTAAAGTCCTTCCAACCCACGCACCCTACCGAGCCTCTACCACAACAAACCTAGAGCCTCGGACGTGGCGAGATAGGCTCCCAGCCCCATTTTTAAGGTTTACAGTAAGCACCATAGTGCACACACCAGTCGCCGAAGCAAGTATTTGGTTTCCGGCTTACCGGGCTTGGGCTCCCAGCCTCTTTACTTGAGCTCGCGGTACTCCTGGCAGATGAGCACATAGGAAGCAGAAGTTGTGCTCGCAGCAGTCCCAATGCCAAGCCTGTGACTTACCGAGCCCTCGGACTTACCGAGCTTGGGCTCCCAGCCTCGGTACTTGAGCTCGCGGTACTCCTGGCAGATGGCACATAGGCAGCAGAAGTTGTGCTCGCAGCAGTCCCAATGCCAAGCCTGTGACTTACCGAGCCTGCGCTACAGCCTCGGACTTACCAAGCTTGGGCTCCCAGCCTCGGTTCTTGAGCTCGCGGTACTCCTGGCAGATGGTGCTTCGGAAGCAGAAGCAGTCCGAAACACAGTACCCAAACCTGTAACTTACCGAGCTTGGGCTCCCAGCCTCGGTTCTTGAGCTCGCGGTACTCCTGGGAGATGGCGCACATGATGCAGAAGTTGTGCACGCAGCAGTCCCAATGCCAAGCCTGTGACTTACCGAGCCTGTGGTAGAGCCTCGGACTTACCGAGTTTGGGCTCCCAGCCTCGGTTCTTGAGCTCGCGATACTCCTGGCAGATGGCGCACATGAAGCAGAAGGTGTGCACGCAGCAGTCCCCGCAGGGCTTGGCGGGCAGCATGTACTTCTGCCTCAGCTTTGAACGGAAGCCTGGTGGAGAGGCAGGGATGGATGGGAGGGGAATGGGGTAGAGGATCGGGTGTGGCACATGAGCTTCTAACGGCTCGAACACACGGCTTGGCTGGCAGCATGTACTTCTGCCTCAGCTTTGAACGGAAGCCTGGTGAAGAAGCAAGGATAGAGAGAGGCAACAGGGGATCGGAGATGGGCAGAGAGGTGAGTACGCATGGCTTGGCTGGCAGCATGTGCTTCGGCCTCAGCTTCGAACAAGCCTGGTGACGGGACGGGAGCGATTGGAACGAAAGTTGGCACGAGATTGGAAGCATAGGCATGCGCATGTATGTTCCTTTTCCATACGGTCCAACAATTAAATCCGTTACAGTCACAAACTGGAGGATGGGGAGGAGGAGGAGAAATTGAGAGGGAAGAGAGGAGAGGAAGAGAGGTAAGAGGGGAACGGAACGAGGGGTAGGAGAGGAGGGGAGAAGGCGAAGGGGGACGCTTATATCAACAGAAGCCAAAGTAGCCAAGACCCGACTTGCGAAGCCTGCATACTTTGAACATAGCAACTAATTCACCTCGTTACATTCTGCTTTGTGAAAGCTTCAAGAGCCTTACCGCAGGAGTAGAAGCAGCCCATGCCGACGAGAATTTCAATGAGGTACCAGAGGCAGCAGGCGGTGCCGGAGTCTGGCGGGGCGAAGGAAGCAAAACAGCGAAACAGGAGCACGCAGGTTGAGGGTAGGAGGGAGAGAGGTGAGTCTGTAGTCCACTCAAGAGGCAGCCCATGCTGACGAGGGTCTGGATGAGGTACCAGAGGCAGCAGGCGGTGCCGGAGTCTGGTGGCCCCAAGGCAGGGAAGCAACAGGGAAGGCGAGTGTAGGAACAGGGGAGGAGCAGAGAAAGAAGAGCGAAGAGCAGGGAAGAAAGTGACTTTGAATCAACTTTAAAAGGCAACCCAAGCAGGCGAGAGCTTGATTGTATACCAGAGGCTGGGCGCGAGGGAACAACAGGGAAGCAGCGGGGATCGGGGGGTGTGTATGTGCAAACGGAGAGGCGAATAACGAGAACAAGAGACAAGACATGCCGATTTTGACTAAGAGATTATAGTGAACAGGAATGAACGGAACAGCTGGCAAATGAAATTTGCCATTACAGGGTGGCAAAGAACGGCAGTACTACATCCGATGCTCAACGCAGGATTGCCACGTGGCCTCGTAAGGGTCGTGGCCTCGCAAGGATCGTGGCCTCGCAAGGATCGTGGCCTCGCAAGGATCGTGGCTTCGCAAGGATCGTGGCCTCGCAAGGATCGTGGCTTCGCAAGGATCGTGGCTTCGCAAGGATCGTGGCTTCGCAAGGAACGCCACATGGATTCTCAAGGCTGGTCACGTCTTGAAAAGCAATTCCGTGCAACCATCTGGTCACGATAAGAGATTTACCTGTGAAGCCATCGGTAACAATTTCCGCGTTTCGGCCGACGATGATGCATGGGCACCAGAGCGCGCAGCAACCTGCAGTGAACGGCCTCAGAGAAAGAGAGAAAGAAAGAAAAGCTCAGAAAAAAAAAGGGACCTGAAGCATCAGTAGACACGATAGGTTGTATCAGCACAAAAAGCGAATTGTGAGACGTCCCAAAGATCACACGAGGCGCGTCGAGCGTCGAATTGTCTAGGCGCGTCGAGAGTGGAAACATCAAGGAGCTTTAACTGCACTAGAGGACCCGGGGTTATTACGCAAAGGGCTTACATGAGCCGCCGTCCTCGGTGGAACCGCAGAGGCGACTTTTGAAGCGCCTCAGAACTGCATCAAGACAATGGGTTACGGACCACGCGGGTTACGACAATGGGCTTACAGGAGCCGCAGTCCTCGGTGCAGCCGCAGAGGCCGGTCGTCCACGCGCCCATCGGCACCGACGACGGAGGCGTCGCCATGGTTGACCCCGATTGAAACCGATTGACCTTGGTTGACTTCCCGAGTGTCCGCTTGCACTAGCCGTTTATTCCGAAGAGCTCAAAGTCTTTGTCAGCTTGACGGTGGTCGCGTGATTGACTCGCAGTTGAGGAATAGCCTTGAGTTCCTATTGACAGCAAACAGAGCACGTAAGTGTCTGCTAGTTACCTAAACTTGAGAAAATGCTGCCGCAAATGATGTATCAAGTGTCGACTCGAAATGTTGGAAAACAGATGGAGAACTATTCCTCTCTTGAATCAATAACCCCAAAAAAAACGTCGAAAAGGGAACGGCAGGACAAATGACGAGTTAACTTTGGGAAATGGAGGCAGGTAGGCAGACTCTCAGCATGTAGTCTCTCGATGCTTACTAGGGCGTCAACTCCCTGATTTCGTCTTCCAAGAGCACTTGCCTCTCCAGAAGCGCGGGCCAGAATGAGCGAGTGGAGTTGATGGAAACGCGGAGCTGTACTGGTGGTGAATGGCATGGGCTACTAGACAGGGATTGGGTTGTATGGGTCGAGTGAGAAATGCTACTTACGAACGACAGATGCAAGTGCTGAACGTGTTGCTGGGACTCGGAGTGTCTTCTCTCAACCCTGAATTCGTTTTATTGGGTGGTTAGGCTGGGTGTGCTTTGTGTAATTTCAGAAACACGAGGAACGTGAGCGGGGTCTGCTGGCTTCCGCCTGGCGAACATGAAAAGCAGTGCAACACACTGCCGGGGACGGGGAAAACACGGGGAACTTGGGGATTCGGGGGTCGGCTCGGGCGGGAGGAGTATGGGGTTAAAAAGGTGGTGTTCCTTCCTCCCAATGCCTCATCCCCGGCCCCCGACACCACCCCACTGCGCCCCACCTTCCCCCGGTTCCCTACTCCCTCACCACCTTGCGCCCAATAATTGTCAGGTGGAGCAGATCGATGGGGAAGAGGGACCGAGCCGCGTGTCCATCTCTCCCACCCAACCGAAGACGGGGGAATTATTGGAATGAATGCTCAGCCCGCCGCACTGTGCGGCGCAGGTGGGGGGCTGAAGCCAGACTCGGCTTTGCAATTATGGCAACAATTGTTCGATGTTGAATTCGTACACTCAGATCACAAATTTACCCTTTTTATGCCGTCTACTTGAAACATAATGCAACTACACTTCCATACTAAAAAACCAGGGCCATCTCTCCTAGTATTTCACAAGACATGCACGTTCTTTTCCAGATGAGCAATACGAGGCCACCGTGCTGCAAATAATAAACCTCTATGTTACAAAACAAAGCCACTGTGCTGCAATTACAACACCACAACCGGTATGTTACAAAACAAAGCCAGCTTCTGTGTCCACCTTTATTTCTTTCGCACAATTTTCTGTTGCTTCTCAGCGCTCCATCTGCTGCCCTGTAGGCGGCACTTTACCCGCAGCCATGAAGCGACGTGCGTTGCTCAGATAACCTTGTAACAAGGTAACAGAGAGAGGGATCGTGGAGGGGAGGAGGCACAGATAAAAGTGACGGGAATGAGTGTGCCGCCCTGTAGGCCATGAAGCGACGAGAATGTTGTATTCTAACAGCAGCAAGCGACCGGGCCTCTTCTAGAATTCTGGACGCACGCGTTTCGGCTGTGAGGCTTTCTTCTGCTCTGTGCTCCATCTGCTGCCCTGTATGCGGCACCTTACCTCCAGCCATGAAGCGACACACATTGCCCTGATAACCTTGTAACAAGGTAACAGAGAGAGGGGTCGTGGAGGGGAGGAGGCATGGATAGAAGCGATGGCACTTTACCCGCAGGCCATGAAGCTACTCACATTGCCAATATAGCCTTTTGGGCATGAGAGAGTGAAGAGGACAAGAGAGGGGTAAAGGGTCAACTGTAAGAGACAGGTGAACAAGATAACAACGGGGTGAACAAGGTCACAACAGGGTAAACAAGTGTCAGTACTCCTGATAGATGGCACTACGGAAGTGGAAGATGTTAGCGATTGATGAGCCGATTTTTGAGTCGACTCAAAACACACCTGGATTTTTGAGTCGACTGAAAAATCGTCTCATCTCCCGGTAGATGGCACTATGGAAGTGGAAGATGTTCGCATAGCTGTCCTCAAAGCGAATACCCAGGCCTCTGATTTACCGAGCCTGGGCTACAGCCTCGGGCTTGCCCCGAGCTTGGGCTCCCAGCCTCGGTTCTTGAGCTTGCAGTATTCTTGCAGTATTCCTGGCACAGGCCGCGTTGGAAGCCAGCCTCGGAAACTCGAGCTCGCAGGTCTCCTGGAGGATGGCGCTATGGAGGCAGAGGGCGTGCACGCAGCAGTTCCCAAGCACTATCCAAGCCTCTGCCTTACTGAGCCTGGGCTACAGCTTCGGACTTACCGAGCTTGGGCTCCCAGCCTCGGTTCTTGAGCTCGCGATACTCCTGGCAGATGGCGCAGAGGAAGCAGAAGGTGTGCACGCAGCAGTCCCCGCATGGCTTGGCTGGCAGCATGTACTTGTTCCTCAGCCTCTTGCGGAAGCCTGGCAGAAAGTAGGGAATGGAAAGGCATCGAAAAATGGGCATGATGTTGAGTAGCGCACGACTTGGCTGGCAGCATGTACTTGTTCCTCAGCCTCTTGCGGAAGCCTGGCAGAAAGGTGGGAGGGTGGAAGGTGGGAGGGTTGAAGGTGGGAGGGTGGAAGGAGGGAGGGTGGAAGGAGGGAGGATCGAAGGAGGGAGGGTGGAAGAGGGAGGGTGGGAGGAGAGAGGGTGGAAGGAGGGAGGGTGGAAGGTGAAGGGGTCCAGTCACACAGCCCTTGTTCATGCTCACAGAAGCCAAAGCTGGAGTGTTTGAGTCGACTCAAAACACAGACGAAGAGGCTCAGTCACACAGTCCTGGCTCATGCTAACAAATGCCAAGGCAGCGAAGACCCGATTCCAAGGCAGCGAAGACCCGATTCCAAGGCAGGCCTATAGAGGCGCCTCAAAACTTCTGAGGCCTTTTGAGGCGCCTCAAAAGGGAACGAAGGGGAGGAGAGGAGGGGATAAGGCGAAGGGGCCCAGTCACACAGCCATCGCTCCTACTAACAGAAGCCAAGGTAGCGAAGTTCCGATTTGTGGAGCCTACATCATTGGAACAAGGCACTTAATAAACCCATTCACCTCGTTACAGTCTGCTTCTTTAAGGCCACAAGAGCCTCACTGCAGGAATAGAGGCAGCCCATGCCAACGAGGATCTGGATATACCAGAGGCAGCAGGCGGTGCCGGAGTCTGGTGGGCAATAAATACCCGTTACAATCTGCTCCGTTAAGGGCACCAGGGGCTTACCACAGGAATAGCAGAAGCCCATGCCGTGGAAGATCTGGATGATGTACCAGAGGCAGCACGCGGTACTAAAGTACCCAGTTTACCTCGTTACAGTCTGCTTCGTTAAAGTCACACAGCCTTACCACAGGAGTAGCAGCAGCCCATGCCGAGGAAGATCTGGATGAGATACCAGAGGCAGCAGGCGGTGCCAGAGTCTGGTGGGTGCAGGGGAGCAGGGAAGAGGGAAAGATGTGACTTCTTGCGTTTAACTTGCGGTAGGAAGTAGCAGGAGCCTATGACGATGAAGATTTGAATGATGTACCAGAGGCAGCACGCGGTGCCGGAGTCCGGTGGGAAAATATTTGCATAGGTGCAGGGAATGAGCAGCGAAGGAGAGGAAGAGGTGAGCTCTTGCATCTAGCTTGGGGGGGAAAATAGAGGCAGCCCATGCCGACGAGAATCTCAATGATATACCAGAGGCAGAACGTGGTGCCGGAGTCTGGTGAGGCGAAGGCAGGGGGAGCAACAGGGAGGAGATGACGTATGAATAAGACTCTAAAGGCAGCCCATCCCGATGAAGATCTGGAGGATATACCAGAGGCAGCACACGGTGCCGGAGTCTGGTGGGGCGAAGGAAGCAAAAGAGCGAAAACAGGAGCACGCAAGTTGCAGGGTAGGAGGGAAAGAGGCGAATCTTGCTTGAGTCAACTCAAGAAGCAGCCCATGCCGACGCTGACGAGGATCTGGACGAGATACCAGAGGCAGCAGGCGGTGCTGGGGCCTGGTGGGCCAAGGCAGGCAACAGGGAATCAAGAGGAAAGAGGTGGCTTGTGAATAAAACGCCAAAACGCAGTCCTCTGCCGACGAGGATCTGGATGAGATTCCAGAGGCAGCAGGCGGTGCTGGAGTTTCGTGGGCGAGGGAAGCCAAGAGAAGGAACAAAGAAGCAACAGGGAAGAGGTGACTTTATGAATTACACTCCAAGGCAGCCCATACAGGCGAGGATCTGGATGAGATACCAGAGGCAGCACGCGGTGCCGGAGTCTGGTGGGCCAAGGAAGCAACAGGGAGGGGAGTGGGGAGTGTGTTGATACAAAGGGAGAGGTGACGAACGAGAACAAGAGACAAGGTGTGCTGATTTTGACTAGAGAAAATACTTATGAGAATTCTCAGAAGTGGAAGCAACAGGGAAGCAGTGGGGAGTGGGGTGTGTGTTGGTGCAAACGGAGAGGCGACGAAGGAGAGAACAAGAGACAAGGCGTGTTGACTCTGACTAGAGAAAACACGTTTGAGAATTCTCAAAAGTGGAAGCAGCAGGGAAGCAGCGGGGTTTGGGGTGTGTGTTGGTACAAACGGAGAGGCGTCTAACGAGAACAAGAGAAAAGGCGTGCTGATTTTGACTAAGAAAAAAATGGTCAACTAGAATGCACGTAACAATGGGCCAGTTTCATTTGACTGTTCACTGTTCACCATTCACATTCTCCATTGATCAACTGCGACCCACCGAGCAGCCTTCATACAGAGTCGGCTGCAAGTTACTGTAGTTGAAGCACGTGGCGCTGGCACCGTCCCGAAAAGCATGAATTCCTTGAGACGCCATCAGGAAAGCGATTCACTTGTAAAGCCATGTTACCTGTTAAGCCGTCTGTAACAATTTCCGCGTTTCGGCCGACAATGATGCATGGGCACCAGATCGCACAGCAACCTGCAGGAAAATGCCTCAGAATACGATGGAAAGAAAAGAAATAAAGAAAGAAAGTAAGGAAGAAAGAAAACACCACACAATGGCTTTTATCAGCACACCAAATTTTGAGACGTGTCAAAGATGAGCGCACAAGGCGCGTCGATATTTAAACCTCCAAAGCGTGTCGAGCGTCCAAATTTCGAGGCGAAACGACAGCAAAACACCAATGCTTCCAACAGGGCAAAACAGACCTCTAGCCAACCCGACAGAAGAAGAGTTTGATCGCAGCTTGAGGAGCAACGCAAACTGTAGTAGAACTGTTTTGAGACTTCTCAAAACACTTCTTCAGTCACGTAGCTTGAGGAGCAGCGCAAACTGGAAGTAGTAGAATGCTCGCGTGGAATTACAAAACGCTTCAAGAAATCGCAACACATCACTGAACAATGGACTCACAAGAGCCGCAGTCCTCGGTGCAGCCGCAGAGACGACTTTTGAGGCGCCTCAGAACTGCATCACAAGACCCGCTGTTACTAAACAATGGGCTTACAGGTGCCGCAGTCTTCGGTGCAGCCGCAGAGGCCGGTCGTCCACGTGCCCATCGGCGCCGAAGACGGAGGCGCCGCCATGGTTGACCCTGATTGTCCTTGTTTGACCTCCTGATTCCGTCTGACGTTGGCCGATGAACACGAGCTTTTCGAGCTTGACGAGGGTCGCGTGATTGATTTTTCGCCTAGAAGTCCAATTGACAATGCACCGCGTAGGTATCTCTTAGTTACTTTCGTAATCTTGAAAAAATGCTGTCGACTAGGGATGCTGGAAGACTGCTATACAGCTAGAGTTAGCCTGAACCACTCATCGAAATTAAAAATGAACAAAAAAAGCCAGCAGGGAAGATGAGGAGGTAAACCATCAGCAGGTGAGTGGATGCAACGAGGTACTACGACAGAGGGACTGGATGGAAGGAATGGTCTGAGTTGAGCTGTGAGAAACGCGTTCCAAATGACCGATGTGATGTGAGAATTGAAGGTGTTGCTGGGTTGGATTGGGGGAATGTCAATCCAACATTGAAATGATTTATTGGCGGCTCAAGTCTGCCGCAATCTGCGGCGCAGCGAGAACCGAAAACCAGTCAGGCAAGCTTTGCGATAAAAGCAACAATTGCTCGATTTGATGTCCAAAATGTACACTCCAGCCCTTTCACAAATCTACTGCTCTTACCGTCTACCTTGCACCACAACTACTTCTTGCACCTCACCAACCATCATCCTTTCAATACCTTTCTCAACAAGCCAGGGACCAGCTCTCCTAGTAATAATTAGAAATAAAAGAATTTCACGCAATAATTTCACATAAACCTTGCACACCTGGTGTCATTCAGAACAGTTGCAACAGATTACGGTACACAAAACTGCACCCTATGACTCATCAGATCCGCCAAGAAAACTAGGAGAATCACCAGGAGATGCCCCGAAAGGGAGTGGCAAGGAATCCGGAAGTGCAAAGTCGAGTGCCTTTGAGAGCTGAGGTTGAAACTGGAACTCCGACATTGCCTGCGGACACACCAAGAAAAAACCAGCAGAACAGGGCCCATCGAAAGGAGTCCGGATGGAGACCAGTCATATGTCCAAGAAACGCTCACAACAAGGTCATTAAACTGCATTTTCCTGCACGCACGTGATTTTTGAAGCGCCTGAATGTCATTGCGACAGCGTTGAACTGTCGCAAATGGGGCCATCAAACGGCATTCCCATGCAACAAGTCACAACGGAAAACTTCAACTCGATTCACCAAGGGAGCGAGTGTCTGCTGCAGCAGATTGAAGCACAACAGCTTAACGCTGCATGTGTGTACCCATCAGCAATGATTCTTGTTGCATGCGTGTGCACTGCTCCAGATATTCGTTCTAGCGGCACCTACCGTATCACCCCGGATATAAGCGCCATGGCGCTTATAATAAAATCGATTTTTTTAAGGGTGGCGCTTGTAATTGAATAACGGCCATAAGCGCCGGCGCTTATATAATGACAAATACAAAATTATATTTTTAGAGCACCAAATTGTTCATTTTCTTCTTGCCATTTCAACCGAGTCGAAATGTTTTAGCGTCACAATGCAGAATCTCGCACAAGCGATATTCTGGGTTCACACACAGGCAAAGCCACGTCATTCCAGCACATCCTGACTGGACGCACAGCCAGTCAGGTCTTCACGAGTCAAACGAAGCGAAATTGAAATCTGACTCGCTGCAAAAATGGATTTCGTTACTGTTTTAGGCAAGAATTTAAATTCAAATCGCATATGCGCTTATAATAAGTAAAGGTTTTCTACGGGGGGCGCTTATAATCGAATTCCGGCCATAGGCGCCATGCTCCAGATAGAAGCGCCGGCGCCTTTAATCGGACGGCGCCTATATCCGGGGCCATACGGTAAGATACATATCTGTTATTCAACAAGGAGCGGGCGGCTGCTGCAGCAGCTCAACGCACCGTCGCTCTGCAGTAGTCGTGGCTGCATGCGTGTGCACGACTCCATATTCTCGTTTTAGAGGAGCCTCAAACTCAGACCTGTAACTCAATATGGGAGCAAGCGGCTGCTGCAGCAGCTCAAGGCACCGCCGCTCTGCAGTGGCCGTGGATGCATGTGTGACTGACGCTGTATGGAAATCATTTTTGAGAATTCTCTTTTGAGAATTCTCAAAAGTACTTTCCATGCAGCTCAAGGCACCGCCCCTCTGCAGTGGTCATGGCTGCATGCGTGACCGACGCTCCAAATCTAGATGCCTAAAAAGCAGCTGCAGAGAGTGAATAGCTGCTCCAAACTCACCAAGGGAGTGAGTGGCTGCTGCAGCAGCTCAAGGCACAGCTCTGCAGTGGTAGTGGCAGCACGCGTGCCAAACGCCCCAGATTCTCTCGCCTCTTCCACTCCCAAATTCGCACCTTCACCAGCGGCAGTGCCTCGCGAATCGAGCGAGTTGCTGTTAGTGCAGGGTGTGGTGCACAGGAGGATGCGATTGTTGGGAAGCAGACAAAAAGACGATTGCGAGGAACAATTGTTAGAGAAATACACATGTTATGAACGGGAGCATCTCTGGAAGAAATGGCCATCTGTGGCATCGTTTGGATTCAAGATGCACAAAATGAAGAGGGCCAAACGCATGACGATAATATTCACTGTGAGCAGGTAGTTGAAAACCATCTCTGAGTCACCTCAAATATAGTTTTTTTTTTTCCAAGGCGCCTCAACAGTAGCCAAGATGCTCACAGGTCAAGCCAAGGACCAAACTCATGGGTTGAGCATTTCCAGGCAGCGTTAGGTAAAGTAACAACTGCAACTTACCCATGGGACGCCGCACTGCTAGAAGGCAATAAGCATTTTTTTAGGCACTCAGAAGGCAACCACAACTTACCCATTAGGCGCAGCACTGGTAGCAGGCAACAGCGGGGCCCCCTAAAAAAAAGAAAACAAGCGCAACTTACCCATGGGACGTGGCACTGCTAGCAGGCAACAAGTCACTGAGAAGCATCATCCCCCCAGGGGGGTTAGGCAGAAGCACCTCTCTTCTCACTCCTCCTCCTTCTTTACCCGATAAAAGCACTCCTCCTACAGCTCCCTCTCCTGCCCCATCTCCACCAGAAGCCCGGGACATAGGAGCAGCAGATACCCCTGTGACAGCCAAATCCCCTCTAAAATTGGGAAGCCCTGTCACAGAGGTACTAGGAATCCCTGCAGCAGCCATGGAGGAGGTTGCGAAGAAAGCGGCCAGTTGGGGAGCGGCCAGAAACCCCCTCGGATCCCCCACGCTGCTATCCGCTGCAGGTGTGCTTTCCCCTTCAATATAGTCACCAGCAAGGGTTTCAGCAGAGGAAGAAGTGCTTATATAGGATTTTTCTGAAGCTAGGGAAGCCGGGAGTGCGGGTGGTGCGGGAAATGGCTGTCCAGGAAGATTCTGGGAAGCGTTCGCAGATTGTGCAACACTGGCAGTGGTAGCTTTGCTAGCACTGGTAGCTCTGGTAGCTCCGGGTATGGCAGTTTCTGCTTCTGCTTCCAGCAGGAGTGGTACCGTGGTGGGAAAGAGAAGACCGCAGGAAGAGCCTGCAGTGGTGAGGCTTGCATTGTTGTGCACATGGGGGGGTTGACTAGTCAGTCTCGTGAGTCTTGTTGTTGGGGTTGGTAGAGACGCAGGGGATTGTATGTGGATTGATGCTCTGGTGGAGAGGAGAGAATCCACGTGGTTCTGCAATGGCGAATGGGGAAGGAGGGATGTTGAACAGAGAAATGGAAAGGTGGATGTGAGACGCAGGGGATTGTATGTGGATTGATGCTCTAGTGGAGAGGAGAGAATTCACCTGCTTCTGCAATGGCGAAAGGATTTGGAAGGATGGTGATCACGTGAAAGAGAAGGGTGCACATGAGAATGGGGTTGGTGCTGGTGTTGTGGAGGTGCGGACAGGGCCTACCTGCTCCTGTCTGTCATGACAAACTACTGCATTGCAGGATGGTAAACAGAAGATTAAACACAAGTGGAATGGAATGAAATGGACGACCGAACAAAGCTAGCTGACAGCAGTGGAGAAACAGACGTGAAAAGAAAAGCAGAAACAGGGAGTCGAGAAAAAAAGCACTGGGCTTAGTGCTGACATCTGAAGGGAGCGGAAGTGGATGTGAGCGAAAGAAAAAGCTTGGCAATTAGCTATCGCCTAGGAAATAGCGTCAGCATCTTATACGAAGCGAAAACATTCCACTCAACTGGATGTTAGACGACACGTGGTGGTGATTAATTGATTCACTTACGCTAGCGGTTGCGACTCTCTTGCTGATGTCAGCAACTAGCTTTGCCTCCTCGTCAACCTGCAGAGCGAAACGGAAAAAAAAGAAAGTGAGAAAAAAAGCACAAATTCACAGAGGCATTCCATTAACAACGTGACCGCATCTTGTTCAGGAAAGTTGCGACTCTCTCGCTGATGTCTGTCATCAACAAGCTTTTCCTCCTCCTCGACCTCCAAAGCGAAGCAACCACAGCGAAGCAAAAAAAAAGATGCAAGAGGGAAAACACAAACTCGCAGAAGCTGGAATCTATCAACACCGTGCAGTGTAGAGAAGGATTCGGCAAGCCGTTGGCTGCAACTTGCTTGCAAATGTGCTGCCAGTCAGCAACCAGCTCTGCCTTTGCATCAGCCTACAGGACGGACCGGATTCAGGAAAGCAACATCAGGACAAGAAGCTGCAGAACGAGTTGCAGCAGCAACATGGGAGACAGATAATCTGTTACAGGCAAAAGAAACGTACCCTCTGCTGCACTCGCTGCAGCACGGCCTCTGACACTTGCTGCAGGAGGAGGAGCGAGTGGTGGATATGACAATACGTGTCATCGCGTGATAGGCCGGACGGAATTACTGCAGAGGCCACGTGAATCAGCAGGGGAATACATTAAATGAAAGAACAAACGAATAAAACAGCGGCATGGGACGCCACAGTAGAGGAGCAAAACGGCCATGATTGGAAGATCAGGGAGAAGGCAAGTAGGATGAACACAATGGAAAGCTACGCCAGCAATTCATGCCATGCATGGTCATGGATTAGCAACAACACCGATTCAAGCAGCTTAAGAACCCGAGGGGGTTTTGAGGCTTCCAAAAAAATCACCTTCAGTCATGGCTAACTTTTAGACGGAAAATGAATTACACAAAGATATGAAGGTGCGCCAATCAGCATCAGAATATAAAATAAACATCATCACACCGACACATCAGCACATACGCATGTCAGCAGATCAGCATGTCAGCACATCAGCTACCGGATTGCGGAAAATGACGCTTACACGGAATATCGACGATTCGGCCGCCCATGGCCAATCAAAACTTCGGAACAAATTCACGTCCTCCAATTACCGTAGAGATGCAAGAGAGCAATGGGGACAATAACGAGGAGGCCTAGAAATTAGGAGCGTGAAGTCAATTTCCGTTACTGTGTGACCACTCTCGCTGCTGCACTGCCCTGTTACGATCACCCTAGTACACACCGCCTGCTGCGTTACGCGTGCTGAGCGTTCCCCCTTCGACGATCCGCCTTCTGCGCATCCCCTGCTGCACTAGATGATGCGCTCACCCTAATGCACTCAGCCTGATACGCTTTCCTGCTACGACCCGCCTGCTCCGTTCCATCTATTGCGTAAAGCAGCCCTCCGTTCCCTGATGCTACGCAATCCGTTAACGAATGGTATCAGTGGAACGAGAGAAACACCTCAACAGGGGAAGCAAACGTGAGAAACACCTGAACGTCTCAACAGGAAGTAGGCTAAATACCGGTAATTGTCTCCGTTCGAAGGTCTTGAATACATTTAATTGGGAACGTCGAACTAAATCCATTGTGAGTTGTTTAATTCTGTTGGTGTCTTTATAAAAGCGTAAGCCCTGGGTGCTGTAGATGTTTGATTTTGAAATGACCAAATTCTATTTCTGGTGCAGATTTCTAGAACATTTACAGCCATACCTACATTGATAGCAGGATCATACCCTAAACTTTGAACAAATTAGCCATATTCTGTGTAGCGATCAGAAGTTGATCGTAGCTCAGGATCTACTCTGGTAAGTTCGCACGTAGTGAGGTAGTGATGGTGGGCCCTTGATCTCAATAGCAGAGTGAATGTAAAATGCTTGAGATGATTAAGACATGCAGATACAGGGAGTATAAATATGAGTACAGGGAAGACGAAACGACCTAGCTAGCCATGTACTCTAAGGGGTACATTCCCTTATTCGAGTGTGCATCCCAACCGTTCGGGGCGTACAGTTTCGTAACTGTTCCCGCCAAAACCATCCTGCCTGCAGCTGTTCGATGCCGTTTGCTTCCGATGGTTCAGATGTGCTGTAACCGTCCGACTCTTCAATTCCAACCGTCTGACGCTTGCGTTTATTCCCGATATTGTGCGTTCCTTGCTACGGTGAGGAGTGCATAGTAATATCAGATATTACTATTCGTAACACCCCCATTCACTCCTGGTCGTAGCTCGACTTGACCTGCTTGACCACGCCACTGAGTTCGGAGCAGTGCTGATACTGTTGACGTGGCAGCCGCTTCGTAAGGAAATCTGCTGCCATGTCTCCTGTCGGGCAGTAGGTCAAGTTGACCTTTCCTTTGTCCACTTCGTCCTTCACGAAGAAGTACCGCAACGCAATGTGCTTGGTGCGGTTAACGAAACCAGGCTTGTTCGCGATGCGAATCGCGCTCTGGTTGTCGCAGTGAAGGCAGAATGTGGGCGAAGCAGGAATTTTCGCCTCTTGCAGGAGTTCCTGTAGGTAAAGGCCTTCGCGAACTGCTGCGATGAATTCCGCTCCGGCTGATGACAGGGCAACCAACTCCTGCTTCTTTGAATTCCAGGAGATTGGTCCCGTAGGCTCGAGTCGGAACAGGAACCCAGTCCTGGACCGTCGATTATCGGGATCTACTGCGTGATCGGCGTCCACATAGCCGGTGAGATTGAAGGATGGGGTTGGTGCAGTTGAGTAACGCAACCCAATCTTGGGCGTTGAAACGAAGTATTGGAGGACGCGTTGCAGGTCCAGAAGATTTTCAGCCGTTGGTTTGCGTGAGTACTGCGCCAGCTGACTTGCGATGTACGAGAGGTCTGGCCTACACGTGACAGAGGCGAAGAGGAGGCATCCCAACTGCTGCTGGTAAGTCTGAATCCCAGTAGGGGATAAGGCTTTGGTGTCGGGTTTGTAGTTCGGTCCGGGGGTTCGATAGGGAGTTGAGAGAGGTGCAGGTGAAATGTTGAACCGCTTCCCTAACTCCTCTGCGTACTTAGCCGCTGAAAGGTGAATGGCTTCAGGCGCGTAGGTGATGTTGAGGCCTAGGAACTGCTTCACCTCATAGTTGCATGTGATGTCGACGCGCCCCGCCAGAGCCTTCTCGAACTGCTGGAGGAGCTCGTTGTTTGAGCCTATGTGAAGCAGATCGTCGACGTACACAGTGAGGAGGATGTATTCTCCGCGAAAGTCGCGGCGGTACATCCCTGGATCGTGTGGCATTTGCTTGAACCCGATTTCAAGCAAGATGTTATATAAGTAATGCTGCCACAGCCTCAGGGCCTGCTTGATCCCGTAGAGTGACTTGCGCAGCTGACATACGCGTGAGTCTCCTTCGCCAAAGGTGTGTGGCTGCTCCACGTAGATCACGGCGTCTACTAACGCGTACAGGAACGCGTTCTTCACGTCGATCTGGCGAGTGGCAGGTGCCTTGCTGCTGCGATGGCGAGCAGGATGCGGACGGAGGTGTGGCGGCTGACTGGGGCGAACGTCTGATCGAAGTCGATCCCATGCCTCTGATCATAGCCGCGAACCACCCAACGCGCTTTGAAGCGCTCGATCGTCCCATCCGCTGCGGTTTTTACGCGGAAAACCCACTTCCCCGACAGGATTCTTGCGCCTCTGATCGCTGCGCGGTCGACGAGCACCCAGGTGTCGCGTAACTCCAGTGCCTTGATTTCCGCGTCCATCGCCTCACGCCACTCCTTGCTGTGTGGTCCAGAGAGTGCTTCGCGCGGGTTTCGGGGCTCGATGATGCGTGGTGCCTTCGAGGTTGCGGTGTGAAGCCCGAGCAGCTGCGGCCCTGAGATGGTGCTGTCGTGGCGACGTTGCGGGATGACTTCCTGCACATCATCGTCGTCGCTCTCTGGTTCAGGTGCTGGCGGTGTTACGCCTCTGCCGTTTCCGCCTGTTCTGCTTTCGCCTGTTTCGCCTGTTCCTCTTTTTGAGGAATCATCGTCCTCCTTGTCGTCGCTGCGCCGGTTTTCCCACGCGAATTCCCCCCTTGTGTCCTGCTCCAAGATTGCTGCAACGGCTTCGTCTTCGGGCGTTGCGTAACAGTGGCCGTTGTTGGCGTAGACCCGATTCGCATTTGTCTGCTCGTCGTGGCGGAACTGGTCGAGGAAGAGACGCTCGTAGAAGATGACGTCGCGAACGTGAGTGGTTTTCTGACTGAGGAGGTCCAGCACGATCCACGCCTTGTGCTCGTGACTGATGTCGAGATGGATTCCCCAGCGTGCGCGGCTGGCAAACTTGCCGATGGTTGAGGTCGGCGGGCGGTATTGAGCCATGCATCCCCATACCCGGAGCATGGAGGTGTCCCCTTTGGTTCCACTCCATTTGACGTGCGAGGACAGGTTTCCAGTGATTGCGGTGGCTGAAAGCAGGTTGTGCACCCGCACGGCGTGGTGCATCGCGTAGGTCCAGTAGATCGGCGGCAATTTCGACTGCTTCATCAGCGCGCGCACCTTCGTCATCAGTGTGCGGTTGGTCCGCTCGGCTACGCCCTGCTGCTGGTGCGCGTAGGGGAGAGAAATGTGGTGCTCAATCCCCTTCTGTGTCAGGAAGGTGTGCATCTGGTTACTGCTGAATTCTGCCGCGCCGTCAGATTGCCAAATCTTGAGTTTCTTCCCGGATTGCCTCTCCGCATGCGCCAGCCAAAGTCGAAATACTTCGTACGCTCTGTCGCGCGACTCCACATTCACGACCCACACGTAGCGCGTTCCGGCATCGATGAAGGTAAGTGTGTACATTTCGTCTTCGACTCCGCAATGCCCCACGTTCAAGAAATCGCTGTACACCTTGTGCAGCTTGGGGTAACGATTCGTTCCAGGTTCGAGTAGCGGGAATGGTTGGTGGCTCAGCGTAGCTTCAGGGCAGACGGTGCAGTTATGCGGATGTGTCGCGCTGCTTACTTCGGAGCCGTCGGGGCGCAGGAGTGCGCCAGGAGCGAAGACGCCGTCGTCGATGCAGTTTTTCAGCGTCGCGCGAGAAGGGTGGCCGAGGCGCTGGTGCCAGAGTGCGTCGTCAGCGCGAAAGCCGGAGGTGCGCATGTAGCGCGTGCGTGCTTCCTAAGGGTCTTTGTCAGGTGCGGGGGTAGGTTCTGTTGCTGCTTCCTCTGCTTCTTCTTCTTCTGCCGCGGTAGTCAGCATCAGCACCAAAAATTCTCTGTCCCGTATTTCGGAGAGTGGGATGTTGGTCCCGGGGATGGTTCCAGGGATGAAGGTGGGTTCGCGGTGCTCAGGGGCAGGTCCGTAGACGGTGCGACGTGGTGTTGACGGTTCGTTGCCCCAGGTTATGGTGTCCCATGGATCGCGGTGCGGGGGGTTGTCAGGAGGAGGTAGTGCGAGTGGAACGTGGCGCGGGGGACGGCCGAGAGGAACGATTGCGGGTGTTGCCTGAATGTCCTCAGCTTCATCTTCTCCCCCCTTTCGTTCTTCGCGGAGAGTACTCCAGGCGCTACTATCGGCGCCAGTTGCGGCGCCCCATTCACCGCCCGCGTTGGCCCAGGTGCCGCCGCTGTCTCCCCAGCTGCTAGTGTTGCTTGTTCCCCATCTGCCAGCGCCCCCCCATCCTCCTTCATTGGAGGCACTTTCTGCGGCTTCACCTCCCCAGGCAACGCAAGCAAAGGTCCCGCGTGCTTCTGCGAGACTTTGCTGGCGAAGCTCCTCAGCTTCGCGGCGCGCAAGTTCTTCCTCTTGCTCCACGGTGAGTTTCTTTATCGAATCGCTTTGATGAGGGTAGGTCTCCAGGAATTTATCGTAGGTGTAGGGTCGCGGCTCGCCGCGGGCATCAAAGGTGCCGACGCCAGTTCCGCGCAGCATCCCCTGAAGATGTTGCGAGGGGGGACCGATGAGGGGATATTTTGGCGTGCCGAAGACGCCGTGGGTAGTGACTTCGAACTCGAGCTGCGACATCCCTTCCCTTGGGGGCGCGTGGCGCTCTGCTTCAGCGATGGCGGCGAGTCTTCGGCCGACAATCGCGTTCTTTGAGGTCGTCGGTGTGTGACAATCCCTGCATATTCCGTCCGGATCGGGATTGTGTAGTGCCGTTTTGCGTGGGTGGGGATGGTGCGGCACCCACGGTCTGCCGTCAGGGTGCTTCCAGTCCCTGCGGTGGATGTGCTCGAAGCGCAGTGGCACGAGGTCAATCAGTTCGTGCGAGTCGCCGCTGAAGTCGGGGATGTCGAAATCCAAGACGTACACTCCATTTTCGGAGCGCGCTCGTCCGATCTGCCTGCGGGGGAAGTTGCGTGCTTCGTAGTGCAGCAGGATGTCTCACATCGCGTGGTCAGTGCTGAGGTCGACACCGCAATCCATGAGCTGTGCGGCGGACAAGAGGTTAAAGCGCAGGTTCTGGACGATCAACACGTCGTTGAGCGTGATGTGGGTACGGCTTCCGCGTGCCTTGAGCACGACGATGCCTTGCGCGCTTGCGCGCAGGCGTGTATTGTTCGCCACAGTGATGTAGGTGACGTTAAGGGTGGGGACGGCGTTGGATATGTAACGCTTGGAGCCCACCATGTGCTGGTCGCAGCAGCTGTCCAGGTACCAGGTGTTGTAGCGCTTGTTGTCGTCACGTGCGAGCAGCGCCAGTCGCGGCGTGACGATGTGCGGGGTGTCGAACTTGAGGAATTGTTCGCGCGTGAGCCAATCAAGTGGCGCCACCTGCATATCAGGGACGTGCGGGGGACTTTCGAGCAGCGGGACTGGGAGATTCCAGTCCTGGTTGTCGTCGTCGGTGTAGTCGTGGCGCGGGCTGAAAGGGTTGTTGTTGGTATATGCGCCAATGGGGTGTGGTGCTGGCTATGGTGAAGGTGAGCGCACGCGGCGACGACGCGACTCGCCTATCATGGTCATGTTGCTCATGACATTCCGAACTGGGGCAGTCGATGACGACTGCTGCTGCTGATGCTGAACCGCTGGGTTCAGGTTGCGCGCAGGTGGTAGTTGTTGTCCCTGGGCTGGACGCACGTCGCCTCGTGCGTCTTGTCGGCCGGTCCAAGTGCTCGGATTGGACTGGCGAGGGCGAGATCGGGATTTACATCGATCTGCCAGGTGCCCGAAGTTTCTGCAAATTTTGCAGTAGAGGCGCCTTGGCCGTCGCTCTTCGTTGTTGTCGGCGTAGAAGGCGAGCCGTTCTCGTTCTCGTTCTCGTCGTGGCGCTGGTCGCTGCTGATCCATATCACTCTGTTCGACGAGAAGGGCGGCGCAAAGGGCGGCCTCCGAGATGACCCACTGCTGTCGGAGAAGCGCCTTGCAGGGCCGCCACTCTGGGCCGAGCCCTTGAAGCACGATGTTGACAAAGATTTCTTCCGATATCGTGCTTCCCAACTTCACGATTTGATCGCGAAGGCTTCGACAGCGGTTAAGGTAGTTGTTGACCTTCTCCCCTGAGGTCATCTTGGTTTCCAGTAGTTCCTGGAGTAGTCGGCTCGAGGACACGAAGTCCTTAGGCTGATACACGCCTGTCAGATGTCGCCAGGCGTTGAGGGCTAGAGCAGCTGTCGTTTTGTACAAACGAATGTTGAGCTGCTCTGCCGCCGACATATTCTGTAGGAGCACTCCGTACGCCATCAACGATTCATTGTAATACCTCGTCTTGGCGTCGTCGGTGTCCTCAGCAGGCTCCGCATAGCTCCCGTCGAAGTAATGGAAAATTTGGGCGTTCTGCAGCAAAAGCTCCAATTCGAAGCTCCAGGTATAGAAGTCTCTGCAGTCAAAACAGGTACTTGTCTTTATTTTTGATATGATAAGAAACCTTGATTGAGCGGAGAGAATTGCCTCTTCACTGGGACGGGGAGTCTTGGGGGTTGAGCCATTGGTGTCGAGGGAGAATGTTTGCGGGGCGGTGTTTTGGCTGGTCGGGGCCGGTTGAGAGGGTTGCGAGGAAGTTCCCGCATCGCCGTTTCGCAATGTTTGGAGTCCTTGCTCCAAGCTGGTGAGTCGCTGAAGAAGTTGTGCGAGAACTTCGGAGTCGATTGTCGTCGTGTTCCCGCTTGTCGCAGCTAGGTTGGGTTGTGCTTCAGCCGTCAGATTAGTCTGACCACCAGATCCTCCGGCCATCCTCGTACGTGATCGTGTGCCGGTCGCCACTTTCAGAATGTTGTAACTTTTGGGAGTGACGGTGCGAAGGATTCCAGAGCCGCTCTCATACCATGTAGCGATCAGAAGTTGATCGTAGCCCAGGATCTACTCTGGTAAGTTCGCACGTAGTGAGGTAGTGATGGTGGGCCCTTGATCTCAATAGTAGAGTGAATGTAAAATGCTTATCAGAATGAAAGAGGAATGATTGCACTATGAGAGTTGGAGTACAAATAGCAAACCCTAACTTTGTGTACCCCCTAAAGGCTAACCCACTATAGCCTACACAATAACAACACATATAATGTTTGACACACCCCCATAGGCAAAGTGGGGGAGAACAAGGGGTCACAAGACCAGTCAAGAAAGGCAAGCAAGCTCAGGGTGGATCACAACGTCACCACACTATCTGAGCACAAGCAAAGGGCCACAAGGCCAGTTCACATGCAGAGGTATATATGTAAGTAGTACAGACAGCAAGGGTGATCTCAACCTAGCAGAGCAAACAGGCAGGAGTATACATAGAGATCACAGTACAGGCAAAGCCTACAACAAGTGAGATAAAGTGGGCACTAGCCCCAACAAAGTACAGAAGCGCTGATGATCACCAGACTGAAGTGCCTTGGTGAAAACATCAGCAGTGTTGGCCTGAGAGGCCACGTAGCGCAGACGAAGCTGACCACGCTGCTAAAGCTCACGAGCAAGTAAGTAACGGAGAGCGATGTGCTTCGTTCTGTGCTCCAGTCTATGCTCCTGACACAAGGCAATGGCAGCCTTGTTGCCGACGTACAGCACTGGAGGAGAACTAGGCCGCTCTCCAAGGTCAGTCTGCAGGTAGGTGAGCCAGCGTAACTCCTGTGCAGCCATGGCTGTGGCGTAGATCTCAGCCTCACAACTGGAGCTGAGAATAGAAGAAGAACGAGTAGAGCGCCAAGAAAATGAACCAGAGCCAAGGCTGAAGGTGTAACCCTGTGACGACCGCTGAGTAGCCTGGTCGTCAGCCCAAGAAGCGTCTGAGTGCCCAGTGAGAACAACTGAGCTCCCTCCTCCAAGCACGAGCCCCATGCCTAATGTACTGCACAAGTAGCGCAATACCCTCTTTGCAGCATCCCAGTGCACCTTTTGGTGACGACCAGGAGCCACGTAGCGAGCCAGAAGGCTAAGAGGGTATGCTAGGTCAGGACGAGTGCAAGTCATCAGGTACATGAGGCAACCAACTAACTCTGGGTAAGGACCACTCGAATCTACTGACTCATCCGAAGGCAGAGCTGAGAGCGAGTGACCTATAGCCAGAGGAGTGGCCTGTGCTGAGGACCAGGTGAAGCCGAAGCGCTGAAGGACCTGCTGCACCATGTGTGACTGAGTCAGGGTAATGGTGCGGCGTGCTCTGTCCCGGGTGATCTGCAAGCCAAGGTAGCTGCGCAGTTCACCCAGGTCTGTGCACGTGTGTCTCTTCTGCAGCTCCGACTTCACGTGGGCGAGAGACTCAGTGTCAGCTGTGGCAAAGACCAAGTCGTCGACGTACACGAGGATGTAGAATGGCGGCAGCGAAGTGTCGGTGCGTAGAGACAGCGACGGGTCAGCAGAAGAAGGGGAGAACCCAAGTGCCGCAAGAGTAGTCCTCAGTGTGTCGTGCCACTCACGGGGCGCCTGGCAGAGACCGTAGACCGGCCGGCGGAGGCTCCACTGGGTACCAGGAGGGAACGACCCAGTGAAGCCAGGAGGACGGCGTAGCCAGATCTCCTGCAAGAAAGGTGTGCTGAAGTCAAGAGAGTGAAGCTCGTAGTCACGCTGAGCAGCGACGTGCAGCAGAACCCGAAGAGTGGTCATCTTCGAGGTCGGGGAGAAGGTCTGAAAGAAGTCAACTCCCTCTCGCTGACTGAAGCCTCGAGCAACGTAGCGCGCCTTGAAAACAGGCGGAGAACCCGGCGGCCACTTCACCCTGAAAATCCACATGCCACTAACGATGTTCGCCCGAGGTGGGGGAACCTCATCGACGTAGGTGCCTGTGGACTTCCAGGAAGCCATCTCTGTGTCGATGGCTGACTGCCACTGAGAGGAGTAGGGACCCTCGATTGCCTCAGCGTACAATCGAGGAGTCGGGATGTCTGGTGCATCCGGGTCTCCCTCAGGGGCAACTAGCATGGACACAAGATGGGGCGCGGCTGCTGCAAGACACTCAAGGTCCTCCTGTCTGTCCTCAAGGACGTCCGTGCTCAGAGCACACTCACCCCTGACAGACGGAGGACAGACAGACTCAGACTCAGCAACCAGACTGGCAGCGTAGTCTAGTCGACAGCGAGCAGCAAAGTCGACAAGCTCAGCAACTAGAGCAGACGCAGCAGCAGACTCAAAGGAAGGGTAAGTGTCAGTAGTGGCAAGGAGATGCGTAACAGTAGGACTGGCAGCACGAAGAGAGTCAGACACAGGGTCAGCAAGAGTAGGAAGAGAGGACTCAGGAGGAGTCGGCAGAGGGACACGCTGAGGAGGAGTGGAGGGATGCAGAGACATCCGGTGTGTGCCAGGGACTGGTGGCGGACGCTCACGCTGAGTACGGCGACTGGAGGAAGTAGTACAAACAGGCGACTCAGGACTGGACACAGGCGACACAGGGCGAGACTCAGGCTGACGACGCTATGTGAGGCCGGCTGTAGGACCAATGTAAGGACAAGGACTAGGAAGTGGCGAGGCAGGCGGTAGCTATGACTGCGACTGGACCGGCGGTGGACACTCTACAGAGGGAGGGAGACAAGGCGGAGGTGACTGACCAAGAACCTGCTGAAGGAGTGATACAAAGTATGGCCGCGGTCGTGAGGTGCCCCCTGCAGCAGCAGAGACAGCACCAGAAACTCCCGCAGCTCCAGCCGCACCCCCAGCACCTCCAACGCCGCGGTTTGCAGCACCAGCAGCAGCTCCAACGCCTGGGTCCGCAGCACCAGTAGTAACCCCAACGCCCTGGTCCGCAGCACCAGCAGCAGCTCCAACGCCCGGGTCTGCAGCACCAGCAGCAGCTCCAACGCCCGGGTCCACAGCACCAGTAGCAGCTCCAACACCCGGGTCTGCAGCACCAGCAGCAGCTCCAACGCCCGGGTCTGCAGCACCAGCAGCAGCTCCAACGTCCGGGTCTGCAGCACCAGCAGCAGCTCCAACGCCACTAAGAGCGCCACTCCTAAGACTGCAGCGACGTGCGTACCACTCTCGAAGAGGCTGGGGAGAGGGCAGCTCCCGCCTAGGCGAGGAAGCATGAGCACCAGCTCCAGTAGTACCCCTAGCTCCAGAAGCACCTCTCGTGAGGCTGCACTACTGTAAGTACCACTCACGCAGCTGCTGTGAGGAGAGAGCTCCTCCAGGCGTAGCACTCCCAGGCTCGCTGAGCTGGAGACGTGAAGCGCGGATCCAAGGGATCAAAACATCAGGGACCTCACCCTTGGTGCGCAAGGGGAAGACTGTGGTGTAGCGCGAGTAGTCATCAACAACTATCAGGAAGTACCTCTCCTGACCTTGACCACGGACGCGGATGGGGCCCCACACGTCCATGTGGAGCGTCTGTAAGGGAGCAGTCGTCTGGGGAAACGAGGAGGAGTGAGAAGCGGCGCGCTGCCGCCCCTCGACACAGGGAAGACAGGGAGGAGCAAGAGAGGGTGGGAGGGGAGGGAGAACCCTGGGAAGACCGGAGACAAGGTGCCGCTTGTGCATTGCCCGAAGGCGTTGCATGGGCGGGTGACCATGGCGGTGGTGCTAGAGGACTGTCTCATGCGCCAGAGAGCAGCACGAGCAGGGGACAGACAGCTAACCTGACGCAGACGCAGACGCAGCAACCTGAGGGGACTCAGTAGTCAGTGTGTACAGGTCCGACCCCGGCTGCCGTGTAAAGGTAGCCAGGTGAACTGATGGACACCCCTGTCCTGGAGCGCACTACCCGCCACCAAGTTCGTAGAGAACGAGGGGAGGTAGAGACCGGACAGTGTGCCCGACGGGACGGCCGGACAAGGGAGAACAGTGGAGGAGGCCGCAAGGTCTGGACCCCTAGAGGGGTCAGCGAGAGAGACTGCAACGCGCCGAGCAAGCTTCTCAAGAGCCATGCGGTCACGAAAGAAACAGCGGGAAGCACATGAGTCTAGTGTAAAGGTGTGCAGTGCCTCAGTCGACTCAGTAAAAGTGGACGCAGACGCACCAGCACCTAGAGCAGCAGCCTCACCAGCACCTGGGGTAGCAGACACTCTAGCACCTAGAGCGGTAGCATCACCAAGTCGAATGCCCGGATCAGGCGGAACACTCAGGTACTGGGCACCCTCTCCACTAATAGACATCACATACATGGCAGAGAGAATAGCATCAAAGTCTAGAGCAAAGATATCAATGTTTTGTTTCATCAGATCAGCCCAGCGGGGCAGCTCAGTGGCGTCAGGGAACTGAGTACGCCAAGCGTCGTCAAGGCGGGAGAAGCAGCGCTGGGTGGGGTGCGCCCTCGCACACGTCTGACCAGTGCGGTCACCAGTGCGGATGACGTACGTGCAGCTAAGGCCACCACCCCCCCCCCTGCCGAGTGTACCACTCACGGAGTTCCTGGGGCGACGGAGAGTGCTGTAGCCTCTGGCCACCACCAGTGCCTCCACGACCACCACCGCCGCCACCACCGCCTCGACCACCTCCTCCCCTGCCGCCGCCTTGTCCACCGCCGCCCCCACCACCGCCCCCGCCCCTGCCATCGCCCCCGCCGTTGCCACCACCACCCCAACCGCTGCCACTAGCACCCCCAGCCCCGCCACCACCCCCACCGCCACCACCACCCCCACCACCGCCTCCCCCGCTGTCACCTCCGCCGCCCTTGCCCCTTTTGCCCTTGCCGCTGCGGCGCCCGCTCGAAGCAGACGCAGCCCCGACCTTCTCAACACCAAGGAGGTCGACAGCGGAAGCAGAGGCGACAGAGGGAAGAAGAGGGGAAGGGGAACACCCCTCGAAGAAAGGGGTGCGGGGGTCGCCACGAGAGGCACCTACAGCGATGATAATAGCCTCAGCTGTAAGCAGTTCCTTCTCGAGGAGGGCAATGGTGAGCTCAATGGGGCAGCGAGCTAGGAAGTGGTCCCTGACAGCACGTAGAGTGTCAGGGAGGCGGGTGACTAGGTGGTAGAGAGTGAGCCAGAGCGGGGGGGGGTTGGTGGCAAGAAACTCGTCGGGCATGGCGGCACGAAAGCGGGCCTCACTAGTACGGAGGTGCGTGATGAGGTCAGCGAGTGTGTGGAACGAGGCTAGGTCGGGAAACAAGTAGGGGAGTGAGAGACGGCCTAGCGCAGCAGAGGCAGGTGAGGAGTAGCGGGCAACGACAGCAGTGTACAGTGCCTGTGCAGTCTTGTGCTGTCCAAAGTGCTCGCGCTCGTCTATCAGCGGGGAGTTGCGAATAGCGAAGCGGGCGTGGGCGTCACGAGTCTGCCACTGTGAGCGGGCAGTGCTGTCAGCAGTAGTAGTAGGAGCAGTAGCATGGCCTAGGGCGTGATCGTACAGTGAAATGTCCTCCTTGGCAGTGAGCTGTAGGAAGAGGTGTAGGTCATCTAGCCAGGTATCGAACTTCACTGGGCGGCCCTCAGCATCGAAAGCTAGCACAGGAGGGCTAGCCATAGCAGTAGTAGGAGCAGTAGTAGCAGTATTAGCAGTAGTAGCAGTAGTAGTACCCTGAAAACAGTAGGCAGTGAGTCAGGTAGGGCGGCTCGGTCCAGGACGGGCGGCGCGGCTCGGTTCAGGTAGGGCGGCTCGGCTCGGTTCAGGTGGGGCGGCCCCGTTTAGGCTTGGCGGCTCGGCTCGGGCGGCTCGGTTCGGGTCGGGCGGCTCGGTTCCGGCTGGGCTGCTCGTTCTGGTGGGGCCGATGGCGTCGCGACGAGGTGCTAAAGGGGGGGCGGGCGCACGGGTCGACAGGGTCAGCTGGGGGGGCGCTAAGGGGCGGCGTTTGGGGTCGACGGGGCCAGCGGGGCCACTAAGGGGCGGTCGCCCGGGTCGACGGGGCTAGTGGGGCCGCTAAGGGTCGCGTGGCCGTGGTCGACGGTTCCAGCTGAGGCCGCTAAGGGGCGGGCGTACGGGGTCGACGGGGCCAGCAGGGCCGCTAAGGAGGCGGGCGCACGGGTCGACGGGGCCAGCGGGGCCGCTAAGGAGGCGGGCGTACGGGGTCGACGGGGCCAGCGGGGCCGCTAAGGGGCGGGCGCACGGGTCGACGGGGCCAGCGGGGCCGCTAAGGGGCGGGCGCACGGGTCGACGGGGTCAGCGGGGCCGCTAAGGAGGCGGGCGCACGGGGTCGACGGGGCTAGCGGGGCCGCTAAGGGGCGGGCGCACGGGTCGACGGGGCCAGCGGGGCTGCTAAGGAGGCGGGCGCACGGGTCGACGGGGCCAGCGGGGCCGCTAAGGAGGCGGCGCGTGAGGTCGACGGGACCCGCTAAGGGACGGCACGCGGGGCCGAAGGGGCCTCTAAGTGAGGTCGACGGGCCGATGGGGCCTCTAAGGGGCGGCGCACGAGGGTGCATTAGGAGTAAGGCGCACGAGGGCGCTAGAGAGGACGGCGCACGAGGGCGCTTTGAGCGGAAATGGTGGGCCCTTAGGAACGGTCCTAGGTTCCTAGCCTAGGAGGAATGATTGCACTATGAGAGTTGGAGTACAAATAGCAAACCCTAACTTTGTGTACCCCCTAAAGGCTAACCCACTATAGCCTACACAATAACAACACATATAATGTTTGACAATGCTTGAGATGATTAAGACATGCAGATACAGGGAGTATAAATATGAGTACAGGGAAGACGAAACGACCTAGCTAGCCATGTACTCTAAGGGGTACATTCCCTTATTCGAGTGTGCATCCCAACCGTTTGGCGCGTACAGTTTCGTAACTGTTCCCGCCAAAACCATCCTGCCTGCAGCTGTTCGATGTCGTTTGCTTCCGATGGTTCAGATGTGCTGTAACCGTCCGACTCTTCAATTCCAGCCATCTGACGCTTGCGTTCATTCCCGATATTGTGCGTTCCTTGCTACGGTGAGGAGTGCTTAGTAATATCGGATATTACTATTCGTAACATTCTGGTTGTTGGAATAACCGAAAGGTTATATAAAACATTCCCGAAGCTGTTCCACTATACCAGTACCACAATAGCTCAAATACAGAATGCGGAATGTCGAGGGTCACCCAAAGGTCAACCGTCTGAGAAAGTCAACGGTTGTGACCCTTGACGATCCAGTAACCGCGCGACAGTTAATTCACTGCAACATGGTAACTGTCGAGGATAGCAATAGTCACGGTTACTGTAGCGATGCAATACAGTTAATAAGGGAATGTACCCCTTGTGAAGATAGATGGGTAATCGAAGAAGCCATAGCTAGGACTAACCTAGCTAGGCAAGGAAGAAGTTAGGCAAAAGAGGGGTTTGTACTAGCAAGCAATGGGATACATATATGAAACCCTAAGGGGTTATACTCGCTATAGAGTACCCCACTGCAGGCTAGATAACAAATATAACATTCTGACACACCCCCATAGCCAAAGTGGGGTGTAATCAGCAGAGCAAGCAAAACAGAATAAGCTCAGGGTGGATCACAATGTCACCACACAATCTGAGCACAAGTTCAAGCAGCAGTAGTATAAAGTTCACAGTTATAAGCAAAGCTAGAGGTAGTCACAACGGGCAAATGAGGCGGAGGAGAGAGAGAGTGAGAGGAAAGGAGATAGGAGGCGACGGATGAAGCTGCAGACACACGGGCAACAGGAGGCAGACTTGCACAGCGGCTACCGGACGAAGCCCCTGGACTACAGGGGTAACTGGCCCCGCGGCTAAAGTAGCGGCAGACGAGCAACGGACCCACGGGCGGCTGGCACAGCTGGCTACGACTGGGCTACCGGACGAAGTCCCCGGACTACAGGTGCTGCTAGCGACACAACGGCAACCTCCATGCAGCTTCCCCAAACTGTCCTACTCCCCCTGACACACACCCACTACTACACCACTAGCTCTCCTCCCCCTTCACCCCCCCTTAGCATCACTCCACCGGCTCCACCATAACCACCCCCCCCTCAGCGGCAGCTGCAGCACTAGGAGACGGAGGAGGAGGAGGAGCAGGGAGCGGTGCTTAGTAAGGGCACCCCCATACCCCTCACCCCCAAACCCTAAAGTAGGAGAATAGGGAGTAGGAGGGGTAGGGCGGTAGTAGAGGGACTGGGACCAGCGGGGAGGGCAGGGAAGGTAGGAAACGGGCCCACCACGGGCCTGGTAGGGACGCCCAAGCCGCGCGCGGGTCGGGCGTCTCCCGTACGGGCCGCGCGACGGTCTGGCGCAGCCCGTACGGGCCGCGCGCGGGCCTGGCGCAGCCCGTACGGGCCGCGCGCTGCCTGGACGGGCCGCACAGAGGCCACGACGGGCGACGGGGGGCGACGCGGAGGTCCCCGTCGCTCGTCACAGCGTCTCCCGGGGGCGGCGCATGGCGTGACGGGGCAGCAGCCCGCCGCGCGCCTCGGGGCGCACGGCGGGAAGAGAAACGCCGCGCGCCCCGGGGCGCACCGCGGGTAGAAAAATCGCAGCGCGCCTCGGGACGCACGGCGGAAAGAGAGAGGAATAGTTGCAGCGGAAGGTTCGCGGTTAGGCACACAGGCCAGGAGCTTACTGCTCTGATACCATGTGAAGATAGATGGGTAATCGAAGAAGCCATAGCTAGGACTAACCTAGCTAGGCAAGGAAGAAGTTAGGCAAAAGAGGGGTTTGTACTAGCAAGCAATGGGATACATATATGAAACCCTAAGGGGTTATACTCGCTATAGAGTACCCCACTGCAAGCTAGATAACAAATATAACATTCTGACACCCCTCAGAGTACATGGCTAGCTAGATTCCTTTTAATCTCTTGTACTCCTATCTTTCAATCATCTTGTTCTCTTTCAATTATTATTCAACAAGGTCACTAGAGAGACTTCATTGTCTCCTCTCAGACTTGACATATTTTATCCTATCTACTGGATCCTTGGTTATATCAGCATGGTATGAGAGCTAGAGTGGATTTTAGGATCTGTCAAGTCCTCGTTCTTCTCAGAACAATCCCTTTATAAAGTTATTTATTACACCTCAAAGTCTGCAATACTATGGCTCCTAAAGGAAAAGCTACTGCAGACTAACCGGGCCCACCACCAGCAACGACTAACGCGCCATCAGCAGTGACCTCCGTCAGCGCCACTGTCGTTGAGGAGCTACTGTAGTCGCACGCATCAACGCCCTTGAAAGCCATCAAGCAATGAGCGTTGACGGCTCAAGCTATGCATGTGGCGTTGCTGGACTTCATCTCCCTGGAGAAGACCGCCGCGTCAACTCCGAGAGATCCTTCACCTTCGACAATCGTCAAGGGTCAGCTCCTGCACAAGACAACCCGCAGCGCTCATAGTCAGACATTGCTTCAATGCAAACCAAATTTGTATTGACTTCAAAATTGAAGACCTCAATTCCTTTCGACGGAAAGGATTTCTACACGTGGAGTTTCAAATTTGATCTTCTCGCGACAACCGCTCAAATCTGGATGTACTACGATGGAAGCCTACCTTTTCCCTCGGAAGGTACCATCCAGGAGAAGCATCAATACTACCACAAATCCCTCCTCGCGTACACCGCTCTCCTTCGCAATCTCTCACCTGAAGAGCAGCTCGGCATTCGCCCTTATAAGACGGAGTGGGCTCCCTCGCAAGCCTCCTGGGAACACCTGCGCAACTCATACATGGCAACAGATCCAGTTACGATGAGTCGTCTACTCAGCCAACTAGCTTCGGTTAAAATGAAGCAAGGGGAGAAAGCGGGACCGTATGTCAACCGGTGCCACAATCTGCGTGACCAAGTCAAGAAATGCGGTGGGACTGTCCCCGACGACATGTTCATCTCGATGGTCATCTCTGGCCTCGGCCCCGACTGGCGACAATGCCAGTCACTCCTTCGCGCCCGAGCAACCATATCAGAGTCAGCTCTGTGCGCCACACTTCTTTCGGAGCAGAAGGAAATCGACCTGTACAACGAGAAGAATGTTAAACGGGAGAAATTAGTCTTCTACACAGGAGCGTCACAAGGGGAACAACGCGGAAAGAAGGGAGCTTTCTGCAAATACTGCAAGAAGTCTGGCCACTCTATCGACCAGTGCTACAAGCGTCAAGCCGCTGACGAGCGGCGCAACGCCTCCAACCAACAACCATCGACGCAGACAAAGCCCTCCGCCACTGTGTCGCCTCCTTCCGTCGCCAGCACTTCACAATCCCTTGCACTCATCACGACGAAGGACAAAGGAAAAGGGACAATCATAAGCTGCCTGGCTCGACACAACTGAGGGTCCCGTTACTGGGATCGAGTAAGATTCACTCGCGACAATCCAATCAACCCCGTTGCGCCGAGTCCAGACAATGACCCAACAGTTTTTACCTGGTCCTCTCGCCCCTCAGACATTCCTCCTGACTTCGAGCTCCCTCCCCCTACTCCGGAATCGCCGCCGAACATTTCCGCAAACAAATATTTCGCCCTCTCACCGTACACCGGCGACCTTGATCGCATCGTCACACCCAAGATTGCCAACCTCGCGCGCCAGCGCTACGAGGTTCTGGACACGTGGTACCTCGACAGTTGCTGCGGACAACACATGGTGGGATCACCAAAGTTCATAAGCAACTCTCGACGCATGCGACGACCCTGCGAAATCACCGCCGCCAACAACGGAAAAATGAAGGCATATGAGATTGGCGAAATCTACCTCAAGGCCGATGACACAAAGTTCACCATTCACATCGGGGACGTTCTCGTTGCCCCTGACCTACAATACATCTTACTCTCATCAGCGCAACTCATGCGGTGCGGAATCGACATTTGCAACAATCGGAAGGAAAAGACCTACGAGCTCTTCCACAACGAAACTTACATCGGAAAGGCGATCGATGATGATGGAGTCTTCGTGCTGCAATTTTCGGCTCAGGGCACCACCGGCGACTCCCACCACACAATGCTACTGAAAACAACTTCCACGGAGCCACCAACATGGTCACATCCCGACGAGATGGACCTTGAGCGACCAGCCTCCGACGGCCTTCTACGCTTGCGCACTGTCCCGACTGCCTCGACCTCCAACCCTGCAGAAACCGGACCTGCCACAATGGAAGAAGACAGCGGCACGTCAGGACCTGCAACTCAACCAATCGAGGAAAACAAGACAGCGGAGACACATTGGCCGGGCTGGAACACTTCCGAGCCCGCGCTCGGATCCTGGGGAGAAGTACTAACTCCAGAAGAAGCAACCGCAAGTGGGTGGGGCGCAGTTCCAGCAGAGGAAGTTGGCGCAACAGCAGGAGAAGCAGTAGGAGAAGCAGAGACCGCTGAAGACACATGGGGTGCAAGAGGAGGATGGGACACCACGGCCAAAGCAGAACAAGGGCACGCGGAAGCAGCTGGTTTCCCTCCTGCGGAAGTTGCCATCGTCGACCCATACTGGGCAACTCGCAGCACCTGCTGGGGAGGTCCACCTCTCCCAGATCAATACGCCCCTGACACACCCGAGCAAATGGCAGAAGAGTCAGAAGAAGAAGAAGCCTACGAATTTATGGGAGAACCAACAGAGTTACCCGAACCTACCGAGGAGCCGGAGCCGCCAGTACAAGGACCACAAGAAATTGAGGTCATCGGCGCTGAATACATTTACTCCAGAATCCCCGTGAAGGGACTCCCAGTTCGGGAATGGCCCAACCAATGCCTGCTCGTTACCGGAGACCAAGTCGAAGCCGGCGACACCGGCGACATCATCGATATTCCCCGCGTGCTTCTGGAGCGAAAAGCAATTCGCGCGCTCGCCGCCGACACCGACTCCGCCACCGACGCAGGACCTGAAGGGGAGGCAAACGTCGAAGCAGCGCGACAAAAATATTATCAAAAGACAGTCGGTTACCGTGCGGACCCAGAAACATGGCGCCAACGGCTCGGCCATCCCTCCCACGCCACGCTCAAAAACTCGCTCAAGGCCAGAGTCTTCGACAACGATGCGCTCCTCCTTCCTCGAAACGGTTCCCTCACCGCGGACTCACCTAACCCGCCATGCATCGTCTGCCCAACTGCGTCGCTCAATCACCAGCCATTCCCCGATTTGCCCCCAAGGTATGAATGCTACAAGCCGCTGGACAAGGTTTACAGCGACTTTATGGTGCTCAGCCAGGAGGGGCTCGATGGGGAGCAGTACACACTTACCTTCATCGACGCATCTACTCGCTACGTCTGGGCCGTCAACACCGACAACAGTTCTCTGGCCTTCGAGTGCTTCATTGCGTGGATGAAGCGGGCTGAGCGACAGTCCGGTCTCAAACTCAGAACTTGGCAGACGGATGGAGCCCTGGAGTTCTTCTCAGACGAGTTCAAGGAGCTCCTCAAGCAGAAGGGGATTGAGCACCTGGTGTCCCTGCCCTACGCTCACCAACAGCAAGGAGTAGCAAAACGGACAAACAGAAGCCTCGCCACGTGGATGAGGGCTCTGATGTACAGGCGGGAATCGCGCGGGAAATTCGTACTCCTCGTCGCCTACGTCGACGACCTTCTCTACACCGGTGACGACACGGAGCTACTGGACCAGTTTGAGGCTGACATCAAAGAGAAACTGGAGGTGACAATCAACCACAACGTCACCCAGTTTCTCGGCCTCAATGTGTCTCAGTCCGCCTCCTCCATTCACCTCTCCGCCGCCAAGTATGCCGAAACACTCGCGAAGCGCTTCTCCATCGCACCAATCAGCCTCACAACCCACTATCGCACTCCTCCTCCTAACCACGAGCCAGACACCACACCGCTCTCTCCCGACAACCATCGTCTCTATCAGCAGCAGCTGGGATGTCTCCTGTTTGCCGCCGTCACGTGCCGGCCCGATCTCTCCTACGTCGCAAGCCAGCTCGCACAGTACCTGAAGTGACCTGAAGGGGAGAATCTACTGGATCTACGCCGAGCACTACAGTACTTCATCTCCACTCCCGACGTCGATCTCACCTACAAAGCTAACCTCACCGCTACTCTACAACTCCATGGCTACGTAGATGCCGACCACGCTGGAGTTGTTGACAACAGACGCTCCCGCTGCTACTTTTTTCCTCCCGCCGTGCGCCCCGAGGCGCGCGGCGGTTTTCTGCCCGCCGTGCGCCCCGAGGCGCGCGGCGGTTCTTTGCCCGCTGTGCGCCCCGAGGCGCGCGGCGGGCTTCTACCCTACGTCGCGACCCCGCCCTGCGTCGCGGCCCCGCCCCTCGAAGCGGCCCCGCCCCTCGTCGCGGCCCCGCCCCTTGTCGCGGCCCCGCCCTCCAATCAGGTCCGTGGTGGGCCCTTTCCTCCACACCCCCCCTCCCCCCCATTTCCCGTCGCCTGTCGAGGCGACCTGAGGGGGCCGCGAGCTGTGGGGTGGCGGGTATGGGGGTGGCCGGTGTGCCTTCCTCCCTTTCTCCTCCTCCTCCTTCGTCTCCCACTGCTGCAGCTGTCGCTGAGGGGGGTGGTTGTGTGGGAGACTGGGTTTAGGGTTTAAGGGGGGTGCGTGGGAGTGGAGCTAGCGGTGTAGCAGTGGGTGTGTATGAGGGGGGTGGGACTGTGTGCGGGAGGTTGAGCGGAGGTTGCCAGTTTGTCGTCCGCAGCACCTGTAGTCCGGGGCGCTGTCCCGGTAGCCCAGTGAGCTTGTCGCTGAGCCGGTCGCCTGTGGGTCCGTTGCCCGTCTGCCGCTACTTGAGCCGCGGGGCCTGTTACTCCCGTAGTCCGGGGCGCTGTCCCGGTAGCCACTGTGCTCGCCACTCCTGTTGCCCGTGTGTCTGCAGCTTCAGCCGCCGCCTTCTATCTCCTCTCCTCTCACTCTCCCTCCTCCTCCTCACTTGCCCGTTGTGACCACTGCTAGCTTTGCTCATAATTGTGAACTTTGAACTATTTCTTCTTGACCTTGTGCTCAGAATGCGTGGTGACATTGTGATCCACCCTGAGCTTGTACTGTTTTGCCTGCTCTGCTGATTACACCCCACTTTGGCTATGGGGGTGTGTCAGAATATTATCTTGTTGTTCTAGCCTGTAGTGGGGTGCTCTATAGCGAGTACAGCCCTTCTAGGGTTTGCTATTTGTATCCTCATTCTTGCTAGTTCAACCCTTTTTCTTTCTTCTAAATTTTGTCACATTTTTCAGCCCCAACCTGCCGGACTCATCTCCTGGAACTCTCAGAAGCAGAAACCTATCGCTCTCTCGTTAGCAGAAGCAGAATTCATCGCAGCTAGCGTAGCTGTTCGCAAAGGAAAGTACCTGGTGGAGCTCCTGCAAGAAGCGAAAGTGACGATGAATGGACACTTCACGTTGCTCTGCGACAATCAGAGTGCGATAAAGATCGCGAACAAGCCCGGCTTCGTCAACCGCACCAAGCACATCACCCTTCGCTACTTCTTCGTGAAGGATGAAATCAACAAAGGGAAAGTCAAGCTGACGTACTGCCCGACCGGTGACATGGCAGCTGATTTCTTGACGAAGAAGCTGCCACGTCAGCAGTACCAACGCTGCGCCGACCTCTGCGGGATCACCAAGAAATCCCACGTGGCCCACCTTCATGAATGAAGGGGAGTGTTGGAATAACCGAAAGGTTATATAAAACATTCCCGAAGCTGTTCCACTGTACCAGTACCGCAATAGCTCATATAGAGCATGCGGAATGTCGAGGGTCACCCAAAGGTCAACCGTCTGAGGAAGTCCACGGTCGTGACCCTTGACGATCCAGTAACCGCGCGACAGTTAATTCACTGCAACATGGTAAATGTCGAGGATAGCAATAGTCACGATTACTGTAGCTATGCAATACAGTTAATAACGGAATGTACCCCTCAGAGTACATGGCTAGCTAGATTCCTATTTAATCTCTTGTACTCCTATCTTTCAATCATCTTGTTCTCTTTCAATTATTATTCAACAAGGTCACTACAGAGACTTCATTGTTTCCTCTCAGACTTGACAGATTCTATCCTATCTGTTGGATCCTTGGTTATATCAGCACTGGTCATCTACTTTGTTGACAAAGATGTTGTCAGCCATAGCAACAAGGCCCATAATCAGAGCCCTGTCTACATCCGGCTTGACATGCTCTACATACGTCTGAGTGGCCAAGAAAGCACCTGAGACATCAAGCTTACGGTCCACCTTTGCCAAAATACGGCCGCTGGAGGTGGCAATCTGCATGCGGAGGTAAGGAAAGTGAGAAAAACGACCAATGATCGCATACATTCTTGCAAGTCAGTGATGGAGGTGAGGATGCAAGAAAACATGTAAAGAACTTAGCTCATAAATCAAGTCAGACAAACACAGTGTGTGGTCTCAGGTGATACGGAAAATTTGAGAAAATGACAATGCAAGGACATGTCAAACTCATATGCTTTAGTCTATCTAGGCTGTAGTGGGGTAGACACTATTGTCAGAATGTAATTGTATACATTACTATAACTTCCTGTAGTGTAGACCTAGTGTAGTTATATTGCTTTCATGTCAGGTGGTGCACCCTTTTCTTCACTATATCTTGTACAACTTTCTATAGTGAACCTCTCATTTCTCTCGACACTTTTCTCCTTTCAACTCGAACTTCTCCTAAGCTATTATGGCCACTATGCCTAACTAGCACTAGGATCTTGACATGTTATCAGAGTGACCACGGTTCTTACCTGTGGACCCGCCCCATTGCTTCCGCTGCTACTCTGTGTTCGGCACGCCCCGTGGCGTGCCCCTTAACCTTTTTCTTAGCGGCCCCGTTGCCGCCCTTTCAGGCCCCTCGCGGCCCCTTCGCTTCGGCCCCGTCGCCGCCCTTCCGCGGCCCCGTCGCCGCCCATTTCAGCGGCCCCGTCATCACCCGCCCTTCAGTAGGCCCCGCTACGGCCCCGCTCCGGCCCCGCTTAGGCCCCGCTACGGCCCCGCTACGGCCCCGTCGCCCACCTGCTGCCCCGTCGCCCACCACGGCCCCGTCGCCACCTGCGGCCCCGTCGCCCGCTGCGGCCCCGTCGCCACTTGCGGCCCCGCCACCTTCGGCCCCGTCGCCACTTGCGGCCCCGCCCACCCTTGCGGCCCCGTCGCCCACCACGGCCCCGTCGCCACCTACAGCCCCGCCCACCGCGGCCCCGTCGCCCACTGCGGCCCCGTCGCCACCTGCGGCCCCGCCACCTGCGGCCCCGACGCCACCTGCGGCCCCGTCGCCCACTCCGGCCCCGATGCCACCTGCGGCCCCGCCCACTTGCGGCCCCGACCCTGCCTCGGCCATGCCCTGTCACCAGCCGCGGCACACCGGGGGCACGTGCACGTCCCCCCCCCCTTTTCCCGGCACCTGTCGCGGCTCCTTCGGGGGCCGCGCGACCTGGAAGGCGTGGGTAGGCGTCGCCCCCTCTGCCGCCTGCTTTGGCGCCCGGGGAGGCCGTGCGTCGCCCTTCCCCCCCTTCCCCCTTCTCCTTCATCTCCCTGCAGCTGCAGTGGGGAGGGTCTGGGGGTGGCGGGTGTGGGGGTGATGGGTGTTGTGCTTCCCTTCCCCTCCTCCTCCTTTCGTTCCCACTGCTGCAGCTGCTGCTGGGGGGGAGGGTGTGAGGGTGTGGGGGAGCCGGGGGAGAGGCACTGGGTGGCGGGTGTGAGACCAACCAGCAGCCGTCCCTCCACCTCTCCTCTCTTCCCCCCTCTGCTGCTCTTGCAGCAGTGTGTGGGGGAGGGGGAGGGTGAGGGGATGGAGTGGGTTACCAACTAGCTCTATTACCTTGTCTGTTGTTGCTCCTTTCTTTGCACTTGGTGTACCTCTGCAGGTGGTGTACTACACACGGTTCTTCACTGCAAGCAGTTAGGGGGTGTGTCAGAATGTAATTGTATACATTACTATAACTGCCTGTAGTGTAGACCTAGTGTAGTTATATTGCTTTCATGTTAGGTGGTGCACCCTTTTCTTCACTATATCTTGTACAACTTTCTATAGTGAACCTCTCATTTCTCTCGACACTTTTCTCCTTTCAACTTGAACTTCTCCTAAGCTACCATGGCCACTATGCCTAACTAGCACTAGGATCTTGACAACTATAGGGTACAACACTTCTAGGTGTCCTACTTGTACCCACTTCTCCTTACTCATCTCATTCCTTGTGATTCTCACATGGTATAGAGCGGGTTCCCTAGTGGGACCATTTCTTCCTAAGGGCCCACCATTTTTTTTTTCCTAACCTGCCCGAAGTGCGCTTCGCGCTCTGACCTGCCCTACCCTTTCGCGGCCCCTTAGCGGCCTGCCCTGCTCCTAAGGCCCGTCGCGGCCCCCCTTTGCGGCCCCTTTGCGGCCCCTTCACGGCCCCTTAGCGGCCCCGTAGCGGCCCCCCTTCACGGCCCCTTAGCGGCCCCTTCGTGGCCCCTTCGCGGCCCCTTAGCGGCCCCCCTTAGCGGCCCCTTCTTGGCCCCTTCGCGGCCCCTTAGCAGCCCCTTCGCAGCCCCTTCGCCACCCCTTAGCGGCCCCTTTGCAGCCCCTTCGCGGCCCCTTAGCGGCCCCCTTCGCGGCCCCTTCGCGGCCCCGCCCTGCTGCCCGTAGCGGCCCCGCCCCGTCGCTAGTCGCGGCCCCCCCAAGTCGCCAGTCGCGGCCCCGCCCCGTCGCCCCTGCCTCGTCGCGACGCCTCAGCGGGACCCGCGCGTCGCCCCCGCCTCGTCGTGACGCCCCTGCGGGACCCGCGAGGCGCGGCTCCTACCCGTCACGACGCCCCTGCGGGACCCGCGTGGCGTCGCGCCCCTGCCCGTCACGGCGCCCTGCCCTAACTCGCGCCCGACCTTCGGTCGGCCGCCCCTGCCCCCCCCTGCAGCAACCGCCCCTGGCCCCTGGAGCAGCCGCCCTTGCAGCAGCCGCCCCTACAACAGCCGCCCCTGGCCCCTGGAGCAGCCGTCACTACAGCAGCCGCCCCTGACCCTTGGAGCAGCCGTCCCTGCAGCAGCCGCCCCTGCAGCAGCCGCCCCTGGCCCCTGGAGCAGCCGCCCTTGCAGCAGCCGCCCCTGGCCCCTGGAGCAGCCGCCCCTGGCCCCTGGAGCAGCTGCCCCTGGAGCATCCGCCCCTGCAGCTGCCGCGGAGCCCTCGCCCTACAGTGGTAGCAGCCTCGCCATTGTTGTTGATTGTGTAGGTGGTTGTGGTATTTTACTCTAGCTGGTTGTGGGCTAAGGGTTTGGGCAAAATATGGTGTTTAGACTTGTTGCGGGCTGGAATTGATCTCGCACCCAACAAGCACCAACAAACCTTTGCTATTCACTACAACACCTTTGGTGTTGCTAGTTTAGCACTTTGGGTTGTTGGGGATTGTTGTAGGGCGAAGGTTGGGTTGGTAGGGTTTGAACAAATCGTCACTTTTCAGATCTGAACTCTTGCTAAAGCTAGTATCTTGATCTAATCCATGGTTGCCTATTAATTCCGCGAGAATACACCGTCGCACTTAGATCGCGATAGCGATCGGCCTAGATCTTGGTTGAAAGCGTGCGTTACCATTCTGGAAAGTAGAGATTAAGACCTTTCCAACGCATACCTGCTCATAGTTTAAGGTTACGTGAGCTGCACGCAATGTTCCGTCGAAGTCGGCAGACTTAATCTCTTGTACGCTCTCCAGATTTGCTCGCTTTCCATCAGTGGTATCAGAGCTGGTTAGGCCTGCGACATTCCCTCTTTTCATCATATTTCGAATTGGTTGAAGGACCTCCAGATCTAGGGTTGGTCATGGCCTAGAAATTAGATGGCCCTCCTAGGTTCACTGGCTCGGATTTTTCGCTATGGCGGTTCCAGTTTACGCTTTGGCTAGGCATCAAAGACATAGAAGACGTTTTGGAGGGATCGGAGCGAAGACCTGAAGCTGATGAAGGAAAGGAATATACTGGAGTCTCTAGCCAAGTGGGAGAAGGGGCTGGGGGAGCCTCTAGCTCATCCATAACTGAGGGAAGTGGAGGTGGATCAGCAGCATCGCGAACCGGAAGGCAACGGCTTAGTGCGGAGGAGCTTCTTAAGGCACAGAAAGCATGGGACCGCAAGGACAAGCAAGCGTTCCAGTACCTGTGTTGGGCCTTGGAAGGCCAACTAGAGCTTCTAAAGATGCTGATTGACCTGAAGGGCAAGCAAGGAGCAGCTGCACTAGCATGGAAGAGAGTTCAAGATCGACATTTGCAAAAGGGGTTGCTAAGCATACTCACCTGGAGGAAGCGGTTCTACACCATGGAACGCAACTATGGCGATGGGGAGACCATGGTGCAGTATCTCCAGAGGGTGGATGAGTATGTGAGAGCCTTAGAGGAGTTGAACTACACTGTAGATGAGAAGGAGATCATCTACACCGCACTCCAGGGGCTGGACCAAGAGGTGAACGAGGCCCTACTGCAGTACCTTCACCTTGAGCAACAGACATGGACCAAGGCCTGGATATGGGAGGTGTTGGTCTGTGATGAGGCTCGCAAACGGGATGCTGGTAGAGTAGTTGAAGGGGGAATGGGGGCAGGGGATAGGGCTGCCTCCAAGAAATACCAGCAGCGGCAAGGAGGTGGGGGGAAGAAGAAGGAACTCGACAAGTGCCTTGTCCCTGGATGCAACCGGAAGCATTCTTGGAAGGAGTGTTGGAGCCGTCCTGATGGGTGGAAGCCTCAAGGGTACCCAGGAGAGGCTCCACCTGTCACTAGGCCTGAGTGGGTGGAGAGGAGGATGAAGAATGGAGCATGGAACAAGAAGGTCAGCAAAGAGAAATCGGCAGCAACGGCGGCAAATGAGAATAAGAAGGGAAAAGAGGACTCATCGGATGATGGTTTCTCCTTCTTATCCTTGGAGAAGGAGACGGCGCTTGCTGGTCGTGTGTTGGCTGACCCCAATCAGCTCATTCTAGACTCTGGGGCAACCTGTGGAATGGTACCTCGGCGCGACCTCTTCACCACCTATCACTCCCTCCCACCTAACTCTAGAAATGTGATTGTGGGGAGCGGAGATACGCCGCAAGCAATCGGCATCGGCACCATCACCGTCATGAGGAAGGAGGGGGAGGTGCTGAATGTGAAGGGTGTGCTTCATGTTCCTGATTTGGCAGCCAACCTTCTCTCATGCTCTCAACTTGCGAGGCAAGAATACATATGCACCTTCACCATGGAAGGTGGCACGGTTCGCAAGGGTGGAGCTGTGGTGATGGAGGCCAAATTAGAGAAGGGCCTATACCTTGTTCCAGTTTGTGTGCCTCAGGTGGAGAGGGCACATGGAGTTGAAGCCGAGGAAGCCGCTTGTAGCAGCCGTTGGAGGGACGTGGAGCAGGGGACGGCATATTTGCTGCACCTACGCATGGGGCATGTAGGAAGGCAGCAACTTGTGGAGTGTGTGAAGAAGGGGGAGCTGAAGGGTGTGGAGATCAAGGAGGGTGGTGGGCAGCCAAGCAAGTGCCCTGATTGCACGACCGGGAAGCTGCCAAGGACCTCTTTCCCTACCTCCACCACTCGAGCATCCGCACCTCTTGAGTTGGTGCACACGGATGTGTGTGGCCCCATGCAAACACCGGATAGGGAGAAGGGCAGCAAATACTTCATCACCTTCTTGGATGACTTCAGTCGCCTAAGTTGGGTTACCGTGGTGAAAACCAAGGATGAGGTGGCCAAGGTCTTCAAACGTTGGATACGCTATGCGGAGAGGGAAGCCGGGGCGAAGGTGAAGATACTAAGGTATGATCGGGGTGGGGAGTACATGGGGAAGGATCTGGAGTCTTTCCTTGAAGACAAGGGCATCACCCACCAGCTTTCAATTGCCTACACGCCGCAGCAAAATGGGGCAGCGGAGCGGCTTAACCGGACCCTCATTGACCTTGCCCGAGCCATGCTTGCTCATGCTAGCTGGACCATACTTGGTGGGGGGCAGCAGTGCAATATGCCAACTGGGTTAAGAACAGAATGGGCAGCAAGGGGCTAGGGGGCAAGAGCCCTTACTTCATGTAGACCAGGAAGGTGCCTAGTGTGTCCATGGCACGAGTGTGGGGGTGCATGGCGCAGTACAAAGTGCCCGACCAGCAACCGAGGAAACTGGATCCTAAGGCACAATGGGGCATTTTTCTTGGGGTGTCGGAGAGAAGCAAAGCTTGGATGTTGTGGAGTGTGGCGGATCAGCGGGTGGTGGAAAGCAGGGATGTGGTTTTCCACGAGGGGGTGAACTATAAGGGGTGGAAGGAGCATGGTGCTAGTACAGTTGGGAGCTCCCTTCAGGATCCCTACACCTCTTCCATCTTTGAGGGGGCATGGGAGGACCCTGGAGAGGAGGTAGAGGAGCAGCAAGAGGAACAAAAGGCAGCTGCACCTCACCATGAGGAGTCACCAACTGCTGGTTCTACCCCTGACCCTAACGCACCAGCCCATGACCCGGAGCAGCCACAGGAGTAGCAGCAGCAACAAGAGAAGCCGCAGCAGCCACCACAGGAGCATACACCGCCCGTTCATGTGGGTAGGTGGCAGCAACTATTGCAGCAGCAGCTGTCCAAGTCACCACGGTCCCCCATGAAGAGAGTGACTTGGAAAGAGAAGCTGCAAAGTTTGGAGCAGGGGGAGGCTTCACCTCTGCGCCGCACCACACGCATCTCCCGATCACCTGAAAGGTTCACACCAAGTGCACAGTATGCTTGCATGCATGATCATGAGGTGCATGACTTGGAGGAGTGCATGTTTGTGGATGCTGAGGGGGGTGAGCTTGGGCTTGATTTCTGTCTCATGGGTCAGGTGCATGAGCCCAAGTCGGTCAAGGAGGCCTTGTCCCGTCCTGAGTGGGTCGAGTCCATGCGTGCGGAGCTTGAGTCTCATAGGGTGAACGAGTCTTTTGAGCTGGTTGATCCAGCTTGTGTGCCACCTGGAATGGAGGTCTTGAGGTGTCAGTGGGTGTGGAAGTATAAGCACATGGCTGATGGGAGTATCGAGAGGCCTAAGTCCAGGTTGGTGGCCATGGGGAACACTCAAACACGAGGCGTTCACTATGACCAAGTATATACCCCAGTGGGTAAACCTACCACCTTGAGAGGTTCCCTTGGGATGGCAGCATCCTAGGGGTCTCACATCCATCACATGGATGTGACCACTGCCTATCTTCATGGGGTCTTGAAGGAAGAGCTGTACATGAGGCAGCCCCCTGGTTTTGATGATGGGTCCGGCGGAGTTTGCCGACTTAGGAAATCAATCTATGGGCTAAAGCAAGCTCCAAGGCAGTGATACCTCAAGTTTGACGAGGCGCTGATGGATTTTGGGTTTGAGAGGTTGGAGTGTGACCCCGCCTTGTACCACTTGGTGAGGCATGAGGGCCGGCTGTCCCTCTACCTCTATGTGGATGACATTCTGCTCATGTCTTCGAGCATGGTCTTGCTGGACGAGGTGAAGGGTCTCTTGTCCTCTCGTTTCCGCATGAAGGACTTGGGGGAGGCTAAGTACTATTTGGGGGTGCAGATTGAGCGTGATGAGAGTGGCATCTTGATTCATCAAGAGAGGTACATTCTCAACATGCTTGAGTCCTTTGGCCTTTCTGAGGCTAACCCCGTGCGTACCCCTCTCCCTACAGGGTTCGACGTGCATGCACATGCTGAGGAGCCCTTGCTGCAAGATGAGCTGGTCCAGCTCTATCAAAGCATTGTAGGGTCTCTCATGTATGCAAGCACGACCACACAGCCCCAGATTGCGTATGCAGTGTCTCAACTGTCCAAGGTGGTGTCTTGTCCCAAGGCATTTCACCTGCAGGCTGCTAAGAGAGTGCTAAGGTACATGAAAGGTTGTGTCAAGTCAGGTATATTCTACCCCGCACACAGCAAGCCTCAGGTTGAGTTGGTGGACTTTAGTGATGCTGATTATGCTGGAGATTCAGCTGATCGCAAGAGTCACACCGGCTATGTCTATTGCCTTAATGGTGCAGCCATCTCTTGGCAGAGCAAGAGGCAGTCGGTGGTTGCATTGTCTACCACTGAGAGTGAGTACATCAGTCTGTGTCAGTGCATTCAGGAGGGTGTGTGGCTGAAGCGTTTGTTTGGGGAGTTTGGGCATGAGTTTGCTGGTGGTGTGCCTGTGTTTGTGGACAACCAGTCTGCCATTGCCCTTGCACAGAATGCATGCTTGCATGGCCGCACCAAGCACATGCAGGTTCGGTGGCATTTCATCAGGGAGATGGTGGCAAGCGGCGAGGTGATCCTCCGGTGGTGCCCAACCAACCAACAAGCAGCAGACATACTCACCAAACCCCTTCCTTTTGAGCGGCATGGTGTGTGCATGTCCTTGATGGGGATGCAGCCCCATGTCAGCATGGTGCCTGAGCAGGATGTGGGAGGACTGGTGCTTCTCTGCCTTGACGACCTCATGCTGTGGATGGCGCCCCTCCCTGGGCAAGGGGGAGTGAAGTGAAGGATTTTGCCCAGTGGTGTTTAGCCACCTCTAGCAAGAGCAAGTGGGAGTGTTGATTGTGTAGGTGGTTGTGGTATTTTGCTCTAGCTGGTTGTGGGCTAAGGGTTTTGGCAAAATATGGTGGTTAGACTTGTTGCGGGCTGGAATTGATCTCGCACCCAACAAGCACCAACAAACCTTTGCTATTCACTACAACACCTTTGCTGTTGCTAGCAGGCCTGTCGATTGACGGACATATGCCCTTAATGCCCTGAAATTCCGGGCTGCTTTTGCTCCAGCTCGACTGCATAAAGTGTTAGGATCGCCCTGCACCCGTGCCACTAAGTGCCTCGTTCGACCCTTCCCCGGATGCGTTAAGTTCCCAAACCAGGCCTTCCCCTGTCTCAAAGTTCTGGTTTCCGGTTGTAGGAACCCCCCCCCCCCCCAAATTCTGCCTGACCCCCCTCTTTCTCAGGTTGCACGAGAGGAGTGGATTTTGACCTTAGCGTTTTCTAGCCAATCCTGTGTTTAGTACGTGTCTAAGTCAGCTTGGAGCACCCGATTTTTCCCTTAGCGTCTAAGTGCCCCCCCCCCCCTCTTTCTCCTCTGGTTGCACGAGAGGAGTAGATTTTTCCCTTAGCGTTTTCTAGCCAATCCTGTGCTTATAAAGTGTCTAAGCTTGGAGCACCCGAATTTCCCTTAGCGTCTAAGTGCAAACTCTTCACAAGCCCGGATTTTAAGTTTTCACTTTGGGGTGCGCCCGTGACCGTTAAGGGCGCCCAAACGCTCAGCTACACCCAAAACAGGGTCAGATGGGGAGGAGCTGGGGAGCGCAAGTATGGGCCCCAGGAACTTCGACAGGCCTGGTTGCTAGTTTAGCACTTTGGGTTGTTGGGGATTGTTGTAGGGCGAAGGCTGGGTTGGTAGGGTTTGAACAACTCGTCACTTTTCAGATCTGAACTCTTGCTAAAGCTAGTCTCTTGATCTAATCCATGGCTTCCTATTAATTCCGCCAGAATACACCGTCGCGCTTAGATCGAGATAGCAATCGGCCTAGATCTTGGTTGAAAGCGTGCGTTACCATTCTGGAAATTAGATCTTAAGACATTTCCAACGCATACCTGCTCATAGTTTAAGGTTACGTGAGCTGCAAGCAATGTTCCGTCGAAGTCGGCGGACTTAATCTCTTGTACGCTCTCCAGATTTGCTCGCTTTCCATCAGTTGCAGCCATCGTACGCCTGCCCTTCTCGCCACAGGTGAGCACTGCCCTGCCCGTACTGCTGATCTTGCTGCTACTGCTCTTTCTACTGCTACTGCTGCTCCTGGCGTGGCCAGATGCAGCTCCAGCGCCGTCAGCGTGAGTCCCTCACCCCCCAACAGCTTCGTGAGTGCTACTACTACTACTACTACTACTGCTGCTACTGCTACTACTGCTGCTACTGATGCTACTGTGGCTACTAATGCTACCGCTGCTCCTGGCGGTGGCCAGAGGCAGCTCCAGCGACGTCCGCATGAGTCCCTCACGCCCCAGCAGCTTCGTGAGTGGTACGCTAGTTGGGGTTGTCGAGGTGGCTGTTAAAATTAGAAGGAAGAAGAGGGGTTGAACTAGCAGGAATGGGGATACAAATAGCAAACCCTAGAAGGGTTGTATTCGCTATAGAGCACCCCACTACAGGCTAGAACATAAGACAACATTCTGACACACCCCCATAGCCAGAGTGGGGTGTAATCAGCAGAGCAAGCAAAGTAGTACAAGCTCAGGGTGGATCATAATGTCACCACACATTCTGAGCACAAGTTCAAGAAGCAATAGTTTAAAGTTAACAATTATGAGCAAAGCTAGAGGCTATCGCAGAGGGCAAGTGAGGAGGAGGAGGCGGGAGTGAGAGGAAAGGAGATAGGAGGCGACGGATGAAGCTGCAGACACACGGGCAACAGGAGGCAGACTAGCACAGCGGCCCCGGACTACAGGGGTAGCTGGCCCCGCGGCTAAAGTAGCGGCAGACGAGCAACGGACCCACGGGCGGCTGGCACAGCTGGCTACGACTGAGCTACCGGACGAAGCCCCCGGACTACAGGTGCTGCTAGCGACACAGCAGCATCCTTCATTCAGCTCCCCAAACAGTCTCACCCCCCCTTGCACACACCCCCTACTGCACCCCTAGAGTCACTCACACCCCATCCCCTAGCACGACTCCATCGACTCCCACACACCCACCCCCCTCAGCGGCAGCTGCAGCAGTGGGAGACAGAGAAGGAGGAGGATCAGGGAAGACCACTCACCCGCCACCCCCATACTCGCCACCCCCATACGGAGGTTACGGGGGAGAGGGGGGGGGGGGGGGGGAGCCGACGCGCGGCCTCCCAGGGCGCCAAGACAGGCAGCAGAAGGGGGGCGGCGCTCGCCCCCCTCCCCTAGGTAGCCCCCAAGGGAGCCGCGACGGGCGACGGGAAAAGGGGCCGCAGGCGGGGCCGGGGCCGAGACAGCGGCATGGGGCCGGGACGGGCGGCGCACGGGCGGCGACGGGCCTGGGCAGGTGGCGCACTGGCGGCGACGGGCTGGGGCAGCTGCGCGGGGCCGGGACGGACGGCGCACGGGCGGCGACGGGCCGGGGCTGACGGCGCACGGGCGTCGACGAGCCGGGGCAGGTGGCGCACTGGCGGCGATGGGCCAGGGCAGCTGCGCGGGGCCGGGACGGACGGCGCACGAGCGGCGACGGGCCGGGGCTGACGGCGCACGGGCGTCGACGAGCCGGGGCAGCGGCGCACGGGCGTCGACGGGCCGGGGCAGCGGCGCGGGGCCGGCGCGCGGGTCCCCGTTGCCCGTCGCAGCGCCTCCTGAGGGCGACGCGCCGAGCGACGAGGCAGAAGCCCGCCGCGCGCCTCGAGGCGCACAGCGGGCAGAGAACCGCCGCGCGCCTCGGGGCGCACGACGGGCAGAAAACCGCCGCGCGCCTCGGGGCGCACGGCGGGCAGAAAACCGCCGCGCGCCTCGGGGCGCACAGCGAAAAGAAAATGTTGCAGCGGAAGCGAGGAGGTGGTTACCCACCCACAGGATCGATCCAAGGGGATCGACCTGCTCTGATAGCATGTTAAAATTAGAAGGAAGAAGAGGGGTTGAACTAGCAGGAATGGGGATACAAATAGCAAACCCTAGAAGGGTTGTACTCGCTATAGAGCACCCCACTACAGGCTAGAACATAAGATAACATTCTGACAGTGGCCGTAGTGGTAGTCGTCCTGGAGTGATTAGTTTGGAAGCTTCTTGTGGTGGCGAGGTGCAGCTGCAGAGTCGTCCGCGCGCGGTCCTTTCGCCCCAGCAACTTCGTGAGTGGTACGCTCAGCGTGGAGGGTCACGGAGTACTGCTCGCTGTCTGTACGTCATTCGCACTGGTGCTCGGACTGGTCAGCCTTGCGGGACGTTTGGTCACACACAGTCCTGGTGCTTTGCCCGTCTGAGCGACGCCTAGCGTACGGAGTTTGGCGACGCGGCTGAGCTTCCAGATTGGGTGGAGTTGCTTGGGCAGAGGGTAGATATCTATGCTCTTGACTATGATGCTATCATCACTACCATATATGCATTGCCTACTAGTGCTGCGGGTGCCTGTTACCTGTGTGTGCCGCCTGACCCCGGTATCCAGTCTGCTGCTCTATGTACTGGTGAGGCCGCTGCTCTAGGTGCTCGTGCGTCTCCTGCTCCAGGTGTCGGTGAAGCTACTGCTCTAGGCGGAAGTGAGTCTCCTACTCCAGGTTCTGGTGCGTCTGCTCTCTTTGGTGCTACGCCTGCTGCGGTCTTACACACCTTCACTCTTGACTCAGGGGCCTCCCGCTCCTTCTTTCGAGACCGCACCACACTCACGCCGCTTAGTCGGCCGGTTGCAGTCTCCCTGGCAGACCCCTCAGGGGGTCCTGTCCTTGCCCATTACTCCACTGTCCTACCGTGTCCGGCGGCCCCTTCTGGCTCCCCGTCAGGTCTTTACCTCCTCTGTTCTCCACGAAATTGGTGAGTGGTGCTGACCTACAGGATGGGGGGGGTTGACCAGTTCACTCCTGCGAGTTAGCGAGTGACCCACTGCACGTGTGCTCGGACGGGCCGACACTTGGCCACGTTTACCCGTCAGCCGGGGTCGAGCATGTACACACTGACTACCGAGTCTCCTCTGGTTCCTACGGCGGGCCAGGTTGCTGCGTCGGGTCATGTGTTTGCTACAGCATCCAGGTCTGGTCCTGAGTCTGCTCCCTGCTCGTGTCGTCTCCTTTCTCACCAGACTCTCCTCTGGCACCACCGCCTTGGTCACCCCTCCCTGCCTCGTCTCCGAGGCATGGCCTCCCGTTTCCTTGTCTCTGGTCTCCACCAGTCCCTCCCTCCCCTTCCCCCGGGGCCTGCCCCTATCTTCGTTACTTGCGTCGAGGGGCGGCATCGCGCCGCTCCTCACTCCTCCGAGTTTCCTGCGACAGAGGCTCCGCTGCAGACTCTCCACATGGACGCGTGGGGCCCAGCCCGCGTCCGTGGACAGGGTCAGGAGCGTTACTTCCTACTGGTGGTTGACGACTACTCGCGTTACACTACAATCTTCCCCTTGCGCCGCAAGGGTGAGGTCACTGAGGTGTTGATCGATTGGATCCGCGCTGCCCGTCTCCAGCTCAGAGAGAGTTTCTGCTCGGACTTTCTTGTTCTGCGTCTGCACTCCGACAGGGGTGGAGAGTTTTCCTCCGACCTCCTGCGAGCCTTCTGTCGTGCGTAGGGCATCCGCCAGATGTTCACGCTTCCGGCGTCTCCACAGCAAAATGGGATTGCTGAGCGCCGCATTGGCATGGTCATGGACGTCGCTCGTACGTCCATGATGCATGCGGCTGCTCCCCATTTTCGATGGCCGTTCGCGGTTCAGTACGCGACACATCAGATCAACCTTCAGCCCCGGGTCTCAGTGCCAGAGACCTTCCCTACTCTGCGGTGGACGGGGAAGGTTGGCTATGCGTCTGCGTTCCGTGTCTGGGGATCTCGAGCTTTCGTCCGTGACTTGTCTGCGGACAAGCCGTCCTCCCGTGCTGTTCCCTGCGTCTTCCTTGGCTTCCCCGCTGACGCGCCTGGTTGGCAGTTTTACCACCCCACCTCGCGCCGTGTTCTGTCCTCTCAGGACGTCACGTTTGACGAGTCGGTTCCTTACTACCGTCACATTTCAGGGTAGAAAAAACGAGACAGCAACTGCAGCGGTATTACTACTTGTTGGAGCTGTTGACCGATGTACAGCACCACGTGGGCTCGTGTCCTACGTGTCAGGCGATGAAGAGCTCATGAAAAAGAAAGGCGGGTCAGTTGCAGCCGATTCCACCGCCTGAGCACGACTGGCAGCAGGTTACCATGGATTTCGTCACAAGATTACCTTCGAACCCTGGGGGTAACGACGCGGTTATGGTCGTCGTTGACAGGTTGACGAAGATGGCACACTTCGCTGCGTGCAAGAAATCGATCTCAGTCGAAGAAACCGCTCGCCTGTTCATCGCAGCCGTCGTTCGACTTCACAAGATACCAGCCGCAATAATTAGCGACCGCGAGACAAAATTCACCAGCAACTTCTGGAAGAACCTCTGGGAGCAGTTCGGGACAAGGCTACAGTTCAGCTTGTCGTACCACCCTGAGACCGACGGTCAAACGGAGCGGACGAATCAGACGATGGAGCAGTTGATTCGTGTCACGTGCGACGACTCGACCACTTGGGAGCAGCAGCTGCCGCTGATCGAGTTCGCGTACAACAATGCCACGTCAGCGACGACGCAGCAGTCCCCCTTCTATCTGAACTACGGGCAAAACCCTACAGGGCCCATGACACCGAGTCCGGACAACCCAGCACCACATGCACAGCAATTCGCCGAAATTCTGCAAGCTGCCCGCACCAGAGCCGCAGAAGCAATTAAAAAAGCCAACGTCATCGCTAAACGCAACGCTGACCGCCATCGCCGCCCAGTCACGTACCAGTCAGGAGATTACGTACTGCTCGACACGCAAAACTTAAGACTGCCCGTCGTACCAAAATTACGACCCCGCTACTGTGGACCATTCCAAATCAGCCACGTAGTTACCCCAGTGACAGCTCATATAATGTTGCCGACAGACCGGTACATCAGCCCTTCGTTCCACGTCAGCTTGCTTCGCCCATACATGCCAACCACAAGCCAATTGCCTCGCCACTGCCTGCCATCCATTACTCGCCCCGCATAGGAGCCGATCATCGTGCCCGAAAAAATCTTGAGCCATCGGATTCGACACCCCACGGGAATCAGGAGGATTGAATTCCTCGTTCACTAAAGGATCGCACGCCAACTGAGGATATCTGGGTGCCCCTGGCCAACATTGAAAAACACCCTGCCCTGCAAGTGTACTTCAGGAGCCGGGCTTTCGCGATATACACGCACTCGCGTAGCAAAGGGGGCTTCTTGAGGGGGGGGGGGGGGGGGGAGTGTAAGGAATTTTCTCGATATTCTTTAGCGCACCCTGCAACATCGCGTACAGCAGCAGCCGTTGTTCGTCTGTTACTGCTAACGGGGCTTCGCCGACTTCGCGCGCACTGTTTCACCAAACCTCGTGCTGCTGGCCTGGCCGGGTCGGCCTACGCTTCGGGATTAGCCCGAGCCTCGCTTCCAGCATAGCACTAGCTAGCTCGCACGCACCGCGTTACCGTTTGCATGTTTCGCATATAAATGTTCGCTCATGCCTTCGCTCACCTTTGATACTCGTTTGACACCTTAGTGCAATTCTCGCTACTTCGATTCATTGCACCCGTAACATACACACAAAAAATCACAGAGATATATGTACATAACCCTTAAAGGTGTTGGGCTGAAAAATAGCCCTTAGGATCTTTGCAGAGAAGAACTCTTGGGTAGAAACTTGTAATAGCGGAAGCGTTTAATGAGGATTGTAAACCGACCTTGCACTGGTGTGTGAGAGCAAAGTAGATTAAATAAAACAAGCAAATACAAGGATTTATATAAGAGTACAGGGAATACGAATAGATAGATAGATAACTGTATTGCTATTGCGGTTCGATATAGTGCGACTCGGGCAACTGCTCTGTAACGAGTCAGTTGTGTGTCCTTAACTGTCGCGCTGTAATTGTCGAGTCAAAGGTCAGCGACCTTTGACTTTCTCGTAACCTCCAGGCGGTTACCCTAACCTCCGAGGTTGACTCGATGCTTCGATTGGGACTGCTTCGCTTGGTGCCTTGGATTTTGATACGACAGAAGCGCACTTAGGACTTATTGTTTCCAACACTCCCCTTCGCTTCTGGAGTGTCGCTGCTGGTGACGTGGCCTTGTCCAGTCAGCATCATGCAGTATTCGAACTTCTGCTTTCCGAGTTTCTTGGTCAAGTAATCGGCTGCCATCTCGGATGTTGGACAGTATGACAGATCGAGTTTCCCTTTTTCTATCTCGTCCTTCACGAAGAAATAGCGCAGGGCGATGTGCTTCGTCCTGTTTGCGAAGCCGTTTTTGTTGGCGATGCGAATTGCCGACTGGTTGTCGCAGAACACGGTGAAGCTGGGTAACTCGGCTAGCTTCGCTTCTTCCAGTAGTTCGCGAAGGTAAAGTCCCTCCTTGGTGGCTGAGCAGAGTGCAATATATTATGCTTCTGCTGAAGATAGTGCGATTAACTCCTGCTTGCTCGACTACCAGGAGATAGGACCGATAGGCTCAAGGCGGTAGACATAGCCGGTGCGTGAGCGCCTATTGTCGGTGTCGCCGGCGTGATCGGCGTCGACGTAGCCGATTTTGGTCGGTGTAGTCACGTTTTTGTGATAAGTTAGTCCGATCGTCGCGGTGCTGACGAAGTAGTGAAGAGCACGATCGAGTTCCGCCAGATGCTCTGCTTCAGGTCTCTTAAGATAGGTAGCGAGCTGACTCGTGGAGTAGTAGGTCGGGACGGCATGTGACTGCTGCGAAAAGAAGGCATCCAAGCTTCTTCTGATAGTCGCGTATGCCGGCGGGTTTAAGTAGAGTAGATTGCCCCTTTTCGGTTCCTGACGCGTGGCGATAAGGCGTGGAGATGGCGCTTGGTGTGAGATGAAAGCGTTTCGCGATAGTGTCGGCGTACTTCTCGGCGCTTAGGTAGATTGCGTTTTCTTCCTCACGGATGTTGAGCCCGAGGTATTGCGTAACCGTAGAAGAGACCGTGAGCGTGAGGTCTTTCTGGAGCTCCCCTTCGAACCACGTGGCGATGTCGTCGGTTGACCCAATGTAGAGGAGATCGTCCACATAGACGATTAGTAGGACGTAATCGCCTCCTTTTGTGAGGCGATACATGCCCTGGTCATGCGGGAGTTGTTTGAAGCCGATGCGGGTGAGGCGGGCGTGTAGGTACTGCTGCCACAGTCGCGGTGCCTGCTTGATCCCATAGAGTTATTTGAGTAGTTGACACACTCGGTTGGGTTCGCCGTGGGAGCCGTGCGGGAGTTCGACGAAGATTTCTGCATCCACAGGTGCGTAGAGAAATGCGTTCGCAACGTCGATTTGTTGCAATTTCTTTTTCTTCATGGTGGCGACGGCGATGAGAATTCGGAGTGAGGTGTGGCAACTGACCGGAGCGAAGGTTTCGGTGTAATCTCTTCCGTGCTCCTGGTCGAAGCCACGTACGACCCAGCGGGCTTTGAATTTGTCGATGGTGCCATCAGCTTTCGTCTTCACACGGAAGACCCATTTCCCGGTAAGAATGTTTTTATTTTGAGTTACGCCGATGGGAACAATTTTCCAGGTGTTGCGCTCCTCCAGTGCCTTCAGCTCTTTGTCCATAGCTTCACGCCATTTCTCCCTGTGTTCCCCCCCCAGAGCCTGCTGAACCGTCGCAGGCTCCTTAGGAATGCTGGCGCCATGGACTGCGGTGACGAGACCAAGGATTTGCAGCCCAGTCTGTGAGTATCGAGGGAGTTCTGGATCCTCGGGATAAGCTGCTTCGTCTCCCGTTTCTGGGTCGGGCATGAAATTTGGCCCTACCCTTTCTGCTTCGTTGGTGTTGACTGTCACAGGTGTTACGTAACCATCGTCGGCGAAACGGTAGAAGATTTCGGCGTTGTTACTGTCGCGAGGATTATCCTCATCCATGGGCACGTCGACGGAGCAGTATGGGAGAGGTCCGGCTTCTTCCGAGGCGTTGTCGACGTTCTGTTCATCCCAGTCTGCTTCGTCCGCTGCTGACGCGAAGGCTCGGTCACCACGAAAACCACTGGTGAGGTCCCGATTCTCGTGCAAGTTGGCGAGGTACGTCTGAAGGGTGAGTCTTTCGTAGAAGATCACGTCACGTGCTGCTACTGTTTCCTTTGTGTGGACGTCGAAGATTCTCCATGCGTTGTAATTTTTCTCGATGCCGAGGTGTAGTCCCCACTGTGCCCGTTGCGAAAATCTTCCCGCTCGTGCTTCTGGGGGTCTGTACTGTACCATGCACCCAAAAACTCGTAACATTTTCGTGCTGCCCTGCTTCCCTGTCCACAGCAGATGCGGTGATGCGTTGTTCGGGAGTGACGACGACGACAACAAGTTGTGCAGCATGACAGCGTGGTCCATTGCTGCTGGCCACTGGTGGTTGGGTAGCCGCATGCCACGTAACAGTTTGCGCATGCTGTTCTGCAGGGTCCTGTTCAGTCGTTCTGCAACACCTTGCTGCTGATGTGCGTAGGGAAGGGAGAGGAGTTGCTTGATCCCCCTTTCCGCCAAGAACTGCTTGAAGCGCTGGGAGGTGTACTCGCCACCTCCGTCTGACTGGAAATTTTTCAGTTGTGTTCCAGACTCTCTCTCTGCTATCGGTAGCCAGGCGGCGAATGCTGCGAGCGCCATGTCGCGGCTGGGTAGGTTGCGATGCCAGACGTATCGAGTGGCGGCGTCGATGAAGGTGATGGTGTAGTTGTAGTTGACTTGTCCTGGTTCGCGATTGTAGAGGATGTCGCTGTAGACTTTTTCGAGTGCTGCGTACGCTGGAGCGCTCGGGTTGTGATGTGAAGCAAACAGTCGATGAGGTAAGTCAGCTTCGAGAGAAATAAGGCAAGTCCCTCGTGCCTTCTGGAGTTCTCTGCCATCGGGTAGAAGTAGAGAGTCTTCGTCGAGGACTCCTGCTCTTATCGTGTTATTCAAAACCGTGTTGCTTGGATGTCCTGTGCGTGCGTGCCAGATCTCTTCAGAGGCGCGGTGTCCAGGTGAACGCTGATATGCGTCGGAGTTGGAGTAAAAGCTGGCGACGAGGTTGGCGCTTCGGTGGACTTCACGTTGAGTCGGATTCAGCTGTTGCGCGGGTGTTGGTGGTGCTTCGTCGACTGTGACTGGTGTCGTTGTTCCTGCTGCTGCTGATGTTGTTGCTGCTGCCGATGTTGTTGCTGCTGCCGATGTTGTCGTCTCTGCTTCTTGTTGAATCGTTGCTAACGCTCTTGTTCGCTCTGCTTTAGGGATAGTGTGGGAGTACCAGAAACCTCCCGGGCTGAAGTCGGGGTCGAGATCCGGAGGGTGTGTCCAATCAGCAAAGTTCACAATGGCGTCGCTGTCTGCAGTGCCGAGGTCGGGAGCGAAGTCGAGGACGAAGACGTTGTTCTTCAGCACTGCTTTCCCGATGTAGAGACCGCCTCTCCCGTGGTAAAGCTTGAACTCCTGGGTCGTGCTGTCGGCTTCCAGATGAATTCCTTTCGCCATCAACTGGCTAACGCTCAGTAAGTTGTAGCCGAGTCCTTCAGCGATGAGTACCTTAGACATGTGCAGTATGACATTTGTTTCTCTTGACTGAAGCTGTACCACTCCTTGTCTTCGTGTGCGCAGGTTTTGGTTGTTGGCAACCGTGATGATCACTTCCCGTTGGAGTCGATGTTCGCGTTGTACGAAACGCCCGGACGAGCACATGTGTTGCCCGCAGCAACTGTCCAAGAACCAGGTGTCTTGGCCGGACGGTTCACTTTGAGCGATAGCGGCGTAAGTCGGATTTGGATGGAGTGATTCGCGACGAGGCGTCCTGTTGTCGAGCTCCTCTTCCGGTGAGTAATGGGGTGGTGACTCTGTTATGCAAGAGTCGTTTATCTTGACCATGCAGTTGACTATATGTCTTGCTCCTTGCGCAGGTTGTCCAGTTGAGGTTGTTGAAGCTTGAATCGTGGTTGTCGAGCTTGCTTGTGTCGAAGCAACTTGGGTGCTTGAAGGCCGCAGTTGTCGCTGTGGTGTTGTCTGTCAAGACGGGCAGTGCGTGCGTGGGTGTCCTGATGTCTTGCAGATGTGACAAAATGGAGGTACTAGCTTCGGCTGCTGCTGTCGATTGTTGTAGTTGTTGTGTCGTCGCTGAGTATGGAAAGCAAACTCCGGTGCTAATGTCCTTCTCTTGTGTCGTTCTTCTTGCAGGTCCATATCCTGCTGCTCGGCGTGAATTTCTGCGCAAAGTGCCGCTTCGGAGATCCTCCCGTGTGCTCGAAGAATTGCTTTGGTGGCGCGCCACTGAGGACCGAGGCCACCGATGACGACTGTTACGAAGGCGTCTTCAGAGATTGACCCTCCACATCGAAGAAGCTTGTCGCGCAATTCGCGACATCGGCTGATATACGCCAACCCTTTTTCTCCTAGTTTCATTTCAACTGTTGTCAGCTGCGCCATTAACCTGCTCTGGTTTACACTGTCTGTTGCCTGGTACAGGTTCTTCAGATGGCCGTACGCGAGTTCCGCCGAGTTGCCGAAGTTCCGGTAAGAGCGAATGTTCTGCTGCTGGGTTGGTGTGATGTTTCTCAGTAGAATAGTATACGCCATCATGGATTGATACGTATACTGCTGCTTTTCATACTGTGTCCCGTTTGCTGGATACTGCAGGGATCCGTCGAAGAAGCCGAGTATCTGCGCGCCCTCCATCATCAACTCGAATTCAAAGGACCAGGTAAAGAAGTCCTTTCCGTCGAAAGGTCTTGACGTCTGTAGTTTCAGATAATGCGCGAACTGCGACTGTACTTGTAAGGCATCCATTGGTTTGTCTTGCGCAGGTGGAGGTTGAGGCAGGAAGCTGATCGACCCGCGTTCGTACAGGGCGAAGGTGGGTTGCTGCTGTTGATTCCCTCGCGCGTATGACGACCCGTCAAGGCTCATGGGTGTCGCTCCGTTGTTGCTGTTGTGTGTCTGTGCAGGTCCCGACTGCTGGTGTTGCTCGTAGAAGGATATGAAGGAGAAAAATTTCTCCATGCTCTGGTCGAAGTCAGAAGGATGGTTCGTGGGGGTCTCGGTTGACGTTCCCCTTGGTCTTGCTGCCGTGCCTTCCTCTGTCTGCAGGCCAGAGGCTGGCGGTGGAGTAGGAGTAGTGCCCGAGGAGCCATTAGGGGAGCTCCTTTCCTTGTTTGTTGCCATGTCTTGTAATGATCAAAAAGTTAGAGTTTTCCCCTGTCAGCTCTCATACCATGTTGGGCTGAAAAATAGCCCTTAGGATCTTTGCAGAGAAGAGCTCTTGGGTAGAAACTTGTAATAGCGGAAGCGTTTAATGAGGATTGTGAACCGACCTTGCACTGGTGTGTGAGAGCAAAGTAGATTAAATAAAACAAGCAAATACAAGGATTTATATAAGAGTACAGGGAATACGAATAGATAGATAGATAACTGTATTGCTGTTGCGGTTCGATATAGTGCGACTCGGGCAACTGCTCTGTAACGAGTCAGTTGTGTGTCCTTAACTGTCGCGCTGTAATTGTCGAGTCAAAGGTCAGCGACCTTTGACTTTCTCGTAACCTCCAGGCGGTTACCCTAACCTCCGAGGTTGACTCGATGCTTCGATTGGGACTGCTTCGCTTGGTGCCTTGGATTTTTATACGACAGAAGCGCACTTAGTGTCAAACATTATATATGTTATGCTTGTGTAGGCTACAGTGGGTTAGCCTATAGGGGGTACACAATTCTAGGGTTTCCCACTTGTACTCATTTCACTGCTAGTTCATTCATTCCTGTTTGCTTATTCTCACATGGTATAGAGCGGGTCCTTCTACGGACCGTTTTTTTTGGGCCCACCGAAGCGCCCCCCGAGGCGCGATCTTTTTTTTTAGCGACCCCTCGGGTCGCCATTTCCCCTGCGGCCCCGCCGCCTGCTCTCACGCGGCCCCGCCCCGGCTCCTTCGCGGCCCCGCCGCGTGCTCTCGCGCGGCCCCGCCCCGGCTTCTACGCGGCCCCGCCCCGGCTTTCACGCGGCCCCGCCGACGGCTTTGTCGCGGCCCCGCCCAGGCCCTTACGCGGCTCCGCCGCCTGCTCTCACGCGGCCCCGCCCCGGCTCCTTCGCGGCCCCGCCGCCTGCTCTCGCGCGGCCCCGCCCCGGCTTCTACGCGGCCCCGCCCCGGCTTTCACGCGGCCCCGCCGACGGCTTTGTCGCGGCCCCGCCCAGGCCCTTACGCGGCTCCGCCGCCTGCTCTCACGCGGCCCTGCCCCGGCTCCTTCGCGGCCCCGCCGCCTGCTCTCGCGCGGCCCCGCCCCGGCTTCTACGCGGCCCCGCCCCGGCTTTCACGCGGCCCCGCCGACGGCTCTGTTGCGGCCCCGCCCAGGCCCTTACGCGGCCCCGCCGCCTGCCCCCGTCGCGGCCCGGTCACCTCCTGACGGCCCCGCCGTCCCTTCGTGACGGCCCTGCCGTCCCCTCCTGACGGCTCCTGCCGTCCCCTTCTACCGGCCCCGCAACTGCACCTGCTGGCCCCACCGCTGCACCTACCGGCCCCCCACCACCCACCCCCCCTTTTCCCGTCGCCCGTCGCGGCTCCTTCGGGGGCCGCAGCAGAGGGGTGGCAGGTGTGTGGCCTCCCCTGCTTCTCCTCCTCCTTCATCTCCCACTGCAGCAGCCGAGCCGCCCCACAGCCGAGCCACCCTGCCGCCGAGCCGCCGGGTCGCTGAGCTGCTGAGCTGCAGTTGCTGCCGAGCCGCCCTGCCGCCGAGCCGCCGAGTCACCGAGCTACTGAGCTGCAGTTGCTGCTGAGCCGCCTTGCCGCCGAGCCGCCCGAGTCGCCCGAGCCGCCGAGCCGCCGAGCTGCCGAGCCGCTGAGTCGCCGAGCCTACTCTTCCCACCACTGGTGAGCTCTTGCCCTGCTAGCACGCTGCGCGTCGCCTGCTTGCCTGCCTGCCTGCCTTTTGGCTTGCCTGGCTGCCTGCCTCCCTGCTGCTAGTCCTGCTCCTGCTTCTACTTGCGGAGCCAAATGCAGCCCCAGCGACGCCGGCGTGAGTCCCTCACGCCGCAGCAGCTGCGTGAGTGGTACGCTGGTTGGGGCTGTAGGGGTGGCGACGCTACTCCTACTACCACTCCTGCTGCTTCTACTCGTGGTGGCGGCCAGATGCAGCTCCCGCGACCCTCTCGCGTGTCTCTCACGCCTCGCCAGCTTCGTGAGTGGTACGCTCAGAGTGGAGGGTCTCTCAGTGCTGTTCGCTGCTCTTACGTGATTCGCACTGGTACTCGGACTGGTCAGCCTTGTGGGACACGTAGTCATACACCGTCCCACTGCTTCGCCCGTCTCAGCGACGCCTGGCGTACCGTGTTTAGCGACGAGGCTGAGCTTCCCGACTGGGTGGAGTTGCTTAGGCAGAGGGTAGATATATATGCTCTTGACTATGATGCTATTCTCACTGCCATGTATGCATTGCCTACTAGTGCTGACCGTGCAGGTCACCTGTGCGTCCCGCCTGACCCAGGTATAGGACCTGCTGCTCTAGCTACTGGTGAGGCTGCTGCTCTGGGTGCTAGTGAGTCTCCTGCTCCAGGTACAGGTGCAGCTGCTGCTCTAGGTGCTAGTGAGTCTGCTTCCTCAGGTGCGGGTGAGGCTGCGCTCTCAGGTACCGCGTTGGCTTCGGCCTCCCTCACCTTTACACTTGACTCTGGGGCTTCTCGCTCCTTCTTTCGGGACCGCACCACACTCACGCCGCTTGGTCAGCCGGTTGCAGTCTCCCTGGCTGACCCCTCTGGGGGTCCTGTCCTCGCTCACTTCTCCACTGTCCTCCCGTGTCCGGCTGCCCCCTCGGGCACCCTGTCTGGCCTGTACCTCCCCTCGTTCTCGACGAACTTGGTGAGTGGTGCAGACCTACAGGATGCGGGGGTTCACCAGTTCACTCCTGCGAGTCAGCGGGTGACCCACTGCACGGACGCACGCACAGGCCGGCACCTGGCCACGTTCTCGCGTCGGCCGGGGTCGAGCCTCTACACCCTGACCACTGAGTCTCCTCCTGTCCCCGCGTCCGGTCAGGTAGCAGCGTCGGGTCAGGTGTTTGCTGCTGCGTCCAGGTCTGGTCCTGAGTCTGCCCCCTGTACTTGTCGCCTCCTGTCTCACGAGACTCTCCTGTGGCACCACCGTCTTGGCCACCCCTCCTTGCCCCGTCTTCGGAGCATGGCTTCCCGTGTCCTTGTCTCTGGTCTTCCCCAGTCTCTCCCTCCTCTCCCCTCCGGGCCAGGACCTTCCTGTGTCCCCTGTGTCGAGGGTCGCCTCCGGGCTACTCCTCACTCCTCCCACTTCCCCCCGACAGAGGCTCCCCTGCAGACGCTTCACATGGATGTGTGGGGCCCAGCCCCCGTCCGTGGGCAGGATTACGAGCGCTACTTCCTGTTGGTGGTTGACGACTACTCGCGTTACACCACAGTCCTCCCCTTGCGCAGCAAGGGTGAGGTCACTGAGGTGCTGATCGACTGGATCCGCGAGGCTCGTCTCCAGCTCAGGAAGAGCTTCGGCTCGGACTTTCCTGTTCTGCGTCTGCACTCGGACAGAGGCGGAGAGTTCTCCTCTGGCCTTCTCCGTGCCTACTGTCGTGCGCGAGGCATCCGCCAGTCCTTCACGCTTCCGGACTCACCACAGCAAAATGGGATTGCTGAGCGCCGCATTGGCATGGTCATGGATGTCGCTCGTACGTCCATGATGCATGCGGCTGCCCCCCATTTTCTGTGGCCGTTTGCGGTGAGGTACGCGGCGCATCAGCTCAACCTTAACCCCCGGGTCTCTCGACCTGCGATGTCCCCAGCCTTACTGTGGACAGGGAAGGTTGGCGATGCGTCTGTGTTCCGTGTCTGGGGATCTCGGGCGTTTGTCCGCGACTTGTCTGCGGACAAGCTGTCCCCTCGTGCTGCTCCCTGTGTCTTCCTTGGCTTCCCCACTGACGCCCCAGGGTGGCAGTTTTACCACCCCTCCTCTCGTCGTGTTCTGTCCTCCCAGGACGTCACGTTCGACGAGTCAGTCCCCTTCTACCGTCTCTTCCCCTACCGCACTCCTTCCCTCCCCCCTCCCCCGGACTTCCTTGTACCGGTTCCCCCCCCGGTAGACCCCCTCCCCCCTCAGGTTCCTGCCCCCTCAGGTGTGTCCCAGGTAGACGCCGTTGACCCGCTCGAGGTTACAGGTGACTCTGGTGCTGCTGCGGGTGCTGAGCCTGGGGGTGCTGACTCTGGGGGTGCTGTGCGCGGGGGTGCTGAGCCTGGGGGTGCTACTGCTGGGGGTACTGGGCCTGCGGGTGCTACTGCGGAGAGTGCGGAGCCTGGGGGTGCTGAGCAAGGGGGTGCTGTGCCTGGAGGTGATGGGTCTGGGGGTGCTGGGTCGGGAGCTGCTGAGCCTGGGGGTGCTGCGTCTGGAGCTGCTGAGCCTGGGGTTTCTCCTGCTGCTGCGTCTCGCCGGGAGCCCCTCTCTCCACAGGAGCTGCGCGAGTGGTTCGCTCGCCGCTGGAGGCGTGCTGCTGAGTCTGGAGGTGCTGCTGGAGCTGGAGCTGGAGCTTCTTCGACCGTCGAGGGTGCGGGTGCTGCCGGTCCCGGAGCTACTGGACCTGCGGGTCCTCTTGGAGCTGGAGCTGCTGAGGGCGTTGGTGCTGAGCCTGCTGCTGTTGGTCCTGCCGCTGGAGGTGTGGGTGGCCCTGGTGCTGTCTCTGAGGGCGCTGGTGCTGTCCCTGCTGCGTCTGGAGCTGCTGAGCCTGGGGTTTCTCCTGCTCCTGCGTCTCGCCGGGAGCCCCTCTCTCCACAGGAGCTGTGCGAGTGGTACGCTCGCCGCTGGAGGCGTGCTGCTGAGTCTGGAGGTGCTGCTGGAGCTGGAGCTGGAGCTTCTTCGACCGTCAAGGGTGCGGGTGCTGCCGGTCCCGGAGCTGCTGGACCTGCGGGTCCTCCTGGAGCTGGAGGTGCTGAGGGCGTTGGTGCTGAGCCTACTGCTGTTGGTCCTGCCGCTGGAGGTGTGGGTGGCGCTGGTGCTGTCGCTGAGGGTGCTGGTGCTGTCCCTGCTGAGTCTGGAGCTGCCGCGCGGCCTCGGCCGTACTTCGTTCCGCTCCTACAGCAGGTTCTTGGTCTTTCTCCTTCGGTAGAGTGTCCACAGCCTGTCCAGTCGCAGTCACTGTTGGAGCCTTCCTCTCCTCTGCCTGCTCCCTCTCCTTACACTGGTCCTACTGGAGGTCTTGCTGAGCGTCGTGAGCCTGCGTCTCGTCCCGCGTCGCCTGTTCGTGCTGCTCGCGCTAGTGGTCGCGGTTCGCGTCAGCGTCCTCCTCCTGTCCCTGGCACGCACCGGATGTCTCTGCGTCCGTCCACTGCTCCTCTGCGTGCCCCTTTGCCTTCTCCTCCTGAGTCCTCTCTTCCTGCGCTTGCCGACCCTGAGTCGGACTCTCTTCGCGCTGCCAGTCCTACTGTCACGCGTCTGCTTGCTACTGTCGTCACTGACCCCTCTTTTGAGTCCACTGCTGCGTCTGCTCTAGTCGCTGAGCTCGTTGACTTTGCTGCTCGCTGTCGTCTCGACTACGCTGCTGGTCTTGTTGCTGAGTCTGCGTCTGTCTGTCCTCCGTCCGTCGGGGGTGAGTGTGCTCTTGGCACGGACGTCCTAGAGGACAGACAGGAGGAGTTACAGTGTCTAGCGGCTGCTTCACCTCATCTCGCGTCTGTACTGCTTGCCCCTGAGGGAGACCCGGATGCACTAGACATCCCGACTCCGCGTTCTTACGCGGAGGCCGTAGAGGGTCCCTACTCCTCTCAGTGGCAGGCAGCTATGGATGCAGAGATGGCTTCCTGGAAGTCCACAGGCACCTACGTTGACGCAGTTCCCCCTCCTGGGGCGAACATCGTCAGTGGCATGTGGATCTTCCGGGTGAAGCGGCCGCCGGGCTCTCCACCTGTCTTCAAGGCGCGGTACGTTGCTCGTGGCTTCAGTCAGCGGCAGGGAGTTGACTACTTTCAGACCTTCTCTCCCACCCCGAAGATGACCACTCTTCGGGTGCTGCTGCACATAGCCGCTCAGCGCGACTACGAGCTTCACTCTCTCGACTTCAGCACTGCGTTCCTGCAGGGTAGCCTGCACGAGGAGATCTGGCTGCGCCGTCCACCTGGCTTCACTGGGACTTTCCCTCCTGGCACCCAGTGGAGCCTCCGACGGCCAGTCTACGGTCTCCGCCAGGCACCGCGTGAGTGGCACGACACACTGAGGACTACGCTTGCGGCTCTTCGGTTTGCTCCTTCTACTGCTGACCCGTCGCTGTTTCTGCGCACCGACACTTCACTGCCGCCGTTCTACATCCTCGTGTACGTCGACGACTTGGTCTTTGCCACAGCGGACACTGCTGGACTCGCCTACGTGAAGTCCGAACTGCTGAAGAGACACACGTGCACAGACCTGGGTGAACTGCGCAGCTACCTTGGCTTGCAGATCACTCGGGACAGAGCACGCCGCACCATTACCTTGACTCAGTCACACATGGTGCAGCAGGTCCTTCAGCGCTTCGGCTTCACGTACTCCTCGCCTCAGGCCACTCCTCTGCCTACTCGCCACTCACTCTCAGCTCTGCCTTCGGATGAGTCCGTAGAGTCGAGTGGTCCGTATGCAGAGCTTGTTGGCTGCCTCATGTACCTGATGACCTGCACACGACCTGACCTTGCATATCCTCTGAGCATTCTTGCACGCTATGTTGCTCCTGGGAGACACAGACCAGAGCACATGGCTGCAGCGAAGAGGGTATTGCGCTACCTGTGCAGTACGTCGGGCATGGGGCTTGTGCTTGGAGGGCGGAGTCCAGTGGTCCTTACCGGCCACGCGGACGCTTCTTGGGCTGACGACCAGGCTACGCAGCGGTCGTCACAGGGTTACACCTTCAGCCTTGGTTCCGGCTCTGTCTCGTGGCGGTCTACTCGCTCGTCTTCGGTTCTCGGCTCCAGTTGTGAGGCTGAGATCTACGCCGGGGCCATGGCTGCACAGGAGCTTCGCTGGCTCACCTACCTGCTGACTGACCTTGGAGAGCCGCCTCGTTCTCCTCCAGTGCTGTACGTAGACAACAAGGCCATGCTGGCCTTGTGTCGAGAGCAGCGCTTGGAGCACAGAACGAAGCACATTGCTCTTCGCTACTTCCTTGCTCGTGAGCTGCAGCAGCGTGGTCAGTTGCGACTTGCGTACGTGGCCTCTGAGGCCAACACTGCTGATGTGTTCACTAAGGCACTCGCGCCTTGTGACCATCAGCGCTTTTGCACCCAGCTGGGTCTTGTGCCTGTCTTGCCTCACTTGCTCTCCTCTTGACTTCACTTGTACTGTGACATATATATATACCTGCTCTTGCTTGTCTAGTTTTATATATATGTCTGTACTCATGCATGTGAACTGGCCTCTGGCCCTGCTCTTGTGCTCGGACTGTGTGGTGACTTTGTGATCCACCCTGAGCTTGCTTTGCTTTGCTTGACTGGTCTTGTGACCCCTTGTTCTCCCCCACTTTGCCTATGGGGGTGTGTCAAACATTATATATGTTATGCTTGTGTAGGCTACAGTGGGTTAGCCTATAGGGGGTACACAATTCTAGGGTTTCCCACTTGTACTCATTTCACTGCTAGTTCATTCATTCCTGTTTGCTTATTCTCACACTTAGGACTTATTGTTTCCAACAAAAGGTTGCCAGAATGGTATAATCGTAGTGTTTTGTTTTGCTGTCTACAACACTTCGTCGCACAAATTTCGTTTTAAAGGGTGTAACTCTTGTGTTTAATTTGTTTTAAATTCTATCGATTTTGGTTTAGATTAGAGATATTTGCGCTCTCTTTTTGTGCATATTTCTGGACACTTGTTGTATACATGTATAGATGTCAGATGTGTATATATATATTCTGAACATATTTCTACAAAGGAAAGTGTGCTGCTGTAACGGGTTGTACATGCTCTTGGTGTTGCCGTGGTTCTGATCTTCCCCACCTGGTTTCTCACTTGAGAATCAAACGCGGGATGACGGATGATTCAGATTTTTCTCAGAACGGTTTTATCCGGTTTCCCATGGTAGTCATGTTCTTCCAAGCAATACCTGCTGATTCTGATCTGGGATGTACTCCTTTCTCCCTGCTCCCACCCAACCCAACCCAACTTCTCGTCACGTTTCTGAGATTCATCACTGGAAGACCATTTTAGGAGGTTGCCAGATCTCACTGGGAGAACGCTGATCCGTGCAGGGTTACCTGCTAGCTTTCTAGGCAGGACCGAATTTCTTGCGCACCCGTCTTACGATTCAAGCTCGTTCTGCAAATCCCGTGATCTCATTGGCTTCTCCTTTTAGTCTCTCAGAACTTTGCTGACAAGGAGACAACGTCGCCATGGTAAGCTCGATTTCAAATGTCGAAACCACGTTTAGGGATTCTCTAGAACCTGACTGACTGCTCGTTCGGGGATATTTCTGCTTGCAAAAATCAGGTTTTGAGATTAGTATTTGTATCAAAATCACCTTCTCGGAGTTTCAGTGTGTCGGTTAAGCTTGGGATTCACATCACAGCAAGTAGGTCGACAGCCTGTCGTGGAGGTTCTGCTCTCGACGCGAAATGCGGAGTTGGATAGTGAAGCATCTAGTTGGTCGCGAGCATCAGCGCTCTGGATAATCATTCGGAACCAGTCTCATCGTGTATAGTCTGGAAGCCATTGAAAACGACACCGACGCCGTTCGATATATCGGATGCCAGCCTGATTCTAGTCTGGAAGCCGTTCTTACCTGATCGCTTATTAGTAGGTTAGCGTTTTCCTCCGTTTTCGCCAGATCGCCTACAGGTGACTTTTGAGTCGACTCAAAAGTCATCCGGATGTCAGCTTGATTTTAGTCCGGATGCCATTAGTAGGATTGCATACTCCTCCGTTCTCACCTGATCGCTTACACGTGCTCGTCGCACGGGCAAGATGGTTTCCGTTACCTGTCACATACACATCCGGAAAGAATTCATCAGTAATGTCGGTTGCTGCCATGTCATAGCATCGGAGTAGCTTTCACTAGATTTGTCAAAATGCGACAGTACGAGGAAAAGGAATGTTCGCGCATCACGAATGCCGGCAGGATGATGCATTGTGTGTGTTAGGTCATCGTCACAGTTGACCTATGGAATACGTAACTCTTTGTTCTGCTGGTTAGCTCTTCGTTGTATGGCAATGCGAGAGGCCTTTGTGGTAGCCATTGCGGTTTTCGAGGGCCAATCCCGTATCGTACGAACGTAGGCTGATCATGCGAACACGTCCGTGACACAATATCATGTTCGTTCTCTTGCCTTTTTGCTTCATGCAATCCCGATTAACTAACCATTGTGCTGTCTTGTTTGTCCTTGTTTCCGCGCACTTGTTTTTTGGCAGCCTCTTCGGTTGGAGATCAAGGTGAGGAAAAGTGCTTTTTTCCTACTGATAAGTCAATTGCTGCTTTTTTAGCTTCAGGCCTGACATGCTCAGACATTTGAATGCATGCTTGCGTCCCCGTGTAATTCTGGGTATTGACACAAGAACGCGTCCTCATTCCGCCATACATCCTCCGCCTTTTTTCCTCTCAGCGCAAGCTCGCACAACGTTCAGATCGCGTGAAGTGTGTAGATCTACACCCGACAGAACCATGGTGAGTCGAAATTGGTCGGTTGTCACCTACAAATGGAGGTGAATTTTGCTGCCATGCTACTTGGGAACTCTGGTATCTACATTGGGCTTCAATGAATTTGATTCAACTACTTGTTTCTTGTGACAGGGTTCTCGCGACGCTATACACGGGAAGTGTGTACATTTGGAACTACACCACACAGGTAAGAGACTTCAATGCAGACTTCGCTTGCGTTCAGTGATTCTCTCCTATCTCTTTCACTCTTGACCAACGTGTGCGCCTACACTCTTGTCTTTTGAGTTTGGCACAACTCACCAGTACTTTCTGAGTGGAGAGTAGCTAAAGTGGTTATACCATGAGTGGAATTGTGCCATGGCTAATTTCCCGCTTTCGTCTCACAAATGTTCCGCTGTGCGACTTGCAGACTCTGGTCAAGTCGTTTGAAGTCACTGAATTGCCAGGTACGTGACTATGTTTCTTGGTGCTTCCCAAGTTCGCTACTCGACGATACCATTTTGATCCCGATGTCTTGTCGTGCTGATGAAAATTCAGTAGTCAACTAAATTATTCGAGAGATTCCTTCACTCCCACCATACGTCTTCAACCACAAGTTTACAAACAGCCTGGACATGGTCACGCCAAGAATAAGAGCTCCGTGTCTCTTTGTTCTTGCTCCTCCATCCCGCCAGTGCGAAGTTCATCCCACGGAAGCAATGGATCGTGACGGGCGCGGACGACATGTTTATCCGCGTGTACAAACTACAACACCATGGACAAGGTCAAGGCGTTCGAGGCGCTGGAAGGCGCTGGAGGTTCCCCATACGTATGATGGCTCCGAGGCGTTGGAGGAGTACTACGAGGGGGGCTTTTGAGTCCATGCGTTCAGTGCGAGCCTAACCTAAAAATATTTTCTTCTCCTCGTTCCCCCTCACTCCTCCCACCCGCCAGTGCGGTCGGCCAAGTTCATTCCGCGCAAGCAATGGATTGTGACGGGCGCGGACGACATGTTTATCCGCGTGTACAACTACAACACCATGGACAAGGTCAAGACGTTCGAGGCGCACACGGACTACATCCGCTGCGTCGCCGCGCACCCGTCGTTGCCGCTCGTCATCTCCTCGTCGGACGACATGCTCATCAAGCTGTGGGACTGGGAGAAGGGGTGGGCGTGCACGCAGATCTTCGAGGGCCACTCGCACTACGTCATGCAGGTGCGTGCGGAGGCTGGGGGGCTCTGTGTGACGTGTGAGCCCTGCTTTGGGAGGTGCCTCGTCGTAGCACAACAATCCCCTCGTCCGAAGACATGCTCATTAAGCTGTGGGACTGGGAGAAAAGTTGGGCGTGCAAGCAGATCTTCAAGGTGCATCCCCCGCACTACGTCAGGTCTATTCTAAAGCTGGATGTAGTCTGGAGGCGCAATGCTCTATGGCCGGAGCTCGTTGCCCTCTTCATTATTTGACACTTCCATCCCTTTCCTGAACCTTTTGTGCACCTCGTGTCGGTCCCTGCGTTCCTGTTCCGCTATGCAATTGTTTGTGCTGCCTTGCTGTCAGGTGGTCTTCAACCCCAAGGACACCAACACATTCGCCAGTGCATCACTTGATCGCACCATCAAGGTGAGCTGCCTGTGTGCTTGTGCAGGTGGCTCATCGCACATACATTGTGCATGTATCACAAATTTTATCTTGCAGTGCCCGTGTCCTCCATTCCTGGTTGCATTGCTATGTATGCCGCTCTCCCTGCATTCCATGCTTAACTCCTTCCCTATCTTTGAAACTGCACCTGAGATTCTCGAATCTTTGCTTCACTCTAGAACGTCACACATGAAGGACGTCCCCTGTTTTCTCTTGCCACCTAACTGTGCCCCCTCCTCCTTGTACCCATCCATCCACCACTTCCCAGATCTGGAGCCTGGGACCTCTGGACCCGAAATTCACCCTGGAGGGGCACCTGAAGGGCGTTGCCTGTGCGCTTTTGTTGCCTGAATGTGCCCCTTCCTCCTTGCACGCACCAATCTAACCACCCTTCCCTATTCCCAGATCTGGAGCCTGGGATCCCCGGACCCTAACTTCACGCTGGAGGGGCACCTGAAGGGCGTGAACTGCCTGGACTACTTCACTGGCGGCGATCGCCCCTATCTCATTTCAGGCTCCGACGACCAGCTCGTCAAGGTACGTCCGTTTGTGCTAGTTAGCCCTTCCCTTCCTTCCCCCTGGTATACTTTGCTGTGGGCCACATCCACAACGTGTGTGCCGTCTGCATTCACCCCGAGGGTTTCTTGTAGCACTGAAAGACCCTCAACGTGTGATGTACAATTGCCTGTCGCTCTTCTTCTGCAGGTGTGGGGCTACCACGAAGAGCTGCGTGCAGACGCTGGAAGGCCACACCCACCTGTCCGCGTGTTGTCTATTGAAGCTTCCTATGAAGCACTGAATGGCATTTCTGCCTTCCTCCTTCTCCTCCGCAGGTGTGGGACTACCAGACCAAGAGTTGCGTGCAGACGCTGGAGGGCCACACCCACAACGTGTCCGCCGTCTGCTTCCACCCAGAGCTCCCCATCATTGTCACGGGGTCTGAGGATGGCACTGTGCGCATCTGGCACTCCACCACGTACAGGTGCGTTGCGTCTGGCAGACAGAAGGTTGTCAGTGAAGGGTTGGAGAGCAGGAGGGCCTGTGAACCTCTTCTTGTGTCACTCCCGTATCACCTTCACCTCGAACCGAACCGTATCACCTTCCCGTCTTGATGAACCTTGCAATGCAATCTCCCCTGCCTCTTTTCACTTTCCATTTCTCTAATTCTTTCTCGAATTCCCTCGCCCTGCTGCCCCTCCTCACTCTCTGTCCCTCTCTCGCCCAACCGGTGAACACTCTCAGCTATGGCTCCTCAAAAGTCCCTCGCGCTGCTGCTCCTCCTCACTCTCTCTCTGTCCCTCTCTCACCAGACTGGTGATCATTCTCAACTATGGCTCGGAGATACCTTTGAGGCGCTTCAAATGTCCTTCGCCCTGCTTCTCCTCTCCTTGCCCTCTCTGTCCTTATCTTGCCAGACTGGAGAACACTCTCAACTACGGCCTGGAGCGGGTGTGGGCCATTGCTTACATGAAGGGCTCCAACAGGTGAGCTCCTCTGCGTTTTGCCTTTGCAGGATGAATGTAATGGGTTATGCTTGTAGCGGGTATGGAATCTTCTTGCTCAGCTTTCTACCACTTGACACCCTCTCCCCCCCCTTCCCCTTTCCCTTTGCCCACACCTGCCCCCCACTTTCCACTTCACCTGCCATCCGTTGCCTTTTTTCTCTGTTCATCTGCTTCTTCTTTGTGTGTTCCTTCAGCTCTTCGTCTCATCGCCTCATGCCTAGCTTCACTCACCCACATCCGAACCCATGCTGCACCAGCAACTAGCTAGCTAGCGTGGGTGGCAGGCAGCCTCCAGCTGTAATCTTACCATTTGCCTCTTCTTTCACGCCAAACCCCCTTCCCCCTCCCTCCTCTCCCATTCCCCCTCCTCCCCCCCCCCCCCCCTCTCTCTCCCCTTCCCCTTTCCTCTCCCCTCCCCTCTCTGGTACGATGCAGCATTGCTATCGGTTACGATGAGGGAACGATCATGATCAAGATTGGTCGGGACGAGCCAGTGGCCAGCATGGACAGCAGTGGCAAGATCATCTGGGCCAAGCACAATGAAATCCAGACCGTCAATGTCAAGTCCGTGCCTGCAGACTTCGAGGTAAGCAAGCTGCTACGTCTGTTGAACTGAGCACGCGCTGAACTCATATCTTGTTGTGTTAGCTGTGCACCAACAGAGCCTTCAAACGCATTCCTCCATCCTTCGTGCAGTCTCATCTCATTCATCCTTCCTTGCTGTGATCTCCTCCTGTTGACTTTGTGTGTGTGCTCGCCTGCTTGCCTCGTATGCACGTTCGCCTGCTCTCCCTCTCTGCATGCTCGCCTGCTCCCTCTCTCTGCATGGTTGTATTATTTAGGTGTCGGACGGCGAGAGGCTTCCACTTGCAGTCAAGGAGCTGGGCAGCTGCGACCTTTACCCTCAGGTATCCATACTTACACTTTGCATTGTAATGACACATTGTAGCAACATCACTTAATTGCAACGCGGCTGTATTGTTATGCCTGAGCCGTCTCACTCATGAGCCTTCACCTTCCTATTTCTCAACAGAGCCTTCAACACAACCCCAATGGGCAATTTGTGGTGGTGTGCGGTGACAGGGAGTACGTAACATTATCTACACCGATCTGGCGTGCCACAACCATCGCCCTCATGAACACCTGCCTGTCTCCCCTCTGTCCCTCCTCAACAGAGCCTCCAACACAACCCCAATGGGCGGTTTGTGGTGGTGTGCGGTGACGGGGAGTACATCATCTACACCGCCCTGGCGTGGCGCAACCGCTCTTTTGGGTCGGCGCTGGAGCTGGTGTGGTCGTCTGAGGGCGAGTACGCTGTGAAGGAAACCACCTCCAAGATCAAGATCTTCAATAAGAACTTTGTGGTACGTGGGAGGCATCGTGGTCATCTTGATGCCATTTTACAGTGCAAAAGAAAGTTTGCGTTGATGCAGCTACCATAAGGGTTTGCTGCAGCGCTGGAGGTGGTGTGGTCGCCGGAGGGTTAGTTGTTAAGGAAACCATCCTCGAAATTAAGATATTTAACAAGATCTTTGTGGAACGTGTGAAAGGCCTGTGATGTCGGTCAGTACATTACACTGCAAGCTGCGATGACTAAATCTGCAATGGATGCTCATTCAGGTCGGCCTTGGGGTCTGCCTACCTCCTGTGCTCTCCCGCCCACACCCCTTTCCTATGTTCTGCCCTTCCTTACCTCCTGTGCTCTCCCGCCCACACCCCTTTCCTATGTTCTGCCCTTCCTTACCTCCTGTGCTCTCCCGCCCACACCCCTTTCCTATGTTCTGCCCTTCCTTACCTCCTGTTCTCTCCCGTCCGCACCCCCCTCCTGTGCTCTCTGACACGTTTCCCGTTTCCCCATGCAGGAACGCAAGAGCATCCGGCCAACGTTTTTGACGGAGGGCATTCACGGGGGCTCCCTGCTGGGAGCGAGGGCGATTCAACAAATAATTTCCACCATCTCCCTTCCCTCCCTCCCCCCTCCTCTCTGCCCCCCTTTCTCCTGCTCTGCCCTTCCCCTCTCCCGTGCTTTTGCCCCCTGGCCTCGCCTGTTCTCGCCGCCCCCCCCCCCTCTCCGCCATGCAGGAGCGCAAGAGCATCCGGCCAACATTTTCAGCGGAGGGCATTCATGGTGGCTCCCTGCTGGGAGTGCGGTCGAACGAGTTTGTTTGCTTCTATGACTGGGCTGAGTGCCGCGTGGTTCGCCGCATTGATGTGGCTGTCAAGGTGTGTAGTGTGTGTTCCTATGCTAGTCATTTTGTTGCGGGGCTTTGTGTCTGCTGGGAGTGCGCTGCTGGGAGTGCTTCCGAACGAGTTTGTGTGCTTCTAAGACTGAGCTGAGTGCCGTGTGGTTCGCCGCATCGACGTCGCCGTTAAGGTGTGCCCTTGTGCTAGTTGCTTTGCGAGTCATATTCTTGACTGGACTGAGTGCCGTGGGGTTTGCCGCACTGACTTCACTGTCAAGGTGTGCCCTTGTGCTAGTTGCTTTGCGAGTCATATTCTTGACTTGTGTCTGTACGGCGTGTCCTTCCGTTTCATGTCATTTTTTTAATCCTCATTATCCGTCACTCGTTGCGTTTGTTCTTGTGTCTTTGTTCTGTGAATGCGCTTGTGTTTGTGCTTTGTGCTTGTGTTTGTGGCTGTGCTCTGTTCTGTTTGTCATCCGCCCTCCACGCCATGCCTGTGCAGAACATCTACTGGTCAGACAGTGGCGACTTGCTGGCCATTGCAAGCGAGGGCTCCTTCTACATCCTCAGGTTCAATGTAAGTCGGGAGTTGGTTTCTTGTACGTTCAGGTTTTGTTTTAGTGGGTTGTTGTATGGGATGTCAACTTGTTTGCTCAACCCTTAAATTGCCTAACAGTGGGATAGCGAGGCGGTTGACGAAGGGTGCAAAAGGGGTGTTTGAGCTGCTGAACGAGTTGTAAGTTCTGTGCTCAACCGTCCCTATTCTGAAAGCGAGGCAGCTGGGAATACAAGGGCGTGGAGGATGCGTTTGAGCTGCTGCACGAGGTGTTAACCTCTGTGCATAACCGTCCATTTCCTTGTATGCATTGTCCCAACACAGGGATGCGCAGCCCAGCTAGAGTGTGAGGCAGCTTGCGACGACCAGGGAGCAGAAGCGGCGTTTGAGCTGCAGCACGAGGGATGCATTGAGCCTTTGTGCGCAACCATCCCTTCCCTCCCTTTGCATGCATTGTCCCAACAGAGGGATGCAGTGGCAGCCTACTTAGAGAGCGAGGCGGTTGGCGACGAGGGCGCGGAAGATGCGTTTGAGCTGCTGCATGAGGTGTCGGAACGAGTGCGCACGGGGTGCTGGGTGGGCGACTGCTTTATCTACAACAACTCAGCATGGCGCCTCAACTACTGCGTGGGAGGCGAGGTGCGTTTTGAGGGACAGATTTGTGGGTGCGGGTGCATAAGCTAGGAGGGAAGCGAAGGAAGAAAGGCCGGGGGGACGGACAGAGACATCAGAAGTGCACACGGGGTGCTGGGTGGTGGGTACTGGGTGGTGGGTGGTGGGTGCTGGGTGCTGGGTGCTGGGTGGTGGGTGGTGGGTGCTGGGTGCTGGGTGCTGGGTGGTGGGTGCTAGGTGGTGGGTGCTGGGTGCTGGGTGCTGGGTGGTGGGTGCTGGGTGCTAGGTGCTCGGTGCTTCATCTACAATAACTCTACATGATGCCTCCCCTTTTCTCTTTCTCACTTACACCATCGTCAAACGGCCAGCATGTACTAGCTTGACTCACTTGTTGTACCCGTTCGGCCCATGCACCTGCTGGCGTACCTTGTTTGAAACATATTCCTTTTTGGAAGCTTCATTATCATCCATTCAAAATTCAAACCCCCACCCACCTTTCCCACCCCACCCTCCCCTCCCCACTCCCTGCTTCTCCCCTTAACCTCCCCCCCTTACCCTCTCATTTCTCCCCCCTCACTGCCACCACCAGGTGACCACCATGTACCATCTCGACCGCCCCATGTACCTGCTGGGCTACCTTGCCGCCCAGAGCCGAGTCTACCTTATCGACAAGGAGTTCAAGTAAGCTGTGCTGTGCTTCTTGGTGGTTCGCTGCAAATCCCTGCCAGCAAAAGGGCAGGGTAAACGTGGTGTGGTGCCTCCTCCTGCCGCGTTTTTAATTTTGGATGCAAAACAACTTGGAAGACTCTTGGTTTCCTGAGTCCCTATTTCCTGATTGACTAAGTGTTTTATATCCTCTGTTGTCCCCAAGCCACTCGGTCTCTCAGTGCTCTGTGCTACAGCCGCTGTGCGAGTCTTATCGAGTACAAGCCTCTCGTGTGTCTGATGCAAGATTCTTGATTTCTCATGGTCGAGTTCACTCACTTCCTCTCTTCCCCCTGTTTCCTGTCTCCCTGTCTCCCTGCCTCTCCGCCTCCCTGCCTCCCTACCCCCTGCCTCCCTGTCTCCCTGCCTCCTTGTCTCCTTGCCTTCCCACTCCAGTGTGGTGAGCTACACGCTGCTGCTGGGTCTCATTGAGTACAAGACGGACATAGCTAATGCATGGCTCAATGTTCTGGTCCTTCACTTTCCATTGCCCACCTGTCTCCCTGTATCCCCACGCCAGTGTGGTGAGCTACACGCTGCTGCTGAGTCTCATCGAGTACAAGACGCTCGTGCTGCGAGGAGACATGGAGGGAGCAGAGGCCGTTCTGCCCTCCATCCCCACCGACCAGCTCAACAAGTCAGTGCCTCTCTCTTATATTCTCCAGTTGTCTTGTATATTCTTCTCAGTGGAATAAGTGTGCCTTTGTGTTTGCTCTCCCTGCTCGTGCCTCTGATTTTTCCCCTTTTGGGTGTGATAGTGTTTTTGTCTAGTGTTTTTTTCTTTCTTATTCCTGCTTTGCATTCTGATGCTTTCTGCAAGGTCCTCGCCCTTCTTGATCAAAGATCATTTGAGTAAACAAGTCTCATTCGTAACCCCCCACTTCCCCCCGCCCGCTCTCCATCCCTCCCCTTTATATCCCCAGTGTGGCCAAGTTCCTGGACTCCCATGGCCTCGTGGAGGATGCGCTGCGAGTCGCCGCTGGCCCTGACTACAAGCTCTGACAGCCTCCCCTACTCTTATCTCCCTGCAACCCCTCCCCTTTTCACCCATCCACTCGCAGTGTGGCCAAGTTCCTGGAGTCCCGTGGGCTCATGGAGGATGCGCTGCGAGTGGCCACGGACCTCGACTACAAGTCTCCTGACGGCCTTCCTTACTCTATCTCCCTGCACCTTCCCCGCCCCCCACCCCTTTCCCATCCCCCTCCCCTCACCTAATCGCAGTGTGGCCAAGTTCCTGGAGTCCCGTGGGCTCATGGAGGACGCGCTGCGAGTGGCCACGGACCCCGACTACAAGTTCGACCTGGCCGTGCAGCTGGGCCACCTTGAGATCGCCAAGGTGCGTTATTGTGCTGCTGCCCTCTTCACAATCACATCCTCAGCGTAAGCATCCGTGTTCCTTTCATGGAGGACGCTCTGCGAGTGGCCATCGACCCCGACTACAAGTTCGATCTGGCCGTGCAGCTGGGGCACCTCGAGATTGCCAAGGTGCGTTATTGTGCTGCTGCCCTCTTTACAGTCACATCCTCAGTGTAAGCATCCGTGTTCCTTTCATGGAGGACGCTCTGCGAGTGGCCACGGACCCCGATTACAAGTTTGACCTGGCCGTGCAGCTGGGCCACCTTGAGATCGCCAAGGTGAGTATATCGTCCTCCCAAACCCCCCACAGTACAACCCCACACCCGCCACCTCTCAAAACCCCCCACCCCCCCACCCCTCCCACCCCCCCCCCCCCCTTCCTCCCCCCTCTCCTCTCCCCACTTTCCCGCCCCCCTTTTTTCCGTGGTTGCTGCTGTGGTACTGTCTATTTCCATGATATTTTCTTCTCATTGTGTGGCCTGTCCTCCGCGTTACACTTCCCTTTTTGGTGCCGCCTTGCCTCGTGGGTGGCACAAATGCCTTGTCCGAGGCTCACTCACGTTTTTGCTGTCTCCTCTGCATGCTCGAGATAGCAAAGTAAGCAGGGAGCAAGAGCAAGTGGACTGTGAAAGCAAAAGCCCTCGTAGACACTTATTCGCCCCCAACCCCTCCTTCCCTCCAACTTCCCTCCCCAACCCTCCATGCTCTGCCTGCCTGTTCCGGCCCATTCGCCCCTTTCCTCTCTACCCTTTTGGTGTGTGCAGGAAATAGCCGAGACAGCAGAGAGTGAGAACAAGTGGAAGCAACTCGGCGACCTCGCTCTGTCAGCCGGCAATGTGAGTTATTTTCTCAATGTGTGTGAGTCAACAGGTGAGGAGAGAGAGTGGGGTGGCAGTGAGTGAGAGCAAGTGGAAACAGTCGACCTTGCTCCGTCAGCCGGCAACGCGAGTGAGTGAGCTTCTCAATGCATCCTACGCCCAGCAGCAGCCCAGCAGCAGCCCAATAGCAGCCCAATAGCAGCCCAATAGCAGCCCAGTAGCAGCCCAGTAGCAGCCCAATAGCAGCCCAGTAGCAGCCCAGTAGCAGCCCAATAGCAGCCCAGTAGCAGCCCAGTAGCATTGCAGTGTGAAAGCGGACGGCGAGTGGTGAGTGAGGCAGAGAGTATGATGGGGGAGAGAGTGAGGTGGGTCAAATAGTGGGCTGAGGGAGAGGGTGGGATCAGATGAGAGCTTGTGTGAATGTTGCACTCTCATGCCTCCCCTTCTCTCACTTCCCCTTCTCTCACCTCCCCTTTTTTCGCTCTCAGTTTTTCCACCTCCCCTTCTCTACCTCCCTTCTTTCCACCTCCCTTTCTCTCGCCTCCCCCCCTCTTGCCTTCACTCTCCCCTTCCATCTCTCCCCATACCCACTTCAGATCGAGCTGGCAGAGAGATGTCTGGGGGCGGCATCGGACATGAGTGGGCTGCTGCTGCTGTACACGGCGCAGGGCAACCGGGACGGCATCCGCCAGCTGGCGGAGAAGGCCCGGGCGGGCGGCAAGTTCAATGTGGCGTTCCTTTGTCTGTTCCTGTTGCAGCAGACGGAGGAGTGCATTGGACTGCTGTGCCAGAGGTATTGCCTCTATAGGTTGAAGAGACGTCTTTTTGCCTCTTTGCACCCTCATTCCCCCCCCCCCTTTCCTCGCCTTTCCTTCAATGATTCCTGTCAAGTAGCCTTGTCTCGCAGTTAGAATCCAAACGTGCATGATGCCTTCGATAGTTATGGTATGGCTGGCCTGTTGCCGGCATCTTCCTTTCCTCTTCTCTTCCGTCCTTTACCCCCTCTCTCATCATGGCTCCATTGCTCTCCCTCCTTTTACCATTGCAGTGGGCGGATCCCCGAGGCGGCCTTCCTTGCGCGCACCTACGTGCCATCCAAGGTGTCTGAAGTGGTGGAGCTGTGGCGGGCCGACCTTAAGAAGGTACGGCTTGGGGTGAGAAGGGAGGTACGCCTTCGGTAGAAAGTGCATCACTGGGCAATAGGGAGCAGCCGACGTGTGCGCACCAACACAGGGCAGCCTTCCTTGCACGCACCTACGTGCCATCCAAGGTGTCTGAAGTGGTGGAGCTGTGGCGGGCAGACCTGAAAAAGGTACGTCACTGGCAGTGAAATGCTGGCTCTGCAACACCAGATTGCAGCATGTTCTATAGAGGACAGCCGGTTTGAGATACCAATACAGGGTGACCTTCCTTGCACGCACCTACGTGCCATCTAAGGTGTCTGAAGTGGTGGAGCTGTGGTGGGCAGACCTTAAGAACGTGTGTTTTGGGGAGAAGGTGCAGCACACAGGCAGTATGTGCAGCAATACAGGGCTGACTTGCACAGACGCCCTGCCCTCTCACCGAGTTCCTTGCTCTCCACCCTTCTGTTCATCCCCACCATCACTGCAGATCAATGCCAAGGAAGCAGAGTCACTGGCCGACTCAGCAGTGTATCCCAACCTCGGCTGGGCTCTTACTCTTCTCGGCTCCTTCTTTTCTCTCATCTCTTTGCCTGCTTCCCACTGCAGATCAACGCCAAGGCAGCAGAGTCACTGGCCGACCCAGCAGAGTACCCCAACCTCTTCCCCAACTGGGCTCTCGCCCTTCAAGCAGAGGAGCAACTCCGGTCGGGCAGGTGAGGTGTAAGGTGATAATCAAGTTGTTATTTGTTTTTTTTTTGGTAAGCACCTGGGCTCTTTGCCTAGCGGCCGTGAAGCAGCACCAGGGCGAGCTCTGTTGCGTTTCCTCTGCTTCTTTGCTACCCTGCTACCCTGTCCCCGTTTCGTTCAATATCACCTGCTTTTTGCTCTACCAGCTGTCCTGTATTTCCTCCTGCCTATCACCTCTCACATGCCATTTTTTGCTCAATCATGGCTGCTGAGCCCCTCTCCCATGCCTAAGAATCTCTGTATGCATGAGGCGGAGTGCATGAGCTGAGCTTGATTTCTTCTGTGTTTGCTGTCCCACTTGTGCTATGCAGGGAGGCGGAGGAGCCAGCACTGCGGTACCTGGAGCTCAAAGATAGCGTCAACTCAGACCCGGTGGATGAACTTAGAGCAGCAGCAGAGGAGGCTGAGGTGGAAGGGGAGGTTGAGGCAGAGGAGGTAGAGGCTGAGGCAGAGGCAGAGGGTGAGGTGGCTGAAGAGGCTGCAGAGGAGACTGTGGAAGCAGCTGCTGAGGTGAGTTCACACATGTAGTGCCTGGATCCCCCTATGTAGGCTACAAGTTGCTTCTTTCCTCCCTTGTTGGAATAGTCCAACTGGTATGCAATATCCTTTGTCCGTGTGTGCCTTTCCTTGGCTGGGTCTGTCAGGAGGATTTTGGTGATGCGGAGGCAACTGGTGAGCCAGGAGCTGGAGATGCGGATGATATTGACGATGACTGGGGCGAAGAAGATCCGTAAAGATTCTGATTATGTCACAAATGGGTACTGGGCAGATGACTGGAATGTATCGGCATCAGGAATGACTGGACCAACAATGGTGATTTGTATCTAGCAAGGGTGGTGGAGTGGAGAACATGGTACCACTTCCAGCAATACCACACAGACCTCAGTGCTTGTGGGGAGCATGTAACCATAGAGATTTGATACAGTTGGGAAAGAATCAAGGCTTTGAATGGGACTGAAATATGAGACTGGTGTTCTGGGACGGCATTTACTAAACTAGGCAACCAACCAGAATATGTACCGTACTACGGCGTGGTGATGCAGGGCACAACCTTCCAACATCATGTTGCGACATTGGTGTCATATTCACTGAGCTTCCTACCATAGTAACAAACAGGATGGGATTGCATGCAGTGCAGATACGCTTCATTTGGGGCACACCCTTCTACAGAGCAAGACACACAACAGCTCATCACCTTGCACTAAGGTGGCCGCACGAGTCGGCCATTGGGGTCCCGGTTCCACAAACCCTTGAGCTCAATAGTGCAGTTACTCAGTGGGGTGCACAGATAGTAGAAGCATGCAGGCTGTGACATCTCAGCCTCCAATAACCTCCCTTGAGCATCCTGCCATGCCTGGATAGCGCCAGCTTTCCATTTAATGTCAGCGTCTGAACTGCATGGTGCATGGGCCTTAGACTGAACAGCCCGAGCGACTCCCATGTAGGTGAGTCCGAGTAAGACGTAGCCACACATCAGACAACCACCAGCAGCCTTAAAAAGTGAATAGAAAATGTTAGAGCCTTCTCTCCATTCGCAGGTCAAGTCGTCAGTTAAATCTAGGCTGGAAACGATGGATCGCACTGAACACTGGGCACCTGAAGGGAAATGACTGAATGAGAACACTAGTTGACTGATTCTTCACACCAATAAATTCCTGGCCCTGCACATACCATACACTGTACTCATCGGCCAAAAGCTTTCCGTAAGCTCTTTTCCAGCGCACATCGGTAGAGGAGCAGGACTATCAAACAGAAGCACAAGCTCACTAGTCTCTGGCAACGCTGCATGAATTTCGTTAGTACAAGTCGTCTTTCAAGAACACAAACGAAAGGACTTACAGATCGTTGACAGAGGCATTTCTGCCTCGGGGTCAATGTCTCTCTCGTCAATGTCCAACCGTTGGACGCCCATAACTGGAAAAGGAAAAAACATTAAGAGGGTGCTGACGTCGTCACAAATATCATAGCAGGAGAGACGAGCATACCTGGGAAGGTATGTCTGATGACGTGTGTTAATTGACTTCCGCGTGGAATTCGGACTGTCAGTGTGCCTCGTTTTGACGGAGATTGAAAACCGCCATACTTGAAGGCGTACGAGCTCGTCTTGTTCATTTTCAGAGACCAGCTCCATCTCTAAAAACGGAAAAAACCGTTATGACATATTATTATAGAAAATTCTGTGTAAAACAAAAAGAAGCCGAACCTGTCCTTCAATGTCGACTCGAAGATGAACGATTCGGGGTTGTGTGAGAAAGGTTGTACCCAAGGTGACATTCCTGCAAGGAATGCATGGGGTTAAAACAATCGTTGCGTCGCTTGTAACTGGAAGGGATGGCGGAAATACCATACCCGAACAGTAAAAAGGCCGGGCCCTGCTTTTGCGGCTCGGCACTGCTCGCAGCGACGACATGAAGAGTTGCAGATTGGAAACATAGCATCAATGCGAACACCACGGCTATTCCAACTTCGTACGCTAGAAAGTGCTTCATTGCGTTGCATACAACGGTAACAAGAGAGCGCAGTTGCAAGATGACGGTAGCTATGTACCGGCTACGTCCTTAAATCAGTGCACAAGCTGAACATGGATTATTCTGTGGTCTGCTCAAGTTTTGGAAGGTATAGGGGAGCTACAGATCACGCATGAGCCAATCCCACTCACAGTTTTCCTCTTGAGATTGTCGAAGAAAAAACCTGAAGAGCGTGTTGCTCCCGAAAATTTGCAACACCAACCTGAAATTTGTTTCATGCAGGATGGTTACCAAATAGTGCGAAAGCGGCCACACAAGTTGGGAAAACCGTCGCGATCCATTTGTCCATCTTTTCATAATTCGCAAACAATTACAGGTCTGTAACGAAAACGCTTGGTACGTTGGAAACCTGGCGGTGCTTCCGTACCATTGAATAAGCCCGCAGGACCTCCCCTTCTCTTCCCTGAACGCCAACCCTCTCATGTGGATGAGAATCACATTTCTCTAGTGTCTTCAATCTTCCTGTTCTAGGTGTTTTACTTGCAGTTTCTCGATTCCATCAATCTAGCCGTGACTTCCGTCAACAATCCGCCCTAGCAATTGCTTCTTTCACGATGCGGGTCAGGCCTGCGATCGGACGGCTATCGGAGGATTTGCTCTCCCAGATCCTCCACCTCGTTGGCGAATCCGGCAGCTATTTCCAGCACGCTCTCGTTTCTAAGGAATGGCATCGCATTGCTCGTCACGTCCAGGATTACATTCACTTGCAAGAAGACCGTCGCATGAGTCCGCGTCAACTGCTTTCCGAGCTCTCGTCGTTCCCTAGCCTCACGAGGCTCGTCCTTCCTTCCGGCAGCCTCATCTCCATCCCGGACTTTTTCCTCACCCGTCTCGCCGACACGTGTCCAGATCTGCTTCAGCTTCACATTGAATCAACGGATCAGACTCACAGAGGCAAGGGTTTCACCGAGGAAGGCCTTTCCGCGCTTCTCGAGGGTTGTGTTCGGCTGGAGGAGCTTCATCTGGATTGTCCTCTCCGTCTCACCGCCATTCCGCCTTCCATCGGCGGTCTCGCTTGGCTCAGGGATCTGCATCTCACTGCAAGCAGCGTCACTCACATCCCCGACAGTATCACCTCGTTACAGTCGCTCGAAAACCTAGTTTTACAAATGGACTCCCTTCAAGAACTACCTCCGGTTTTCGGCAATCTGATATCTCTAGAATCGCTGCGCCTTGAGTCTTGCGCGCTTCTCACGTCACTTCCGGAATCTATTGGGCAACTTGCGAATCTAGACCATCTCTACATTAGCGGCACCGTCAGGCTTCAGCTTCCGGCTTCTCTTTGCAATCTCTCGTCTCTGGTAGTCCTCGAGATTCACAAGTGCCAGGATCTTTCGCCGCTGCCCGAGAATCTCGGTCAGCTGCAGGCGCTCGAAATTTTACTTTTGGACGAGGTTATGGGCCTCACTGACCTTCCAGAGTCTCTCGGGCAGCTGCAGCGGCTGCGGCTTTTGCAATTGATTGGATGCTTCGGTATTATGTCGCTGCCCGGATCCATCTCTCGTGTGTCGTCCCTCACGGGCCTCAACCTGGTTGTTCCAACACTTTCAACGCTGCCCGATGACATTGGGCAGCTATCGAATCTTCAAAGCCTCATGCTGGATGCTCAGAGCCTTACAAGCCTTCCTGCTTCCATCTCTCTGGCCTCTGCACTCCGAGAACTAGCCATTGACGGTCTCCGAACTATTACAACCCTGCCCGAAGAATTCGGGCAACTGACGGCGCTCGAGTCCCTCCGCCTGGCCAACCTTCCACAGCTCACCCACCTGCCCGAATTTCTTGGGAACTTGACGAATCTGGATGAGCTGAAAGTGGTGAAGTGCGCACGACTGCATCAGCTGCCCGATTCTTTATCCCAGCTATCTGCGCTTGAAAAGCTTCATTTGAGCGACAACCGGAGGCTCACGGCTCTACCAGACGGCTTGGGAAACGGTCTACACAACTTACGAGAACTCATCCTACTGCCTTGCAAGGCCCTCACTCATCTCCCTCCATCCTTCTCCAGTCTCTCATCGCTCGAGACCCTAGAAATTTTGCAAGCTGACAGCTTTAGAGGGCCCCTGCCAGAGGGCTTTGGCTGCTTGAAAAGCCTCAAGAAGCTCTGGCTCTGCTCCTTGCCGCACCTACCAGCCTTCCCTTCGTCACTTCCCGACCTCTCCCGCACACTCACTAGCATGATGGTGACCAACTGCTTGGAATTGAAGGAGCTCCCTGAGGAGATCGGACGGCTGGAAGTGCTTGAAGAGCTCACAATCTCGAAGTTATATGGCGTCGAATCGTTCCCGAAGTCGCTGTTTCAGCTGCCTGCGTTGCGGGTGCTAGAGGTACTGGCGTGCACGGGCCTCATGACTTTGTTTGGGGACGAAACGCCGGGAGCAGCTGAACAGGAGCAGGGACAGGGTGCCACCACTGGTAGCAGCTCACATGGGAGTGGCAGTTGCAATCCGAGCAGCAGCAGGAACAGCATCAGTCCGAGCAGGAGTGCTGATCATTTGCTGCTTCCTTCTTTGCAAAAACTCAAGCTGGAGGTTCTTCCTTTCAAAAGACTAGGTCCGTCCCTGGGCCGTCTCTCCTCCCTGACAAGCCTAGAGCTATCAGACATGCAGGAGCTGCTCACTCTCCCAAAATCCATCTCCGACCTGTTGAATTTGCAAGAGCTTGCTATTTCTCATGGCTGCGGTTTGGAGACCTTTCCAGACTCCATAGGAAGCCTTCCCAGGCTTGCTTTGCTTCAGCTGGTCGGGCTTAAAAACTTACGTGAGCTGCCTGAGTCTTTTGGGCAGCTGAACATGCTCCAGTCGCTGGAAATCAGGGATTGCGCAAATCTGGTTCGGCTTCCAAGAAGCTTCCCTAACCTGCTGAAGCTGACCTTTTTCTCCCTTACCAGCTGCCCGCTGATTTCGTACATTCCAGAAGATTTTTGGCAGCTTTGCTCCCTTCAGAACCTGGTTTTGATCAACCTGCCGAACCTGGAGAGCCTGCCCGAGTCTTTTTCGCAGCTGCCCCGGCTGGAGGAACTGAAGCTCTGGTACTGTGAACGTCTGCGGCAGCTACCGTCTTCTCTTTCGAAAATGCCGAAATTGATTCAGTGCATGATCCGTGAGTGCCCCCTGCTTTCCGATCGAAGGACTCGGGTGATATATGGGAGGGGAGATATGGAAGAGGGAGAGGAGGGAGAGGTAGGGATGGAGGGCGCAGAGGGGTTTGCAACAGGGGAGGAAGGAGATCCAGATGGAGAGGAGTCAGAAGAAGACGAGGAGGAAGAGGCTGATAGTGATGGGGAGGATGATGACGATGACCAAGATGATGGCAATGATGACGATGACCAAGATGATGGCAATGATGACGATGAGGAGGAAGAGGAAACTGAAGATAGTGCGGAGGGAGAGGGCGAGGGAGATGAGAGTGAGGAGGGAGGTGAGGGAGTTCTGGGTGAGGAGGGAGATGGTGCTGCCTAACAGGGCGGATTTTTTGTTGTAGCTCAGCTTGAGTGTAAATCCTGGCCAGTTTAACTTCACATACGCGATAAACATTTAAGTAATTTGTTTGTTTGTTCAGTCTCTAGAGTACTTGAGAGATGCCCATGTATGAATATATTCATTACACTATTACCTGCTTATGATATTTACACCTCATATACTCATTGATGCCGTTCTAAAGTCCACGCTAGTAATAATTTCGCGCTTTTGTGCCTTCTGCTGTATCAGAGGGGATGGGTTTGCAAGCAGGCGTAGATCCGATAGTAGCAACCCTCGCTTGCTTGATATAAGACCGCGCCGTTAATGTAGCTGCATCGCACGTCCTCCTGCTGGTTGGTTGGTCTCGTGGACTGCCGGCTCGTCGTTCTGCTGTCTTCAGTACAGCTAACGGCTAGTCGTCTCCCTACGTCATGTTCCGCCACGTGTCAGCACGCCAGCGGCAGCTGGCGAGAGCCGCGTCGCTCGCCGTATCTTCCGCCACATCTTCCGCCGCACCGTCCATCGCTGCATTTGGAAGCCGTAGTTTCGGGATCGGGTCGCCGTCGCCGATTTCCGCGTGGCAAGCGCACCTGTTGCCACGTGTCTTCAACGTGGTAAGTTGCCAAGCTGACAGCGTTGGCTTTTCAGAATGTTCCACGTGCTGCCAGCGGAACCGCTGATCAGTCTATCGGGCTGAGGTTAAAAAGTCGTGATACTTAAGTTGGTTTGACGCGTCTCAGAACAGCTTGATTAGGGCTGGCGTTAAGCAGCTGGCAAGTAGGGGAGTCCTGACAGAAGTGAGATTGTGGAAGGGTTGTGGAAGTCTAGAAAAGCGTTTCTGACAACACCCACCTGGTTCCCCTCCCCACTCTTCCCCTCTTCCCCACTTCCCCCTTTCACCCACCGTTACCCAATTTTCTTGTGTAACGCCCTGTCAGGCATCATCGTCACCTCAACCAACCGCTGTCGTGGGAAATGCACACTCTACCCTCTCTCCGTCACTATTGCGATCACCATCGCCTTCAGCACCGCTGCTCCAGCCTGGAATGATTGCCTTGAGAACCCGTTCGCCTCTCATCCCATCCTCCTCGCTTATCTCTAGCCATGGCCTTGCCACGTCAGCCACATCCACACCAGCTGCTGCAGCCACGTCAGCCACATCCACACCAGCTGCTGCAGCCACGTCAGCCACATCCACACCAGCTGCTGCAGCCACGTCAGCCACATCCACACCAGCTGCTGCAGTCACGCCAGCTTCATCAACATCAGCATCACCACCATCAACATCAGCAGCAGCTGGAGCAGAAGGTGCAGTGTCAACAGGGGGGGTTGGAGTCGCAGCAGCTGGGGAGCCGGGAGTGGGGAATGGGAGGATCCGGGTGAAGACAAAAGCGCTGACGAAACAAGCAAAGCACATCATGAATGTGAGTCAAATGTGAACATGCAGCACTGAGCATGCATGCATGCAACATGCAGCATCCATGCACCATCAAGCATGCAGCAACAGGAGAGCGGAGTGGGGAGTGGGAGGTTTCGGTTGAAGACAAAGCGCTGACGAAACAAGCAAAGCACATCATGAATGTGAGTTATTGCGAGCATGCAGCATTGCACCCAGCCAGCATGCGGTGTCCCCCTTCCCCCGCTGATCCTGGATGAAGAGGCCACAGGTTCTCTGTGCCAGCCAGGAGCGCAAAACATCCCTCCCCCTCCTTCCTCCTCCCTTCCCCCCTTTCCCCCCCTCTCCACCCCCCGCCATCCTCTCAGCCTGTTTTTTTTTTATCTCGTTTCCCTTTCCCAACCCCAATCCGTTCCCCCTTCCCATCCCCCTCTTCTCCCAAATCCTCAATGCAGAGGCCATAGATTCACTGCGCCAGGAGCGCAACATTTTCTGTCCTTCCTCTTCCCCTGTTTTCCACTTCAAACTCTTCCTTCCCCCTCTCAGATTCTGCAAGCAGAGGCTCTGGATTCGCTGTGCCGGAACCTCAGCGTTACTTTTCCCCATGCCCCCCTTCCCCCTTTTCCCCCTTCGTTGCATACCTTCCCCTTCCCCTTCTCAGCTCCTGGATGTAGTAGAGGCGACCGGTTAGCTGCGCCAGGAGTACCACCCCTCCTTCCCCCAATTTCTCTCAACTTCCCCCAATTTCTCTCAACGTCCCCCAATTTCTCTCAACTTCCCCCAATTTCTCTCCCCCTCTCCCCCATCCCCCAACCCTTCCCCTCCCCTTCTCAGCTCCTGGATGCAGAGGCGACCGGTTAGCTGCGCCAGGAGTACCACCCCTCCTTCCCCCAATTTCTATCCACTCCCCCCCCCTCTCCCGCCCTCCCACAACTCTTACCCCCACCCACCTCCCCCCATCCTTCCCTCCCTCCCTTCCCCCCTGGCCCCGCAGATCCTCGATGCAGATGCGACCGGTTCGTTGCGCCAGGAATGCAACGTTAATTCTCCTTCCTCTTCCCCTACCACACTCCCACGCCTCTTTCCCCCCGCACCCCCACATCCTCGATGCAGATGCCACGGGTTCGCTGCGCCAGCCAGTCATGCAATATGCCAGGTCCAAATCTGGAGACGATCACTTGTTCATGCTTGTACAAGCTTCGTTTGATTCCGTATTCTTCCACCCGCCCCGCTCTTCCCTCCTCCCCTCCTCCGCCTCCTCCCTTCTCCCTCCTCAGATCCTGGTTGCAGAGGCCACAGGTTCCCTGCAAGAGCATCGAAACATGCCCTTTCCTCCCCCCTCCCCTCGTTTCCCGCCGTTAACTTGTCTTCCCTCCTCCCCTCCGCCTCCTCCCTCCACCTCCTCCCTCCTCAGATCCTGGATGCAGAGGCCACGGGTGCCCTGCGAGAGCATCAAAACATGCCTTTTCCTCCCCCCTCCCCCCGTTTCTCGCCGTTAACTTGTCTCCCCTCCTCCCCTATGCCTCCTGCCGCTCCTCCTCCGCCTCCTCCTCCTCCCCCGCCTCCTCCCTCCTCAGATCCTGGATGCAGAGGCCACGGGTGTCCTGCGAGAGCAACGGAACATGCCAGACTTCAAGCCGGGGGACGTTCTATCCATGAAGATTGTACGTGCTTACTTTTGAGGTATTGTGCTTGTAAAGCAGGGAAATTGGAAATTATCTGCTTGTTGTAGCGAAGGGCTTGTGCTTGGGCCTGGCTGGTGCTCTAACCACACGTCCGCTGGTAGGCGCGGCTGCGGAGATGCCAGAATTCAAGCCAGGAGGCGATCTCATGACTTTTGAGTCGACTCAAATGTCACCTGGTAGGCGCGGCTGCGGACATGCCAGACTTCAAGCCAGAGGACCGCTGGTTTGAGCACCAGCCGGGCTGGGGATCGCTGGGGGCGTTCTCTCTAATTAGGTTGTGCTTGATCTCTTCTGAAGGTTTGTGACGCTTTTGAGAGTGGTTAAAAGTCGAGCGGGAAGGGGCGGCGGGGACATACGTTCCGCCGTGGTGCGTGTTTCTCTAAACGTTTTTGCCTGAAGTTGGCTATATGTGGGTCACTTTTAGAAATTCAAAGAGAGAGGTTTGTGCTTGCTTATCAAGATTTTTGGGTACTCGCTCGTAGCACACTTGTAGTGAAGGCAGCAGCCCCACTTTCCTTCTTCCTCCTCCTGCCCCACAGACTCACCTCACCTCATCCCTTCCCTTTCTCCTCTGCACAACATGAGGAGTGCATGGCGACCATGTAGAAAGGACTGCTTGCGACCATGTGCTCTCGTGTAGCTCCTCTCCCTTAATGGTGGCGACCATGTAGTTCCTCTCCAACCAGCAGCCCTTCTTCCTCCAATTTTCCTTAACACCCACCCACCCCCATTTTACCCGCTTCCTCCCTCAGGGAGGCGCCTGAGAACAAGCGGCGCACGCCGGTAGTGAACGGGATGGTCATTCATTTCTCGCATGAATGCAAGCATCTGCTCCACACCCGTTTTTTGAGTCGACTCAAAAGTCACGCCGGTAGTGAACGGGATGGTCGTTCCTCGCAATGCAAGCATCTTCTCCACACCCGTTTCTCTTCTCCATCATCACCCCACCCCTCCACACTTCCTCCTCTCTCGCTTCCCCTCTCAAGCTCCCTCCCTCTCTCCCAGCCCAGGAGGTGCCTGAGAACAAGCGGCGCACGCCAAGAGTGAAACCCATCGTCATCGCTCGCTGAAACACTGGCATCGGCTCCACGTTCCTTTTTCTGCTTCCCCCGCTTCCTTCCTCCATTCGCCTCTCGCCATTCCTGCCTTTCCCCACCTCCCCACCTCCCCACCTCCCCACCTCCCCACCTCCCCACCTCCCCACCTCCCCCTCCCCCTCCCACTCCCCTCCCCCCTGCCACTTCCGTCTCTCAGGAGGTGCCTGAGAACAAGCGGTGCACGTCAAGAGTGAAGCACATCGTCATCGCTCGCAGGAATGCCGGTATCGGCTCCACACTCCTTCGCTCTGCGTTCTTCCGTTTCCCTCACCACCCTATCACTTCCCTCTCCAGGAGGTGCCTGAGAACAAGCGGCGCACGTCAATAGTGAAGCACATCGCCATCGCTCGCAGGAATGCCGGCATCGGCTCCATGTTCCTTCGCTCTCCTCACTCCCCCCTTTCCCCTTCTCCTTCTATCTCCCTTTTCCAGGAGGTGCCTGAGAACAAACGGCGCACGTCAATAGTGAAGGGCATCGTCATTGCGCGCAGGAACGCCGGCATCGGCTCCACTTTCCGCATCCGCCGCATGCTGGCAGGCGTCGGCGTCGAGATGTCCTTCCCTCTGTGAGTGGCTTTGGGCCGTTCTAAAAGCATAGTGTGTGTTTTAGCGTGCTTGTCTTGAGTGCTGGCAGGCGTCGGCGTCGAGATGTCCTTCCCTCTGTGAGTCCCTTTGCGTGTGAGTGTCAGTGTGTCACTTTAATCAGGTCGCTAGAAGCTCATGCTCTGTACCAGCATTGCCTCCACATTCCGTATCCGCCGCATGGCGTGGGCGTCGAGATGTCCTTCCCTCTGTGAGTGGCTTTGGGGCGCTCTAAAAGCATAGTGCGTGCTTGCTTGTCTTGTGTGCTGGCGGGCATGGGCGTCGAGATGTATCGCTTAAATCACAGCTAGATGCTGTGTGTTCCGGTATCGGCTCCACATTCCGCATTCGCCGCATGCTGGCCGGCGTGGGCGTCGAGATGTCCTTCCCACTGTGAGTCTCGTACTGTTTCAGTGTCAGTGGCATGTGTCACTTTCTGCACCATCAGATGCCGCTGTGCTGACGTCGGCCCCCTCTGTGAGTGTCTGAGTGTGAAAGTTTTGGATGCTTCTGCCACTTTCTTCTGTGCTCACACTGCTGTTCATTGTTTTTGCCACATGCCGCATTAGCATACGGACATTGCTAGCATGGTTGGCACTTGCTGGTAGGCTTGGGGCATGAAATGGTATTCAGCTGAAGTGTGAATGCTTTTCGCTCCTTCTAAGAACCGATTACAGAAGCGGTGTGTGTTGCTCATGTTTTCGTGAGTCCTATGATGGCTGTTCTGTTTGTCTTCTCATCTGCTGCACCTGCTTGGCATGGCACTGTGTTTACAGCTGATATGGTGTTTCTAGGATTCCATTCATAGTTGGTGACAGTTGTCAAACAAAAGTACTGTACCAACTCCCCGGCTCTGTATTGTTTTTACTTTTCCTGGCCACAGGTACTCTCCCAACATCAAGGAGATAACGGTGATAGGAACTCGGAAGGTCAGGAGGGCGAAGTTGTATTATCTGAGGGACAAGGTCGCCCGTATGTCTGCTGTTTAGGGATGGATCTCTGAAGGAATTGAAGGAGTTCCAGCTATGCGCATGAGGTTATGGCATATTGGGTTTATGTACCGTTCGTTTCTCAATAGCACCTTGAATCACGTGACGAAGACACTGCAATCGAGTCCTACGAAACCTCCATGCCATCTCGTCCATCCTGGCGGGTCGCATGCACCCTGCCAGGCGTCGGTCTGCCACGCACTCGCCACGCAATCTGTCCCTCCCTTCCCTTGTCCGCCATCTCAACAAAATCTTCAAGGCAGCACCGACGGTGGTGATGGGGCTAGCTCTTGTTGATGGAGGAGTTCCTAGCGGCGATCCGACGACTCTTGTTTCGCCGTTCTAGAAAGCCGTTTAGCCTATTGTCAAGGCGGTTATTAGAACCTAGAGTGTGTCGCCGCGCGGTGAATGTTGTTGACCCCGCATGACAGCCGCGCGTGTCGGAAGGGCCCCACGTGGCGGGCACAAACCAAACTCCGCGGCCCTTCGAGCCGCTTGGCGGCAAATTACCATCAGTTCATCCTCACGCCATAGGAATCTGATAGTCAGAGATTTGGTGGCCATACTAGGACTCGCACACAAATATCGAGATGCCCTTGCGGAGATTTTCCGGAATGAATTGCGACCGAGTTGTTCCGCCGCCGATGACTCAACTCAACCCATCCGCGCGACACCGCCTCGTGAGGGTCTCGTGTCCGAGACGAACACCGCGAACCCTCGTGGCCGAAAGCGCGGGAAGGGAACAAGCAGGCGTTGGCGACGGGGGAAGGGGGTTTGCTCATCTCTCTTCCGGTGGACTCATTGCCGTTGCCGTTTCAATGGAATGCTTGTTCGCAAAAGTTCGCTTGGTTGGGAGCATCCAATGGAATGCTTTGCGGAGAGCGCGACAGGCGAATGATGATTTCACTCAGCTGCGAGCTTTTCCATGAGCCACTATCTAGTTATCAGGCAAGAGTGCAGCAGAGCAGGTAGAACGGGGGACAGTGAGAGGCTTTTTATCTCAGACTTGCTCGTCTAGTGAGGGAAGCGCGTCGACTCTCAGCAAGCCACAGTAGTCAGACCATGGCGATGGTCAAGGATCCGACGGCTCGTGTCCACTTCGCTTTGCCAGAAGAAAATTCCATCGTCGAAATCTCAAATTCGCAAAAGCTACAGCCTCCACTTCCTGCCGCGACCCGCTTGCTCTGCCCAATTGACACTCTTTCTCCCGAGCTGCTCCTTCGAATCTTCGAGTTCCTCGAGGCAGACGCCGAGCCGCAGGACGACACCTCCTTCGCTTCCCCCTCCCTCTCCTCCGCTTCTTCTCCCTCACTCTCCCAGGCCGACCCTGCTCGTCTCCCTCCTCTCCCAGCTCTCTTTCGCAACCTTACCTCGTCACTCCTCCCCTCTGTAACACATTCTACGCAATCTACAGTGGTGCGTTCCTCCTCCAGTAATTCCGAAGGAACCGTTCGTGATTGTTCCTTTCCTCCTTTGAGCCACGCGGCGTTCAGGCATCCCTTCAGCCATGCGCTCGTCTGTTCTTCCTGGTACCGCCTCGCGCGCCAATCGCGCTCAGCTATTCGCATTCGCGCCGGCCGCCTACTTGACTCACGCACTCTACCCGTTCAGATCTCCGACTCCGTCTATCCGTCGCTCACGGCGCTGAATCTGGAAGCGCGGAGCTTGCGACAAGTGAACGATGCTTTTGTCGCGAGCCTCGCGACGCATTGTCGTCGCCTGACTCGCTTGACGATTCATTGGATGTCGCACGGGGACGTCAGCGAGGAGGGTTTTGCCGCGCTCGCTACGGGTTGTACGCGTTTGGAACAGCTCCGCTTTTTGCACGGCACGAGTGCGTTCAGCCTGCCTCAGTCCTTTCAGCTGCCATCGCTCACGCATCTGACAATCGCACGTTGCCTGAATCTCGCCTCGCTCCCTCCTAACATTGCCCAGGCTTTGCCAAGTCTTAGAGAGCTTGATCTAGACGGTAGTACGACCCTCTGCTGCTTACCTCTTTCGTTGGCTAGCCTTCCCTCCCTTCGCCGCCTCAGCCTGCGAGATTTATCCCGCCTGGCTGAGCTGCCCGCGAATATTGGGCAGCTACCTCAACTACGCGAGCTAGTGCTGGATTGGTTGATATCTCTTCGCCGCTTGCCCAACTCTCTTGGGCAGCTGTCGACACTTGAAAGGCTTGTGATGTTGCGGTGCCGCAAACTGGCTCTGCCAGAAGGGTTTGAACAATTGCCACAACTGAAGGAGATTGTAACGACTGAACTGTTTTAGTTTTGCCAGTAAGTCAATATTTGTTTGTTGTAATACAAGTTGTAAATTTCCCATCTCTGCAACAACTTAGTTGGGAAATAGTTATATGAAAGTGCTGCACTGGATAACGTGTACGGCAAAAATAACGGAACTATCAGGCACGTATGACACTGACGCTCCTAGAAATCCCTAAAACTAAGCCGGACATCCTCATCTTTGCCTCTTCCCCTTCCGCGCCCTCTTCCTCTACCACCTCTTCCTCTTCCCCTCCCACGCCCTCTTCCCCTCCTCCCATAAAACACTCGCCCATGCTTCATCTCCAACAGTGAAAGTAGCAACTCGTCGCACAACACACACCCATGATGAACTGTAGCACCACCTGGTAACGGCGAAGCATCCTTGTGAAAATCCACTTCAATTATCCGGGCAGATCTGCACTCGGGGCACCAACCACCCTCTTTCTCACCCTCCTGCCCCTGCTGCCCCTGCTTCCCCTGCTGTTGGGCTTTTAGCAAAGAGCCGGAATCACCGAATGCGAACAAGGGCACCACTGCCATTTTGTGTACGTTGGCTTTTATGAAAACTACGCAGCTGCAGCGGTTGCAATCTAAGCGCCATTTAGGGGCACTTACAGGGTCCAGGACCAAAGTCCCTTCACACTCAGGGCAGGGACACACGCCCATGCTCACCAGTGAATGGCAGCACGACACGTGGCGACAGCTCGTGCAGGCCATGCCAGAGAAGACTGAGGAGCCTGTCCTAGAGGAGGCTTGGGAGGTAGGTCCGGAAGAAGACTCGGCAGCAGGTTTGGAGGAGGCAGCGGTGCTGGCAGCGGGAGTGATTGGCTTTCCCAGGTCTTCAAAGGGAGGATGGTTGTAGCAGTACGGGCAGAGAGGGAACGTTTTCCCTTCTGGTCCGGGCAGAGAGTAAAGAACCAGTTCATAGTTGTCGAGCGGGCAGGTGAGCTCCTTGTAGAGCTGTGGAGAAAAGAAAAGAGAAGAAAAAAGCCGGGATTTGATGCGCCGTTATGAGAGAGGTTGAAGATGGCTTCACACGTGGGGCAGAACGCTAAATCTGAACCAACTCAAGTCAGTTTGTTAGATTGTCAGATGACATGACACATTTCTAGTCTATCCAAAGCTTACCTTGATAGCACCGTTCTGAGGGAGATTGAAAATGTCTTCACACATGGGGCAAAGCAGCCGTATGGGATTCAACGGCACAAAGCAGCCCCTGCGGCTAACCTTGAAATTTCTGCCACGCTCTCCCTGCCAATTACGTAACTAACCTTGATGGCGCCATTCTGAGGGAGGTTGAAGATGTCTTCACAGGTGGGGCAGAAGAGCCGTGTTGGTTTCAGCGGTACGAAGCGCATGAACCGCCCGCACTTGCCGCAGCGACCCATGGGCTTTCCCGAGGCGGCGAGAGGGGAGAAATGGGCTTCAAAGAGGGAGTCCATGCGAGCGATCTGCAAGAGAGAGGGAATAGAAGGGGCAGGTAAAGTGGAATTGAGGTGATTTTGGAGTGGACTCCAAGGGCACTTGCTGCAGCGACCCATGGGCTTGCCCGAGGCGGCGAGAGGGGAGAAATGGGCTTCAAAGAGAGAGTCCATGCGAGCGATCTGCAAGAGAGAGGGAATAGAAGGGGCAGGTAAAGTGGAATTGAGGTGATTTTGGAGTGGACTCCAAGGACACTTGCCGCAGCGACCCCTGGGCTTGCCCGAGGCGGCGAGAGGGGAGAAATGGGCTTCAAAGAGAGAGTCCATGCGAGCGATCTGGAGGAGAGAGGGAAGAACAGGGACAGCATAGAGGGAATTGTGGTGAGGAGAAGTGCGCCTCAAACAGCGAATCCATTCGAGCAAGCTGGGAGAGAAGAGGGATAAAAGAGGGAGCAAAGGGTTCAACAGCTCTTGCCGCAGCGACCCATGGGCTTGCCAGAGGCGGCGAGAGGGGAGAAGTGCGCCTAAAAAAGGGAGTCCATGCGAGAAATCTGGGAGAGAGAGTTGAAAGAGGAGAGGTGGCATAAAATTTTATCATGTTGGGTTGAGTGGATTCCTTGAACACTTGCCGCAGCGACCCATGGACTTGTCAGATGCAGCGAGAGGGGAGAAGTGCGCCTCAAATAGGGAGTCCATGCGAGAAATCTGGAAGGGGGAGGGAAGAACGGGAGCAGCACAGGAGAGATTGTGGTGAGTTTGGAGGAGTGGGCTCCAAAGAGCACTCGCCGCAGCAACACCCATGGGCTTGCCAGAGGCAGCGAGAGGGGAGGGGAGAAGTGTGTCCACGTTCAAAGAGGGAGTCCATGCGAGGTGTGGTCCACCTTGCCTCCGAGGGGAGTTTTCCCATGCTTCGTAGGGAATCGCACTCCACCATCAGCATCGCATCGGAATCACCTGCTGACAAAGTGTGTTTTTTGAGAATTCTCAAAACACACACATCGTAGGGTATCGCACTCCTCCATCAGCATTGCACTCACCTGCTGACGAACTACTTGAACTTTTCTGAGAACTGCTGCAGCACGAGGGTTACTACCACCCTGCCGTGGTCCGCCTTGTTGCCTGAGTTGACAGGTCACGTCAATCATTCAAAGAGTAGCCAAATAACAAACCATAACACCCACCTGGCTGACAAAGTATTTTGAACTTTTCGAAGAACTGCTGCAGCACGAGGGTTACTACCACCCTGCCGTGGTCCGCCTTGTCGCCTGAGTTGACAGGTCATGTCAATCATTCAAAGAGTAGCCAAATAACAAACCATAACACCCACCTGGCTGACAAAGTATTTGAACTTTTCGAAGAACTGCTGCAGCACGAGGGTCACCACCCTGCCGTGGTCCGCCTTGCATCCGAATTTGACACGGCCATTTTATCCATAGGCTATACTTTGATAACTATCACACACACCCACCTGGCTGACAAAGTATTTGAACTTTTCTGAGAACTGCTGCAGCACGAGAGTCACCACCCTGCCGTGGTCTGCCTTGCCCTGCGCGATCAGCGTGACCTCTCATAGCATGCTGCTTGCTTCACCGTACTCACTCACACAAACACCCACCTGGCTGACAAAGTATCTGAACTCCTCGAGGAACTGCTGCAGCACGAGGGTCACCACCCTGCCGCAGTCCGTTTTGCTCTTTGAATTGACAAGTCCAAGATCCATTCACTGGATACTTAACTGAAGAACCAGTGCAACCACACACCTGGCTGACAAAATACTAGAACTTCTAGAAAAACTGTTGCAGTACGAGAGTCACCACCCTGCCACGGTCCGCCTTGCTTCTTGAGTTGACACACCCCGCCATCCATTCATTCACAAGATAACCCCCTGACAAACCACCACACCCACACACCTGGCTGACAAAGTACTTGAATTTCACTGAGAACTGCTGCAGCACGAGAGTCACCACCCTGCTGTGGTGCACCCTTGTAATTGTACGGTACACAACTGAACAACCATCACACACACTCACCTGACTCACAGAACATTTACCTGGCTGACAAAGTATTTGAACTTCTCGAAGAACTGCTGCAGCACGAGCGTCACCACCCTGCCGTGGTCCGCCTTGCCCTGCGCGATCAGCGTGATCTGCTGCTCTATGAACCGTCGGATGTCCGGCAAGCAAAGGTCCGGATCGATCTGCTGGTACCCGCGCACGAGTGTGGTGCCGAGGGTTGTGGGTACAATCTTACGACCTGGGGCCACCTGGTGGAAGGAGAAAAAAAAGGGGTGTTGTGGAGAAAGAAGGGAAGTGAGTGGCAAGCAAAGGTCCAGATCGAATTCCTGCACGAGCACCACCCCCAACCACACCTTCTCCACTTGCGCTCACAGATGTTGGTGATAGCAACAAGCATTGCTATGCCTGTGCACGGAACTGGACGCGCCAGTGCCATTGCTACTATCCCAACCGCCCCTCTCCCACCTGCTCCCCCCATCTCCCCCCATCTCTTCCCCTCTCCCCTCCTCTCCCCGCTCCCCCCAACCCCTCCCTACTTGCGCATGCTTCCGCTTGTAGATGTTGTTGATGTGGACGGGGATGGAAGCGTCTGTGTCAGGTGTGTGTCAAGTTGAATCGAAACACACCCGCCCCAGAACCCCCCACCCACCCCTTCTCCCCCCCCTCCCTGTACCTGCGCATAGTTCCGCTCGCAGATGTTGTTGATTTGGACGGGGATGGACGCATCCGTGCCGATGCCACGTGTGTGTTGATTCAACTTAAGAAAAAGTCCCCCATCCCCCTTCCCCCCTTGCCTGAGCATAGTTCCGTTCACAGATGTTGTTGATGTGCACGGGGATGGACGCATCCGTGCCGATGCCGTGCAACGTGTGTCTGGATTTGAATATGAACACCCCGCAATACCCCCTTGTCCCGCCCCCAAACCCCTCCCTACCTGTGCATAATTCCGTTCACAGATGTTGTTGATGTGAACGGGGATGGACGCATCAGTGCCGATGCCGTGTCGCTCCATCAGCCCAATCAGCTCGCTCTCAGTCAGGTAGTCAGGTGGGGAGGTGCGGCCCTGAAGGTGGTGGGAGGTGGTACAGAGCGGTTACAAGCTCAGCTTCACACATGAAGTACAGGGGTGGAACCGTACCGAAACAATGCGTTCGATCGAATCACTCTTAAGAATTTCTATAAGAGCCTCACCAATGCGTTCACACGTTGTGAATCAAAACGAGCCCCCCCCCCTCCTCTCACCTCGTACAGCTCTACTGCGCTCAGTGCAATGACCCCTCACTGTGCGAAGGCTCGAAACCCCTCCACATAACAAGCCATGAAAGGCGGCACCTGCCCTCAACTCACAGAGTTCAACTGAACTCTTATCACAGGAGAATAGAGATTCGACGAGGATCCAGCAGCCTAAACACGTTCTAGAATCAGTTCAACAGTTTTGGAGGTAACAGGCAACATCCTGAACTCAGTGCAATGCTCTCTCCCTGCGTGAAAGTTGGAAGCCCCTCGCCTCCCACGGCCAGCCACGGCATGATTGCAGTGAATTGACTTTTGAGTCGACTCAAAAGTTGGAAGCCCCTCGCCTCCCACCCACCGCCAGCCACGGCATGATTGCAGTGAAGGGCAGCAGCACAGGGGAGAGCCTGGTAACACCTCCATCTCTCCTCACCGCACTTCACCGCACCTCACCTCATAGAGCTCCACGGCACTCAGTGCAACGCTCTCCCCCTGCACGAAGGTTGGGAGCCCCTTATCTCTCACGGCCAGCCACTGCATGACTGCAGTGAAAGGCAGCAGCACAGGGGATAACCTGGTAACACCTACACCTCCCCTCACCGCACCTCACCACATATTACCTCATACAGCTCCACGGCACTCAGTGCAACGCTCTCCCCCTGCACGAAGGCGGGGAGCCCCTCGTCCCCCACCGCCAGCCACGGCATGACTGCAGTGAATCCTGCAGATATCAGCTTTCGTCCCGATGCTGAGAAGTGCTCTCCAGCCACTGAGAAGGTGACACGTGTCCTGGTGGGGAGGAGAGGTGGGGACAGGAGCTATGTGACGGAAGACGCAAGGCGCGTCTTGCGTCTAGCGTCTAGACGCAGCGTCTAGACGCTAGACGCTTGGGTAAAAAAAACTCGGTCAGCCCGAAAAATAAAAATCGCGCGGCCGAAATTGAATTTCGCGATTTCGATGCGAAATTCAATTTCGCAACATTTGCACCCCTTCCCACCCATTTCGACCTTAGAAACAAGCCCCCCATGCAAAATTGATATCCCTTCAACCAAAATTGAACACAAAGTAGTAGTAGAGAGACGTAGTAGTAGCTATTTACTTCATGTTTGCTACTGCTAGAGAGACGTGGTTCCCTAACTATGTATGATGAGAAATGAGGATTTTTGTGAACTCTAAATATGGGGAAAAAGTTTTGGTACGGCGAAAATTTGACCCAAATGTGCCATATGTGCATGTCCCCCACCCTCCCATGGCCCTCAGAAGTTTTTTTTAGGCTGCCCGAACATTTGTTTTTAGGCCTGCCCGGGTTTTCGTCTAATATGCGTCTAACCTAGCCGGAAATGCGTCTAGCGTCTTAGACGCTGCGTCTAGACGCAACCGTCTAAGACGCTAGACGCGTCTTCCGTCACATAGGACAGGAGGAGCGGTGAGGAGGGGAGGGGCAAAGAGATGACACAGGAACTAGACGGACGAAGAAGTGGGGAACAAGGATGGAAATGAGAGGAAGGGGGGAAATCGAGGAGAGGGAGAACAAGAGCGGAGCCGCGAAGGAGAATGAGAGAAGAGGAAAAAAGAGAGGAGAAAGAAGTACTTCCTATCCCACACTCCAAGAATCCCGTACAATCCTGTGACTTGACTTGACCTCTCCCATACTCACTTTTGAGGCGCCTCAAAAGATGACTTGACCTCTCCCATACTCACTTTTGAGGCGCCTCAAAAGATGACTTGACCTCTCCCATACTCACTTTTGAGGCGCCTCAAAAGATGACTTGACCTCTCCCATACTCACTTTTGAGGCGCCTCAAAAGATGACTTGACCTCTCCCATACTCACCTTGCGATCCTGCAGTCAGGGCTGAAGCTCCCTATGAAGTGCCTCGTTACAAGGTCATACAGCCGCCACGCATCCCCGCCGCCCAGCTCCCCCTCGTCCGCAGCGCGCATGGGCGTGATGGGCGGGTGGTCTCCCTCGTCTTTCCCCGCCCTGGGCGGCGAGGGCCCGAGCTGCAGCAGAGATTGCACGTACTCCCCCCATATGGGATGCCATGACTGTATCGAAAGGGCTTCTTTATAGTCAAAGGAGGACGGGTAGGCTGTTGACTCCGTTCGAGGGTAGCTGGAAAGGAGAGGGGAGAGGGACAGGTGGGCAGATGGGTAGAGAAAGGGGACAGATGATAAGGGGCAAAGGGGTTTGTTGGTATGAGAGTGCACGTAAACGGTAAACCCCCTAATATGGGATGGCGTGACGGTATCGAAACGACATCTTTATAGTCAAAGGAGGAGGCGTAGGGAGTGGATTCGGTGCGAGGGTAGCTGGGAACGTAGCGGGGAGGGGGGAAAGGGGAGAATGGCGAAGAGGACAGAGAAGGTGAAGTCGGGATGCAAGGACGCTATTTTTAAGGCGCCTCAGAAGTTGCGATGCAAATGATGTCTTTAAAGAATTCTCAAAGAACACATGCGATCCAAAGGACGTCCTCTGCGAAAGAGAGTATTTATAGTCAAAAGAGGCACGGTAGGCTGCCGACTTGGTGCGAGGATAGCTGGAAAGTGCAGATGGGGAGGGCAGGTGGAGGATCGTTAGAAAAGAAGGAAGATGATATCGAAGAGTGGCAGAGGAGCTGGTGCATGCGGAGGAGCGGAACGAGGCAATGCGTCAGCTGACGGTGTGTGCGAAGCAGTGAAAGGAAGCAGTGCGTCAGCTAGTGGTGGATGCAGAGCAGCGGAAAGAGGCAGTGCGTCAGCTGGTGGTGCACGCAGAGCAGCGAAAAGAGGCAGTGCCTCAGCTGGTGGTGCATGCGGAGCAGCGGAAAGAGGCAATGCGTCAGCTGGTGTTGCATGCGGAGCAACGGGAGGAGGCAGTGCGTCACCTGGTGGTGCATGCGGAGCAGCGGGAGGAGGCAGTGCGTCAGCTGGTGGTGGATGTGGAGCAGCTGACGCACTGCCTCTTTCCGCTGCTCCGCATGCATGCACCACCAGCTGACGCACTACCTCTTTCCGCTGCCCCGCACGCACCACCAACTAACTGACGCACTACTTCCTTACGCTGCTTCGCACGCACCACCAGCTGACGCATTGCCTCGTTCCGCTCCTTTTCACACTCCCTCCCCTTCTCACCTGATGTAACCCTGAGTGTAAAGTCTCTCAGCGATCTGCATGGCGTGGTGCGGCCCCATGCCCAGCCCACTGGACGCAGCTTTCAGCATCTCCACCGTGTTCAGCCCTGTAGGTCGCCCCTTCCTCTCCTCCTTCATTGCAACACTCTTCACAACCGCAGCACCGCCTGCCGCCACATCCCTCTGAAAGAACTCTGCAACCTGCCAGTGAGTGGGATGGGGAGGAGAAGAGAGGGTAAGGGAAATGGTGAGTGTTCAACCCTGAAGGTTGCCAGTTCCTCTCCTCCTTCATTGCAACACTCTTCACAACTGCGGCCCCCGCCGCTGCAACATCCATCTGAAAAAACTCTGCAACCTGGCAGCAAGAGAAAGAGGGGAAACAGGAGAGTGTTCAGCCCTGTGGGCCGCCCCTTACTCTCCTCCTTCCCTACAACGCTCGTCACAGTGGCAGTGCTGCCTGCTCAGCTGCCACATCCCTCTGAAAGAGCTCTGCACCCTGCCAGCAAGCCGAGAGGGGAAAGGGGGGAGGAGGGAGGGTGCGGCAACCTCCGAAAGAACTCCGCAACCTCACTTCCTCTTTCCCCTCCTTACACCCCCCCTCCCTCCCCCCCAGAACCAGACCTCATCTCCTGGTCGAAGAGCCTGCTTTTGAGTCGACTTAGAAACAGCCCCCCTCCTCTCACCTCCTCTCACCTCCTCTCACCTCCGTGTCGAACAGCCCCCCTCCTCTCACCTCCGTGTCGAACAGCCGTCCCCGAGCAAGCCCATTGCAGCGCCAGCTGGCGGCCGTCCCTGTTTCAGTTAACAGCCCACCCTTAGCTCCCCCTCCATTCCCCCTCTTCCCTCACCACTCAACCCCTACTCTTTTCCCACTCCTCCTCCTCCACTCACCTTCTTGTCAAACAGTCGCCCCCGATTAAGTTTATTGCAGAGTTGACTTTTGAGTCGACTCAAGAGTCAAGACTCAGAAGTCAACTCTCGTCCTTCTCCACTCACCTTCGTGTCGAACAGCCGCCCCCAAGCAAGCCCACTGCAGTGCCAGCTGGTGGCCGCTCCTGAAGCAGACCCCCCTCCATTTTTCTCCACCAACCCCCCTGCACTGCTACACTACACCCACCCGCACTCCCCCCCACGCCTCCTCTCACCTCCTTGTCGAACAGCCGTCCACGAGCCCACTGCAGGGCCAGCTGGTGGCTAACACTGAAGCACATCTCACTTCCTCTCCTGTAACCCCCACTATCACCTCCCTACACCCCCCCACCCCCATCTTCCCCTCCTCTCACCTCCTTGTCGAACAGCCTCCCCGCGCCCACTGCAGCGCCAGCTGGCGGCCGTCAGTAAAGCACATCTCACTTCCTCCCTCTCCTCCTTGCAATGCCCCCCTTCCCGCCGCGCCTCCTCTCAACTCCTTGTCGAACAGCCGCCCCTGCGCCCACTGCAGGGCCAACTGGCGGCCGTCATTACAGCACACCTCACTTCTTCCCTCCCGAGCGGTCCTTGCACCCCGCCTCTCTCCCACGCCTCACCTCCTTGTCGAACAGTCTCCCCCGCGCCCACTGCAGCGCCAGCTGGCGGCCGTCGCGAACCACGATTGGCCGCACCGCCCAGAAGGGCTCCGAGACAAACGACGTGATGCGCTGGTGGCGGGCGACGCAGAAGCCGAGCGTGGGCGTCTGGCACGGACCGTACCTGCACGGGGGGGTCGGTGCAGGCATGGGAGCAGGAAAGGGGAGGGGGGGGGTTGTGATATGGTATGGAAACATCGTATGCGCTGGTGGTGCACCACACAGAAGCCGAGCGTGGGCGTCTGGCACAGACTGCACCTGCACGGGAGGTTTATACAGTGTGTGTGTGGGGGGATGGAGGGGGACATACGACAGAGGGAACCAGAACAGTAAGACGATGCACTGAACATGGAAGAAACTCATTTGAGGAGATACTCACTCGGCTATATATGCACTGAACAAGCCAAGGTCCTTATATAAAGCCACTCACGAGATGAGCGACGAGTCGAGGTTGCCGTATTTCCCTTGAAAGAAGCGCGTCTGGAACCGGGTGAACGCCACGCCCACTTTCAGGTCAATCTCCTGCCTCGCATCCACTGCCTTGGCCTCCGCCTCGTTGGGCGGCCCCAGCCGAGCCATCGCCTGCCGAATGTCCTTCTCGCCTATCGCTGAGAATTTAGCTCGGAACACATTCTGTGGCGACCTCATGCTGGGCTGGGTGTGGGCCATCACTGGTGGTGGGGGAGGGTAGGATATTTGGGCCGGAAAGTGGGAAGAGGAAAGAAGGGGGTTTGCAGAGGGAACTTGCATATATTGGGTTATGGTCGATCTCCTGCCTCACATCCACCACCTTGGCTTCTGCCTCGTTGGGCGCCCCCCCAGCCGTGCCATCGCCTGCCGAATGTCCTTCTCTCCTATGGCTGAAAATTTAGCTCGGAAGACGTTCTGTGGCGACCGCATGCTGGGCTGGGTGTGGGCCATCACTGCAGGCACACAAAGGAGGGATAGGATAGGATAGGATAGGATAAGATAGGTAGGATAGGATAGGATAGGATAGGATAGGATAGGACAGGATAGGATAGGATAGGATAGGATCGGATAGGATAGGATAGGATCGGATAAGATAGGTAGTATAGGATAGGATAGGATAGGACAGGATAGGATAGGATAGGATAGGATCGGATAGGATAGGATAGGATAGGATAGGATCGGATCGGATAAGATAGGTAGGATAGGATAGGATAGGATAGGATAGGATAGGATAGGATAGGATAGGATAGGATAGGAAAGGACAGGATAGGATAGGATAGGATAGGATCGGATAGGATAGGATAGGATAGGTTAGGGATTGGAGGCAGTGGGTTGGGTCGACGTAAGGATGAGAGGAGGAGAGAAAGTAAGAGCCATGGTCCCATTCGGTCTCCTTCCTTGCATCCACTTTCTTTGCTTCCGCCTCGTTGGGCGCCCCCCCCAGCCGAGCCATCGCCTGCCGAATGTCCTTCTCTCCTATCGCTGAAAACTTGGCTCTACACACGTTTTGAGGGGACCTTATACTGGGCTGAGAGAGTGCCATCACTGGTGGAAGGGGAGATTTGAAAACCCCCAGATTGAGGAGAAGTAAGGATGAGATGAAAACGGGGAGGAAGGTGTCGAAAACACCTGGTCCCATTTCCTGCATCGCATCCACCGCCTTGACCTCCGCTTCAATAGGAACCCTCAGTCAAACCATCGCCTGCCGAATGTCCTTCTCCTCTCCTATATCGCTGAAATTGGCTTGGTATACGTTCTGTGGGGATTGCATGATGGGCTGTGCGCGTGCCATCACTTGTTGTGGGGAATCGTGATTAAAAATCCCGGGTTGGGGCGAAGCGGAGATGAGACGAGACGTGACGAAAGGAGACGAGAGGAGACGAGAAGAGAAGAGACAAGACGAGAGGAGAGGAGAGGAGAGGAGAGGCGACGAGACGAGAGGAGAGTGTTAGTGTTAGCCTTCAATCTCACACTTTGTACTTTGTATTTTCTATATCCTAGAATAGTGTAGTTTGCACATTGTGTTTGGTTGGGTGTACACCTACATCCCAACCAAACCCAAATGTAATCTCCAAGCAATCTCCAACCCACCAATTGGAGATTGCCTTGGGATTACCCCTAATCCCTAGGATTGCCCCCGATTCTCTTCCCCATCCATTCCCTCCCCTTCTTGGATGTATTTAAAGAGCTTCAAGCTCATTACTAATGCATCGCTTCTAAGCCTAAGTTCTAAGATGGTATCAGAGCTGTTGTGCAGCAAATATGTCCCAGAGGGTAGATTCTCACCTGTGGTCTTAGAGGTTGTGGGTTCAATTCTCAGAAGCTGCAGGTTCCATTCTCATTATGCTCCACATTACATGTCCACACTCTACCACACTCCACCACAGTGAAGTGTGGTCACAGTTGGCATTGCCACCTGTCCACTCATCCCACACTCACCTTGCTGGCCTCTATGGTGTGCCATATGCTGTCATGTGGGCTGTTGTTCCAGCCTGGCCCACATGTGCAACATGTGGCCTCACTTGCTAGCTTGGCAAGGTTGGCTAGCCTAGCCCTCAGCATTGAGGTGCTGCAGCTAGCCTCAAGAGTTCAGCCACATATATGTGGCTTCCCACTTCACTAGGGATCATCCTTAACAAGGACCTTGCTCTAGTCTTTAAGACTTGTACCATTTTCTTGCTAAGGAGATTTCTTCTTCCTATCGTGCCCTAAGTTCACCGATCCACTTTCTTCAAGATCCTTTCAAACCGCACACGCGGATTGTGATCCTCTTATCTCTGCGTATGCTAGTCCCGCAAACCTCGGCGTAACCGCCTTCAATCTCGTCGCCGTTGACTCGCGACATTCGTGGGCGGAAATTCTTCCGCACCACTTTCCCGTCACTCTCGACGGCATCTACTAACTCACTGGTAAGCGCATCGTCGGCGTTTTAACCTATCGCTCGTTCTCGTCGAACATCATCGCGTCATTCCTTCTCCTCGTCGGGCTGTCGCCCGTCGCCCTGCAGCTTCTCGTCGGGCCGCCGCCCGTCGCCCTGTAGCTTCTCGTCGGGCCGCCGCCCGTCGCCCTGCAGCTTCACCTTCGGGCTGCCGCCCGTCGCTCCGCATCTGCACTCCTACCCCCATCCCCCTCCCTTTCCCGCAGCTGAACATGTGCAGCAGCGCAGCCGAGCAGCAGCGTAGCCGCGAACTATGTTGGAAAAGTCGCGCCCAGCGCATTATACACAAGCGTATATACGCTTGCGTATAGTGCGTTATGCGCTTCGTGAGTGACTTTGAAAGTCGCAGAAAGTACGCTGCCCGGGCAGCAAAAGGTTTTTACCGGGCAGACGAAAAAACCTTACATTCTCAACTACTCTAAGCAAGCAACATGCATCTCTCCTACCCCACCCCCTAGCAACAGGCTCGGGGTAGGGTAGGAGAGATGCATTCTCAACTACTCTAAGCAAGCAACATGCAACTCCTCTACTTTTACTCATCCTCCAGCTCATCCTCCTCCCCCTCCTCCTCATCCTCCTCCAGAACCTCGTTGTACCCTTCCGGCAGGGAGGCCTCAGGGATGTTCCCCGGGAGAACCGTCACCCCCTCAGCCCCCTTGTGCCAGTTGCGCACAATGTTCCAATTGTGCGCAACATACACGAGGTCCCGACACTTCTCGGACCCCAACCTGTTGCGCTTGGCAGTGTGGATCGATTCCCACACTGCCCAGTTCCTCTCACACGCCGATGCGGACACTGGCTGAGAGAGAACGCGGCAAGCGAGCGTTGTTAGCTCGGGGTGCTCCGTCCCGTGCCACGTCCACCACTGGACGGCCGTCTTCTTACCGGCCTTCACGAGCTCACGGTCAGAGATGGCGTCGGGTAGGCCGAAGCTCCCCTGAAGGGTGTTGAATGCCGTCAGGCCGTCCTGGATGACGTGGGATGCGCGCAGCTCCTCGCCCTCCTTGCGCGTGACGGTCACCTCCGTGCGTTCACTGCTGGACAGCACCAATCCCGCCTCCTCCTCCTCCAACTTCGCATTGATGTCTTCCGTGAGCTGCAGCATCAGATCGTACATCCTACCCATCATGCCCTTGGCCGTCGAGTCGGTCTTGCGCATGACGACAAAGGGGATCTTCAGGAGGGCGACGAAGAACTCCGCACCTTTCCACCACACGGCATCCATGATCATGGTTGCGAAGGGCTCGACCAGCGGCTTCCTCCCCTTCGCCCAAGCCTGCCACTCCGGGCTCAGCACCATCTGCGTCAATGCACTCCGCACCTCGCAAAGCCGCTGCACCGCGATGAATTGCGTGCCAAATCTGGTGCCCGCCGGCTTCAGCACCTGCTTCCCCTTCCCTCCCTTCACCTGCGGGCTTCGCATGTAACCTTTGGTGAAATGGTGGGCACGCACAAAGGTAATAATCACCCCCGCCTTAGCCACAATGTCCTTCGCCCAATCCATTTCACCAATGTCCTCCATGAGCAGATCCATGACGTGAGTAGCGCACGGCACATGCTCAATGTGAGGATACTCAAGCATGAGTTCCCTACATGCAGCCGCATAATTGCTGCCCCCATCCATGCATAACGCAACTATGTTGGCGGGCCCCACCTTCTCAATGATCGGGCGCAAAACGGATGCAATGTAACCTCCCGTCTTTGTCTCCAACTTACAGTCGATGGTTTCGGTGAACACTGAACCGGAATCGTTGATGAGCAGGATGTTGGCTTGGGGACGACCACTTTTGTCCGTCATCATGTCCGAGCCTATCGTCACGCCATCCCGCTTCCAGCTCGCAGTGATGGGAGCGAGCCCCCTCTCGATCTTTTCGCGGCAGCGCGCAAGGCCGGCGCCACCAACATACCGCCGCTTCGGGGGAACGTAGCCATGGCCCGCGTCCGTGATGCAGCGCACAGCGTTGCGCCAGAGAGGGTGATCGGCGAGATGCTCCGGGAGGTGAAGTGCCGCCCACATGAGGCGGATGGCGTCGTCTGCCGATTCCTTCGCACACGACGCCCCTTCCCCGTAGAAGTCTTCGATGCACTGCTTCTAAGCTCCACCCGCACACGCCTCGATCGCCATCTCCTCCGCCTTCTTCTTCCCTTCCCTGCGGGCGTGTTTGCCTTCGTACAATTCGCGGACGGCGCCGCGGTCAGCAGAAGGGATAGGCGCCTTGCAACGACGGACGTCCTTCTGTTTCAGCCCTTTCCAGCACGTGATGTGTTGCGCGCAACGGAAGGCGCCCCCTACGAACTTAAGCTTGCAGTGCCGGCATATGCGGAGAGTACGCTCAGGACCATTCGAGGTACCTTCGGTAGAGGTAAGGAAATGCTTAAAAATAACATGGGTGTTCACAGGAACATCCTCGTCGTCCGCCATGGTCGCGTCATTCGAAACACTAGGAGCCTCACTAGTGGCACTTGCGGGAGTACCAGAAGGAGTCGACATCAAATGCAGGTGAGCGGGAGTGTTGAGAGAGAATGAACGAGGAGAGAGATAATACAGATGACGGGAATGAGAGCTTACCTTTTAGTCCAGGATATGGTTGAACCACCTACGCTGGTTGAAGACATTCGTGTTTGTGTGTTGGAGTCGCGCGATAGCATAGGGTGCAGTGCGGTTCAATTTTTCCCACGTCCCCACATTTTGACAGGTGTGGGTGACAATGTGGTTGGGACGTGCGTACAAATTGGGGTGGGACGTGCGTACATTTTGAGTCGCGTCGCACATTCGCAATTCGTGCGCGACTATTGAAATCTGGTTTTTTTCGGGTCAGCCCGAACTTTCGCCATCGAATATACGTACGACTTGCGTACACCGTATATTCGTAAACGACTATACGGAGTGCGCTTATGGTTTCTGGCGACTTTTCCAACATAGGCCGTGAAGTCGAGCAGCCGTGTAGCCGCGAAGCCGAGCAGCAGCGCAGCCGAGAAGCAGAGGGTGGTGTGTGGGGGGGTGTGTGGGAATAGGATTAGTAGGTAGTTGACACTAAATTGGCGTTTCAGTCGAATTCTCCTTCAGAAACCCTAAACCTCAAAATTCTCTTTCGTAAACCCTAAACCTCCGGTTCTTCAAAATCTCCTTCGGAAACCCCAAACCTCAAGTTCCTATCGTTGACTCAAGAGCGGCGCTCCGCGCGACACCCTAAGGGTTCTCCACCATGGCCAACCCCATCACCCCACTCCGTCTTGACGCCGATGGCTCTAGCTCCAACTTCAAGGCATGGAGCTACGGGGTTGACAAGCACCTGCTGAGCTGTGACGTGCAGGGATTGGACCTCAAGGATGTCCTCCTCAACCGTGGCAAGGGAAAACAACCCCTTCTCCCTCGCGAGCCGACCGAATCTGCTAGTGAGGCTGACACAAAGGCATATGAGGAAGCCGTTGAGAAGTACCGGAAGTGGGAGAAGGCCGATGCTGCAATTTTCAGCGTCTTCATCGCCTCCACCCCTCCAGAACTTGTCAACACGTTCCATAACTACCCTACCTCCAACGCCATCTTGAAGTATCTCCAGGATCGGTTCATGAATAAGACTGCAGTCGGAGTTGCCATCCTCATCCCCAGCATGTTCCAAGTCTGCCTTGAGGATTGCTCGGGAATGGCCGACTACATTGCCAAGGTTCAGACCATTCATGGCGAACTCAAGGAGCTGGGTATAGTCTTCTCCGATCAGGCCCCTGCAGCAGCTCTTCTCGTTGGTCTCACCATAACCTATGAAATCACAAGGAAGATGCTCCTCACGCTGACTGCGGAAGACCTCACTTCTGCCAAGGTCTCCACCGCACTCCTCTCTGCCGAGAAAGACTCCACGGCTCAGGCCAAGGCTTACGCCATCCGTGCTCCCATGCCTCAAGCCAGTGTCGCATCGGCCCCTGCCTCGGCGCCCCTCCAGCGCAACCGCTTCCCACCATGTACCTACATCGTCCAGTATGGCAACCGCAAGGGACAAGTGTGTGGTGGCACTAACCACCCCCTCGCTACGTGTTTCAAGAAGAAAGACGACGAATGGTACGCCATCCACGCCATAGACAAGAGGCCACCGAACTGGATGCGTGCGCGTAAGGCCAACCAGGTTGAGGTCCAGGACCCCGCTTCGGCTAGTGCTACTGATAGTGCTCCTGCTGATGCCCGTATCAACCTGTTGTTCCCTGGCACTGCCATGATTAATGAAGCTTCCTCCCAGTACCTCGGCTCATCACAAGCACCACAATACATAGAGTTCACACTCGACAGCGGCGCCACACACACTGTACTCAAGGAGACACTCTCCTTCAAACCCTACGCAACACCCATCCCTCTCATAGGAGCTGACTCAAGCTTCACCACTCATGCCAAGGGTTCATCCACAGTCCCGTGCCCCGCCTTCCCTTCCAGCACTGTCACTGGAATGTGCGTGCCTTCACTCCGCCACAATCTCGTGGCCCAAACAGAAATTCGAGAAGCTGGACTACGCACCATCTTCTGGGAGAACGAGAACTATGGTGATATCCTCGACCCACTCACCAACAAGGTCTTGACTCGTTTCACCCTCAACAGCAGCGGCCTTTACACGCTGCAAGTACCCATCCCACAGGTGTCAACCACCCAAACAGCAGCGACTACCTCACCATGCTCGTGCCGCAGTTTCTCCAACCCGACCATACTCTACCACCATCGGCTCGGGCACCCAAACTTCCGCACACTTGCTGACATGGCCTCCAAGAAACTTCTACTCGGCCTGCCAGCCTCACTTCCTCCACCACCGGACTCCCCCGCTCCCACGTGCCTTGACTGGACCAAGAGCAAACTGCGTCAACAGCCCCACCCGGCCTCACCCTCTGTTGCAGCAGGACCATTGGACCTGGTACACCTGGACGTCTGGGGCCCTGCCCCTGTTCCCGCACGAGGTGGTTATCGCTACTTCCTTGTTATCGTCGATGACCACTCTCGCTACGTCTCTGTTCACCTCCTCCACACTAAGGTTGCGGTTTCAGAGGTCCTCATGGCGTGGGTTAAACAGGCACAGACCGCCTTTGACCGCAAAGTCAAGCGCCTCCACTCAGATGGTGGTGGTGAGTTTTGCAACGACAAGCTCAAAGCCTTCTGCTCTTCAGAAGGCATCCAGCAAAACTTCACCCTCCCTGACAGCCCGCAGCAGAACGGCATAGCTGAGAGCCGCAACCACACCCTGATGCAGATCACTCGGTGCCTCCTCAGCCACTCCAACGCTCCACACTCTCTCTGGGGGTACGCTCTCTACCACGCCGCCCTCCTCTACAACCTTTACCCCCACCCGCATCTTCCCGAGACCACTCCAACCACACTCTGGCTCGGGAAAACGCCCACTGCTCGCTCTCTTCGTGTTTGGGGGTGCACCGCCTATGTCGTCCTCAACCCTCAGGCTCGACGACAGCACGGCGGCAAGCTCGGTCCCAAGACCCAGACGTGCATCTACCTCGGGCACAACGCTGACTCGCCTGACTACCTCTTCCTCAATCCCTCCACTCAGCAGTTGGTCCGGAGCCGCGACATTGTCTTTGATGAGACCCGCCCATTCTACTCCACTTCGGGACGGGACCCTCTCCCTGACCCACCCTCCCTCGTGTGGGCAAACTTTGATGCGCCTCCTGACCTCTCGCCTGCTCCGGCCCCTTCACCCCCTACCCCTCCTGCCACCGCACCGTCCCCCTCTGCGGTCTCTGACCCGCCCTCACCGGTGTCTTCGGCAGCTGCTCCTCCATCCCCCTCACTTCCCACTCCGCCGACTGTGCAGCCACCTCCGAGCGCACCTATCACCTACTATCGGCGGTCCCACCCTCCGGCCCCACCTCCTCCCCCGGTTCCCCCCACCACAGAGGAACCCGCTCTCCCACAGTCGCCCGAGCTAATCACGTACCACCGGCGGCCCATTCCCCCGCCCAAGCCTCCTAAGTCAACCCCTCCGACACCGCCTGCCCCACCCTCTTCTCCGGTGGCTCATGGCACTCGTTCGCATGGCGCGGCTCTTCCACTAGCGCTGGTTCTTCGATACACGGCGATCACACCGCCTCCTCCTGCTGGGGGGAATGTGCCCTCTACCCTTCTGGAAGACAGGCATGAGGAGCTGTGTGATCTTCATGCAGTCATTCCTCAGCTCTCGCACATCTTCCCCGACATCACTGACTCACCCTCCTTCAACTTCGCGGAGAACCAGACCATTTCTATCCCTCTCACCGTCCAAGAGGCTCTCTCAGGCCCTCATGCTCCCGAATGGCGTGGTGCCATGGAAGCGGAGATTGCACCATTCACCCGCAACCACTCTTTCAACGCGAGACTCCACCTCCAGGAGTCAACATCGTCGGGGGCAAGTGGTTGTTCCGTGTAAAACAGCTCCCAGACGAGGCCCCGGTGTTCAAAGCGCGTTACATAGCCAAGGGCTTCACCCAGCAGAGTACCGCGACTTCTTCCTAACCTTCTCCCCCACATCCAAACCTCCCACCATTCGTACGCTCGTGGATGTCGCAGCTCGAGAAGACTTTGAGATCAAATCCATGGATGCCTCATCCGCCTTCCTACAAAGACGTCTCAAGGAGAGAGTGTTCATAGACAGACCAGAAGGCTTCCTAGAAGAATTCCCTCCCAACACTGTCTGGAAGCTGAATCGCCCCGTCTAGGGATGAGCAAGTGGCGAACACGAACGTGTTCGTGTTCGCCCCTACACGAACACCTTCGTTTGCCGAACCGAACACTGTTCGGTTCGGCGAACACTTTGAGCAAAAAATGGTGTTCGCCGTTCGCCTGTGAAGGCGTGTTCGGGCGAACCTCGAACACTGTTCGTGTTCGTCGCGGGCAAATTGCAGCAGCGGCCCGAACACGAACGTGTTCGGGCGAACATCGAACACTGTTCGGCGAACATTTTAAGCCAAAAAAAAATACCTGTTCGGTTCGCCTCGAACACGTTCGAGGCGAACCGAACAGGTGTTCGTGTTTTTGCTCAACCCTAGCCCCGTCTACGACCTTAAGCAAGCCTCTCGCGAATGGCACAACAAGGTGAAAGAAGTCCTCCTCTCCCTGGACTTCCACCCTTCAACTGCTGATCCGACTCTCTTCATCCGCCATCATTCTGAGCCATTCTACATCCTGGTCTATGTGGATGATTTCATCCTCGTTGCCAAGGACTCGGCCCAGATGACCTCTGTCCGGGCAGCCATGAGCAAGGCTCTCCAGATGAAAGACCTCGGTGACCTCAAGCACTACCTGGGGATGGAGATCACTCGTGATCGCCAGGCTCGCACCATTTCACTCTCCCAGGATTTCTACATCGACAATGTGCTCAAGCCGTTTGAGATGGAGCTGTGCACACCTGTTGCCACCCCGCTGCCGCTGCAACACCTCCTCACTGCTCCAGCTGTACCCACACCAGAGGCCTGCTCTGAGCCATACCCGGAGCTTGTTGGGTCCCTCATGTACGCCATGATGTGCACCCGACCGGACTTGGCCTGTCCTGTCAGTGTCCTCTCTCGCTACGTGGCCCCTGGACGCTTCACTGATCTTCACTTGAAGGCGGCGAAGCGGGTGCTGCGCTATCTTCAGGGCACCAAGTCTCACGTTCTCACACTCGGTGGGCTCTCCCCTCCTCGCCTGGAAGGTTACACCGACTCCTCCTGGGCTGATGACCAGACCGACCGACGCTCCTCTCAGGGGTACTTCTTCACCCTTGGGAGCGGAATTGTCAGTTGACGCTCCACCAGGTCGTCTGCAGTCTCCCTCTCCTCCTGTGAGGCAGAGCTCTACGCAGGCACCATGGCTGCTCAGGAGGCCCGTTGGCTCACCTTCCTACTCCAGGAGCTTGGTTTCCCACAGTCCGCCCCCACCCTCTGGTGTGACAACCACAATACCATCCACATCTCTCAAGACCCTGTGTATCACACCCACACCAAGCATATTGAACTTCGGCACTTCTTCATCCGTGACCTTGTCCAACAGGAGCAGCTGGAAGTGGAATAAGTTGCATCTGACTGCAACCTGGCTGATCTGTTCACCAAGCCCCTTGGGAAAGTTCCCCACCACCGTCTCCTAGGCGCCATGGGGCTCTGTGCACCACCCTCTCTACCATGAGTCCGATTGACGCCTATGGGGGGGGGTTAGTGTTAGCCTTCAATCTCACACTTTGTACTTTGTATTTTCTATATCCTAGAATAGTGTAGTTTGCACATTGTGTTTGGTTGGGTGTACACCTACATCCCAACCAAACCCAAATGTAATCTCCAAGCAATCTCCAACCCACCAATTGGAGATTGCCTTGGGATTACCCCTAATCCCTAGGATTGCCCCCGATTCCCTTCCCCATCCATTCCCTCCCCTTCTTGGATGTATTTAAAGAGCTTCGAGCTCATTACTAATGCATCGCTTCTAAGCCTAAGTTCTAAGAGAGAGGAGAGGTGAGGAGAGGAGAGGAGAGGAGAGGAGACGAGAGGAGAGGAGACGAGAGGAGAGGAGGGGAGAGGAGAGGAGAGGAGAGGAGAGGAGAGGAGACGAGACGAGACGAGATGAGAAGAGAAGAAGCATCACTGCAGTGGATTGGGATTGCAAGAAGAGGGCCAGGGAAGAGACGGGAGTGAAAGAAATGAGACTTTACCACCACCGCAAGGGAGATGTGTGCAAGAGGGATGACAGCGAGAGGGCACGTGACTTGGGGCAAGATACGATGCTTTCAGAAGCAGATGTCTTCAGAACCTCACCCACCCATATTCAAAGCAGATGTTCTCGCCCTCTCTATCGCAGTCCAGCCACAGCATGAGGCATGAGGGTGTAAGACGAGACACGAGTAGACCACTTAATACATACGAAAGCACATCTCACATTGAAGCAGGCATGCATAGATCTCCCACCTTCGAAGCAGATGTTCTCGCCCTCCCTATCGCAGTCGAGCCACAGCACGAGTGCATCACACCCCTTGGCCTCTGTTTGTAGATGCTTGCACACATGCGCCTGCACCGCATTGCACATCAACCTCGCAATACCGCACAGCATGCCGGGAAGAAACGCACAGCAGAGAGCAAGGGCAGGAGGATTTTGCATAAAGAGGCACATCCAAACGGAAGTACAGATTTTGAGTCATCACCAAAAGATCACGACGGATGGGTGTGAATAAAAACGCTGACTCTTGATTCGACTCATAAGTCAACTCATCTCCACAATCTCATGACGGATGGGTATAGATGCATAGATAGACAAAAGGCCTGGTTTGATAGAAGGCACAACGGTTGCACTCAGTGGGGACGAGTGCAAGTGAGAAGACATGCATACAGCACATGAACTAAACCATAGACTCGATGTACCTTGGATCTAGGTTGGCCACAATGCAACTTCAATTTGAGATCGGTATTGGAGCTACAGTTACCGCACCTTGGGATTCATTTTGGGTGTTGAGTGGGCAAGAAAAGTCTATATTCGAGGCGCTTCACAAAACAAACTAAAATTCTTGGTTCTTTATTTCTTCTACCAACTCCTGCATAAGACAACAAAGAAAGAAAATTAACGTGGAGGACATGCGCATCATATGTAAGCAACTTCTTACTGCGATTCTGCCTTCGGCAGTTTGTCTTGCTTGCACTTCTTTCTCAAGAATTCCATCTCCACCTACAATGTACGTTATACTTAGTTGTAACAATGATAGAATTAGTTTCACAGTACTTCACAAATTTCAATGCATACCAGCAGTGAGTTTCAGTTTATGAGACTCGCCAGCAGCAGTTAGGTATGTCTTTAGGTCATTCACCTGATTACAATAAATATGATTCTCTTTTGCAGTTGTATAGATATATTTAACCTTGATGAATGACCTGAAGACATACCTAACTGCTGTTGGCGAGTCTTATAAATTGAAACTCACTGCTGGTATGCATTGAAATTTGAGAAGCATTGTGAAAATAGTTCAGCATCGTTACAACTAAGTATTACGTACATTGCAGGTGCAGATAGAGCTTGGAAAAGAACTGCAAGCATGACAAATTGCCGAAGACGGAATCGCAGTAAGAAATTACTTACATAAGATGCGCATGTCCTCCACGTTAAATTTCTTTCTTTATTGTCTTGTGCAGGAGTTGGTAGAAGAACTGAACACTCGCAAGTCTGTATTCCTAGTAAGGCTTGGCTGTGCCGCACATCGGGTAGGCTTAGGCTCGAGCGCTACAGTGGCCTCACCTTGAGGTTAGACTCTGTCTTGTGGTGGGGGCAGTGAAGAGTGGGCTTTTGAAAAAACTCAAAAGAGGCTGAAGAATAACTGCTGCACCTCTGCCGCACCTCTGCTGCGCCTCTGCCGCGCCGTAGGACTGGACTCATGCTTGCCACTACCTTCGAAAGGGCTTATGCTCAGCACTTCAAATGCTGCACTTGGGGTTGGATTTACTGCATCTCCTAAGAGAGCGCCTGGATTCAAAATGAGACGCACGTTGGACTCCGTCTTGACGGTGGGGGCAGTGAAGGAGTGATGCTGGGTCTAGTTTTGAGGCGCCTCAAAACCAAATGCGACGCACCTTGGGGTTGGACTCCGTCTTAACGGTGGGGGCAGTGAAAAGTGATGCTGGGTCTGTGGCATCCCAGCTCTGGTAGCTGGGAGGGAAGTCAATGCTGGGGGGGGGGGAGGGGTCGGGGGAGGGAGGGGGTGGGGGAATGAGGGGCCAGGGGAAGGGAAAGGATGGGAGAAGTGGCACGACAGCACCTTGGGGTTGGACTCTGTGATTCGGTCTTGAAGGTGGGGGCAGTGAAGAGTGATGCCGGGTCTGTGGCATCCCAGCTCTGATAGCTGGGAGGGAAGTCTATGCTAGGGAGGGGGGGAGAAGAACGGTCGGGGGGAGGAGTGAAAGTAGGGTGGGCGAGGGGGATGCGTGCAGCGAGGGGAAAATTCAGTCTGTGGCATCCCAGATCTGGTAGCTGGGGGAAGTCGATGCTGACAGGGGGGGAGGGGTGGGGGGGAAAGTGGCGTAAGGGAGAAGGAGAGGACGCGATGCTTAGGTGCACACGGCAGGGCAAGCCTAAGTCAGGGACGTCCCAACTGTGGTAACTGGGGGGGAAGTCAACGCTGGGAGGAGGTCAATGCTGGGAGGAGGTCAATGCTGGGAGGAGGTCAATGCTGGGAGGAGGTCAATGCTGGGAGGAGGTCAATGCTGGGAGGAGGTCAACGCTGGGAGGAGGTCAACGCTGGGAGGAGGTCAATGCTGGGAGGAGGTCAATGCTGGGAGGAGGTCAATGCTGGGAGGAGGTCAATGCTGGGAGGAGGTCAATGCTGGGAGGAGGTCAACGCTGGGAGGAGGTCAACGCTGGGAGGAGGTCAATGCTGTGAGGAGGTCAATGCTGGGAGGAGGTCAATGCTGGGAGGAGGTCAATGCTGGGAGGAGGTCAATGCTGGGAGGAGGTCAATGCTGGGAGGAGGTCAATGCTGGGAGGAGGTCAATGCTGGGAGGAGGTCAATGCTGGGAGGAGGTCAATGCTGGGAGGAGGTCAATGCTGGGAGGAGGTCAATGCTGGGAGGAGGTCAATGCTGGGAGAGAGAGGCCAACGCAGGGGAAACGGGTTGGAGAAGGGGAGCACATGGCTAGTGGAATGGAAACTAGCTGTAGAATGATCTGAAGGCCGCTTGCGTGCGTATATTGAAGGAAAACCTGTGTGCGTGTGTGGTGTGAGGAGAGAAGACTATATCAAACCCACCTGAGCATGTGGTCAATGACAGACGTGACTCTGAAGCGAGATGATGCGTGCTTATACCACGCTACCCCTGTCTGAGTGCATCTGTGTTGCGTGCGTGTGTGACAATGTCGAGCCCACCTGAGCACGTGGCCAATGACAGATGTGACTCTAAAGCGAGCCGGGCCTCCTCGGAAGTCACCGTTGAACTCGTGCACGTCCAGCCAGGAGCGACGAGAGGCCATCTGGGGGAGAGGAGGGTGAGGGGAGTGCAGGAAGGAACACAATGCCCATGTAAATGCAGCTCGGACATGTGCATTGTCGCCTTTGAGAGTTCTCAAAAGTCAACTCGGACATGTGCATCGTGCTGGCAGCCCAGCACAGGGGGCTGGGGCTCCTCTGAAATCACCATTGAACGACGAGAGGCCATCTGGGAGATGAGGAGGGGAGCGCAGAGAAAGAACACAAGAGCACAATGCCCCTGTGAGTACAGCTCGGGCATGTGCATTGTGCTCTTGTGCAGCACAGCACAGCACATCCTCGAAAGGCACCGTTGAACTCGTGCACGCCCAGCCAGGAGCGACGGGAAGCCATCTGGGAGAGAGGAGGATGAAGGGAGGGGAGGAGAAGGGGGAGGCAGAGGGAGTGTGATGAATGGAGCTCGGGCATGTGCGGTGCGGTGTGCCCCAGTCCGCGCAGTGAGCAGGCTCTCCTCTGACATCAGCGTTGAACTCGTGCACGCCCAGCCAGGAGCGCCCACGAGAGGCCATCTGAGGAAGTGGAGTGGAGGGGGGGGGAGGGGAGACGAGCGAGGGGAAAACGGGGGACCGTAAGGGCGAGGCATGGCATTAGACCAGGGACGTGCACGCCCAGCGACGTGCACGCCCAGCGGGAAGGGGGAGGGGGAGGGGACAAGAGGGGAGGGGACAAGAGGAGAGGCGTGAGCGGACAAGAAACACTTTTAATCCGCCAGCCAGCGACTCTGGTTCATTTCACATGTGGAGACAAGTGAATGCGACATGCAAGCATCGTCCTTTAAGTCGAATCATAACACTGCTCAATAGGATGGGGCACGTTTGTGCTCCTCCTCACCTGCCCGTGCGACATGACTTGAGCGATGGTGAGCGCGATGCTGGGCTTCTCTGCCACCTGGCAGGCGGGGATTGGACGGATTCAGGCGGATAAGGTGAGAGGGATGGGAAGGCAGTGGTGGTGAGAGTGTTTTGGGTGCGGGATGAGGCGATGAGCCGTTGCAGGGGTGAGGCGATGAGCGGTTGCAGGGTTGAGGTGATAAGCGGTTGCAGGGGTGAGGTGATAAGCGGTTGCAGGGGTGAGGTGACAAGCGGTTGCAGGGGTGAGGTGATAAGCGGTTGCAGGGGTGAGGTGATAAGCGGTTGCAGGGGTGAGGTGATAAGCGGTTGCAGGGGTGAGGTGATAAGCGGTTGCAGGCGTGAGGGGTTGAGTGGAAGAGAGGTCGAGGAGATGAGGGGAAGAGGGGAGGTGTCAAGGGAGTGAGGGCGTGAGGTGGTGAGGGAATCAATGGAATGATTGGATGAGTGAACGAGAGGACAGGGGTCGCAGGTCGGCTTAAGGTGCTCAAGACGTTGGCGAAGGAGGGGAGATCCAAGGACTAGAAGACGTCTCTGAATAGATTCGGCCGTCCCGGCCAGTCTGAGTGAGGGATTCGACCGCGGCGTTCAGCTGAATCAAGGTTGCTTTTCAAACTTCTCATAAACAGCCTTGTTTAATGCACCGTTCGTACACAAAGCGAGCGAGATGGCTCGTACCATGAGAACGAGCTGCGGCGCCATCTTGTGTAAGCTCCGAAGCTTCTCAGGAAACGAGTGAGGCGACGCGTGTCGAGAGTACTACGAGTGAATGGAGTCGCGTGAGGTCTCCGGGTGAGACGAAGGCGTAAGACTACGAGTGAGCGAGGTCGCGTCGGGACTACAGTTGAGTGGGGTCGTGAGTCCGGACTACAAACGCAGCGCTCGGCTTCAAGACGTCTCAACAGCAGGACTCAAAACTAGTCAACACCGGGCTCACGCGAAGCGCCTTCGGCGACTGTACCTCTGAGTCGACTCAAAAGTCAGGTCAACTCAGAAGGCGGCTGTACCTATGTAACATCCTAGCTGCGTATCGCGTTTCCCCCTAACTAGCACCCGAACCGCTTTCTGGTGGCTGTTTCTCGGTCGTGTGCCACGTGTCTCCACCTGGCAGCACATTTGCATGCCTGCGAATTTCTAAACATTTTGCTTGTGCAAGCTTTGGTCAAAGAAATAGGGAAAAGATCAGAAAGGGCCCCAGAGTAGCAGTAAGGGCGTGGAAAAACGCCGCACCTAAAAATCCGGCCACTAGCCAAATGGCCGACTTTGCGAAAGTAACCCGTTTGAGAAAATCGAAGACGCTCGCGACCGTCTTTGTTTTCTCCAATAAAAAACGAAATTGATGGCCATTTTGAAAGTCGACTCATATCCGACACCATGTCGACTCGTATCCGACACCATGTCGACTCCAATTCGGCCAAGTAGTCGACGCCGTGAGCGACTGTCACGTATGACGTCGCACAGTCTCGCAGAGCAATTAAAATTTTTATCCTGTCCAATCAGAGTTTTCGCCGTCAAATGTATGACCCCGTCGCACATACGTTCCTACTGAAGCAACTGCAAATTTTATAACTTTTTGAAACTGGCCTGATATTCGGCCCTCAAACCTGTAAAGTTTGCAAATCTGAAAATAGTGGCTGTAAATGTGACGACACGAAGTCGACCAATCCGTCGACTCTCGCGAAAGAAATGTCAACCAGATGGTCGACGCAAAACCGGCCAAAAGCAGGTTTTGCAAATTTGTGGGGACTTTACACGCCCTAAAGTCGCAAACTTGGAGCCTTGTGAGTCGCGCCCCCGAACACCCCAGCCGAACTCGGTCGACGGAGCCGATTTGCCAGTGTCGTCGAGGGGGGTCGCCGGAGCCGAGAATGACGAGGCGGGCGACTGACGCGCGTGCGGGCCTGCCAGCCTGGCCCAGGGCTGGGCCGACCGCACGACCGCCGCCCCGTAGCCCCGCTCCGAAAGTGAACAGTGGCCCACGTTACCTGGTGGGGTCGGCGAACTTGCGACACCTCGCGCTTGGGAAAGTTACCCTCGCGCGAAGGCAGCCCACACGCGCCATCTGCCCGCGAAGTCCTAGTAACCCATCGCGGCCTGCCCGGACGGGCAGGCGAGGGCCGGGCGAAAATTCGGGGCCCCCTCGAGACGCTCGACAATTTCGCGACCCGTTGCGGCGACGCCACGTGTTCGTTCGTGGTTTCGCATCGGGCGCATGCGATATTTGTCGTTGCGAGCGAAAAAAAAAAAAAAAAAAAAAAAAAAGGCCGCGTCGCGGACAACGAGGTTCGTTACCCGCTACGAAGTCGACACGTGTTGTGCGAATGCACGCTCCTCGCGCTCGCGAAATTGCGTCCGCTCGCCGACCTGGGACAATGGACGCGAGGTCGACGCCCTGCCGAAGCGGAGTCGGACCACCTGTTCCACTTGCGCATGCGCCCTCAGAGCCCTGCCGAGCCAGGCCCCACACCCTTGGGCGACGCTGAACGGGGATGCGGTGGGCCACCGTCTCCTTTTATTTGAGGATGGTGGCATCGCTCCCCATTTTCCGCATCTCGTTTCGCTCCTCCTTTTTTCCTTCTTTTCCCATCCTAACGTGGCTCTCTGCGGCTATCATGAAATCGCTTCCCCTTAGTCAATATGGACCCTAGCCCCGACCCCGATAACTCGGCGCCGACTTCGGCTGACTTTCCTCTTCGTCACCCAATGGGTCGTGGTCTCAGCTTCACTTTAGAGTGGGAAGACTTCTTAGTTCTTCGCAACCACAAGATAGAGTTCAACGACGGATGTTTGGATTTCGGCATCAGGTACGACTCGAGTAGTCGGCGCCGACTAAACTGGGTTGGGTGTCGACGCAGTGGCCTTCTGATTTACGTCGACGTGCGCGGTATTAGGCATAGACCCCCTCCAGGAACGTCGGCCACCTTAGGAATCGCCGACCACACGCAGTCGCCCCGTGTACTTTTCAACGTTTGCTCAACTACGCTTGTATGAACCTCCTTGCCCAATCGTGCCGTCAGGTTTGCGTGGTCCCGACTTGGGATCGAGACCCAGCGTTTGTGGGTTATCGGCGTCGGCACGCTTCGATCGGCCATGCGGGTGGCCGACCATTCATGCTTTGCTGCGGTTTTCGACGCCGACATCGCCGCTATCCCGTTAAGAACGGTGTGAGCTGATTCACCGTTGATCAGTTGTCGTTTTTTAGTGTTGCGACATCGCGTGGTGTTGTGATCGACGTCGTCGTGAATTGCATGTGCAGCCTCGGTGCGCTTCCAGGAACGCACTGCAGCGTCATTGCCATCCTATACCCTGGAGATCTGTTGAAGGCTGAGGGACAGGTGTGCAGGACCTCAATCCGGCACATCGACCCGCAGACCGGTAAAGGGTATCACCGCGACGAGGCCGCCCGCGTGCTAAAGTAAGTGCTGAATTGTCGTCGATGACCCGCTTGTTAGTCGGCGACACAGGGTATCACACGCTGACCGCCTCCCCCCACCGCGGTGCTTCAGGTTCTTCCACACGGCTGTCCTGGCCGAGCTGGGGCGTCCCGGTAGGATGTGGGACTGGGCGCCGCCATCACAAGCAGTGGTGGAGGTCAGGCTGGCCGACTGCGACCACCCTATCCGCGATGTGAGTTGCACGTTCAAGTCGCAAGGGGGGGTGCCCGTTTCTGAACGCTCCGCTCATCATGTTCCGTGCTTGTATGCAGAAAGTGCCGGGCACAGTGTCGGACGGGCATGTCGGTGCCGGCGTGCTTTCCGCGACGTCGTTCGGGTGGGTAGCGAAACAGATCGACCATCTGACAGGCGAGAAGGGTCGTCGTGGGGTGAGAATCGAGAGCGTCGGGATGAAGGGGATGAAGGCTTTGCGCGACAGCATGGTTGAGTACGTCGGCAAGGTCATTGCCGTAAAACGCACCGCGACGCCGACTTCTCAAGCCGCCGGACCCGCCGACAGTGCCATAGATGACGACGGCGCGGAAGGACAGAAGGCGCCCCAAGGTGCAGTGGCCGCCCAGCATCAGGGGAACGCGAGGGTGCATGGGGAAGGTGGAAACGGTGGAGGAGGCGACGCAGAGGCAGGTGCAGGAAGGTTGGAAATGGAGAAGTCGTCGTCGTCGTCGGAGTCGGAGTCGGAGGAGGAAGACGAGGCGGTGAAGCGTAAGGACGAGGAGGAGTATGAGGAGTATGAGGAGGAGGAGGAGGAGAATAAGGACGAGAATGGTGAGAAGTGGGAGGGAGGGAAGGATGAGGAGGGGGGGGATGAAGAGGTGGAGTTCGTGGTGGAGTATGTAGAGGGTACGGTTGAGGCGGGAGAGGCGGAAGAGGCGGTGGGGCCGGCAGATCAGGGGAATGAGGAAGAGAAGGATGACGACGCGGGAAATGCTACGAGGTCGGCAGATGTGGGGAAGGAGAAGGGCGAGGTCGGCGTGGAGGCAACGACAGGAAATGGCCAGGATGAGGCGGCCTGCGAGGGAGGTGGGAAGGTGTCGGTCGACGCCGGCGAAGGGGCGAACAACACGGGCGAGCAGGAGGCCGGGGAAGCACCTTGTCGGCAGGGCCCAGAACTAGACGACGTCGAGGTGCTGCGAGGGGAGAACTAGTTGTTGCGGGCGGAGAACGCTCGGCTGGCGTCGTTGCTCGATGCGGAGCGATCCCGGCTGGACAATTTTTTTGTTGGGGTTAGTAGACTCGTCGACCACGTTAAAGGGTTGGCCGAGCAGGTCGACGACACCGACAAGTATGCCGCGGAACAGCTGCGAAACGCGACGGAGGCCATGTCGAAGACCATCACGGGCAACATCACCAGCAGCTTTGACGAAGCGTGGAAGTCGATGAAGACATTCGCGGAACATGCGACGGAGTGGTTGGAGGACTTCGACAATCCGGAGGGTCGTGTCGCGTATGCACGAGCGTTAGCGGTCTCCTCCTTGGCCGAACACGTGGATTCGGTGGTGGGCGATGCGAAGAAGGGGTTGGAAGAGTACATCTCGAACCACCTTGCCTCCGCGCAGGTCAACATCGCCACCGCTTTGACCGCCAGGCTCGCCGTGCCGCCGCCGCCACCGCCTCATCCCACGCCGCCCGCCATCCCAGAAGAGCTTTTGAAGTCGTTCAAGGCCGACATCCTGAAGGCGGTGACGGAGGCCACCCAGCAGTCTTTTGTTGCTTCCGGGATGAAGATCATGACAGAGATGATCGGCACTGTGGCGCTTGGTCGACGTGGGTCGTCGCCTTCGGCCAATGACGCCGATAACGCGCAAAGAAAAACGGCCGAGAAGCAGGGCCATAAGAGGACGGGCGACGGAGACGACAAGGGGAGCTCGAAGCGGAGCAAGGGAGCGGGCGGTAGTTTCGGGTCGAAGCCTGCGCAAAAAAGCGACCAGCTGAAGACGAAGGCGGGGTGGAAGGTGGTAAGGACGTCGCACAGCAAGGGAGGCGGAAGCGGGGGAGCAGAGGGTGGCCCTGCCGACGGGGTTGCCGCTAACCTAGCTGCTCCGACTGGCCCGCCTTTGGTCGCCGAGCAGACCCATCCTCAGGCGAGCGGTGGGAAAGGCGTTACCGACAAGGAGGTGCCAACTGCTCAGGCGGCGAATGATGGTGACTCCGGAACCGCCAAGGGACCGTCCGTCGCGGCGGCGGCCAAGCCTGCTTCTGCTACGGTTGCCGGCACCACCAAGTCGAGTCCCCGTAACCCCCTTGCGGCTACCAGCGCACCTGCCGGCCAGTCAGGTGCGAACAAAGATGGGGAGGCTGCTCCAGCTCCAGCAACCCCGACTGCCGCCAAGGTTGTCGCGAAGGTTGCTTCGGCTAAGGGTGATGCCATGGCATCAGCTAAGGCCCCCCCCGGTGGTACCGCGCTCAGAGAGATGCTCCGCCGCATGGAGGCACATAGCAGGGACGTGCAGCAGCATCCCGCGGTCGACGCCGGCCTTCCTGGAACAGCACGCCGCTCCGTCACTACGCAGGTTGCCGGCAAGTCGTCCGGTGCCCCACCTGCCGCGCCTCCGGTGGCCGCCCCACCGCCTGCGGACCCCAAGTCCGATTTTCTTCGCGCCCATTTAGGCGCACGCAAAGCGGCTGCTCCGTCAGTGACCCTGCCGAAACTCGGCAAAAGCGCGACGCCGACGTCGGTAAACGCGACCACACCCACACCAAGTGCATCTGTGGTCGATGTGGCGGCGGAGAAGGGAGTGAGTGCAGCGCTCGCCACCGGCGGCCGCGCAGACAAGCATGCCAACCTCGCTGTCGTCATGGCCCATTTTGAGGCAGCAAAGCGCCCCGAGCACGCCCCTGTTATGGCCATCATGGACACGGCGCATGTGGTGCCGTCGGCGACCCACGGAGGGGGTTCGACGGAGCAGACGGCCGCAACAGCTGCTGTCGCCGAGATAAATGCTGGACGGAAGGAAAAGGACGACAACGGGAAAGGGAAGGCGGTCTCTCAGAGGAGCACGCGGGCGATGACTGCGGGGAAGTTGACGTCGGAAGAGAAAGGAAAGAAGGCGGAAGGGGAGAAGGACAAGACGGGCGGCAAGGGTAAGCCGGCGAAGAAGAAGGAGAAGGCGGAGGAGGAGGACGAGGAGGGCGGCGAGGGAGATAAAGAGCATGGACGCAGGGGTCATGGCATCCGCCGAGACAAGGCTGGCGACGGGCAAGGGTGGGTGGGCGAGATTAAGGTACACGGACAGAATCGGTACATCGGCAAGTCGAGGGAGAAGATGGAGCTGGCCTACGAGCACGCGATTGCGTTCGTCGTCTACGACGGCTACGTGAGCAAGGTGCTCATGAAGGAGCTCACCGTCTTGAACCCGGGGGAGTTGGATAAATGGAAGGAGGTGTGGGCGGAGGTGAAGTTCTTGCCCACTGGGATGTGGACAGTGATGTGGGCCAGAGGCTTGTGCCATCCGAGAGCAAGGTAAGACGGATACTGACGTGCCGAGTTCTGTCGACCAAGTTGGTGTCAAAACGCTGAAGATCTGTCGTTTTAATGTGTTTGCGCGGCAGGTTCGACGATATACTCGACAGGTACCGTGGGTACGCGAGTTCGGGTGTTGCGCTTCATGACGTGCTCTGGCCGGCGATCTGGTTCCCCATCATCGAGGACACGGAGGAAGGCAAGGAAGAGACGAACGCTCTCATGTCGGCGATGGTAAATCGCGTGTCGATGTGCGCGGCGTATGGGAAGGTCGCGGCGAGCGCGGCGTTTGGGAAGGTCGATGCGAGCGTGGAGGGGAAGGCGGACGAGAAGATGGAGATGGGGGCCCAGGCGTTAGCGGCATCGGCATGCGCCATCTGGTGCTTCTTGGAGACGGGGGCGTCGGTGCTCGGTGCTGTGGGCGAAGGGAAGGCGGCGGCGATGGTGGCAGGTGCGGGGGAGGCGAGGGCCAAGGACTTCAAGGAGGTGATGCACGCGGTGATCGACATAGCACGCAGCAGGCAGGCTCCCGCTGGGGAGGTTGCACATAACGTCGCGCCATCGCTGCAGAGCCAGGCAGTTGCCAGGGCCTTCGCGAAGGGAGTTGAGGAAGTCGAGGCCGACATGATCGCAAGAGCGACGGTCGAGACCTTGGCGTTCTGGGGAATGTGCCTCGTCGCCGGGCCCAAGCTCAAAGCGCAGGGCATCGATGTGCCGTGTGACGCGAGGATGGAGTACGATATGGATCACAGGGGGAGGAAGGGGGAGAAGGTCAAGCAGAGCAAGGGCAGCAGCAAGAGGAAGAAGAGCAAGCAGGGCATGGGCAGTACGGATGCGTAGTTGGCGGGCTGTGGTGTGCAAGGCACTATTGTATGGTTGGCGCCGATGGCGTAGTAATTCTAATGACTTTTGTATCAAAGGGCACGAATCTTTTTCCGTTTTATAGTAAATCACTGTCCACATTGAAACTTGCTAGCCAACTTTGAACGATGCGCCTTGTCGCCGCATATGTCGACATCAAAAGGAACATCCTACTCGGCGAGCAGCGATGATAGACGGGGTAGACACATGCTATTCCGCGACGAGTTATGTCGGCGAATATGTCGACGCCCTATCGACATGCAATCCTGCGAGACGTCGACATCGAGCTGTGCTTAGATGTGAGCAAGGATACTATTTTTGTTTCTTACTGAGCGACCGACTACATTTAACACAGCGGGACCCAGTAGGTTCGCAAGGGCGTTGCAGTGGGTTGTTACAAACTACCAGAACAGCATTTGGAAAAACAAGGGAAGGGGGGGTGGGGGGGGGGTGGAGGGGGGGCTTGGGGGGGGGGTGTACAAATCTGCCACTGTTAACAGCATCGAACTACGCACACGCATATCCTACAGGCGCGATCATGTCGACTTCTTGCGCTTGGTCGGAGGACGGTGCACCGGAGCGGTCGGCTTGGCCGGTGCTGTCGACTTGGCCGGGGCCGTCGGCTTGGCCAAGTCGGCCTTGGTCTTCGGCATCTGGTCCTCCCACGTGTCTGGAAACAGGGTTTCGACCCAATCACTCTGCTTCAAGTTGAGCGCCACAAGCGCACAGGCGAGGCGTAGCTTCGAGACCACCTTGGGGCCCAGCCCCTTGACTCCCAAACCAGGCTCTTTGGACAACATCGGTGCCGTTCCCGGTTTGAGCACCGTGAGGGCATCGGCGAAGGTCCCGATGCCCGATGCCGCGATCCTGTGCAGTGTGTCGACCACGGCCTCGGTGTTGGCGTCGCCGTCGCTCGCGCGTAGCTGGCGCACCGCATCCATGACCTTCAGCATGCGGCGCACCCTCTTGTTGAGTGCACTCTGCGTCGCGTCGGCGAGGAGGGTGTGGCGGTCGATGAACCCCGGCCCGGCCATCCTGTCGCAAAGCCGACGGGTGTCATTAGCGGTGGCGGAGTTCCAGAGGCGCCAGGCGTCCCTCACGGTCTTGGCCTCCCGCCACGGTTGTACCACGTTGAGCTCGTAACTAGCCTCCTCGTCCGTCTGTGGGGGTGGCGGGGGTTTGTCGTCCCCTCCGTCGGCGTCGGCTCCCATGTTGGCCGAATCCGCCGAGCCACCCTCGCTGGGAGCATGCGCGGTAGCACACGGCGGGGCCTCCGGCACTCTCCGTGCTTCTGACACACGGAGTGCCTCGGTGAGACGGGTTATCTCGGCGGTGAGAGACGCGATGGTGTCATCGCGCTTCTCGAGCTCCTCCAGGAAGTCAATCTTCTCGTTTGCGGCACGCTCCATCTCCTTCGCCAGCTTCACCTTGAGAGACATGTTGTAGTATTCGGTGTCCATGCGGACAGAGATTTCCTGCACCGGTAAGAAAAAGACGTTAGCCGCGAGGTGGTTTGGAATGCCCTACAGCCAGCTCGTCGTCGACTTACCTCTTCCTGAATTTGGGTCGGGTCCCGACGCTTGTTGATCGTCTCGGTGTCGACCCTTTTGACCCGTTTCGCCCAGTGCTGGAAGAGGGGGATCCGCCAGAGCAAGGAGCCTTGGACGTACGGGTGCCATGGTGTGCGGACCAGCTTCACCGCTAGGTCCTCGGCGACGATGCGGCGCAACATCTGGAGTGTGCGCCAGAAGTGCACCGCGGCTTTGTCGGCGTCGGACCCCTCGACAGCCTTCCCTTCCGCCTGCAATTTGTCACGTGTATTAGGAGTTCAGACACTATTGGCCACACGACTCGGAAACCAAGAATACGAGGGCTTCGACCAACATACCGTCTTCAGCATGTCGTCGACGCCGGGGAAGATGTGCTCGGCGAGGAGCTTCAAGAGCTTATCGGAGGGCTCTACCCTGCTCCGGCCCAAGAAGTAGTCCTGCTTGTAACTTGAGTAACCGGCCTTCTTCATCACCACCCCCACCGGAATGGCGGTGATGTACGCTCGCGTCATCTTGTCGAGCGCCCAGTGACCCAGCTCCGCGATCTCGGCGCGCGGTGTGCCGTCGATGGCCAGCTCCTGGGCCCCTCCGGCTCGAGCGGCGTGCACGTTCCTCTTGCAGAAGACCCCGTTTTTGTCCCACAATTGCCGCGTCCAGCGTTGGTGGGTTGCCGCAGAGAGCTCCCCTTGGTCGGTGTCGTTTCTTGCGAAGAAGAGGTGCTTCTTGTACCAGCTCGCGCGTGTGCTGGTGTCCACCGGCAGAATGAGGCGGACGCCGTGAAACTGGCCGATCTGGTCGAGGATGAAGTGCAACCACAGGCCCGTCTCGCCGACGGCGCACAATTCCGCTTCGAGGTGCCGCGCAGCGTAGCTTTGCTGCAAACGCGCATCCTTGGACGTCTTGGAGTTCCGCGCAGCGATGACCATGACGACCGGCTGGTTCTCCGGGTTCACCGACGAGGTGCTCGCCAGTCGGTACAAGAATATGTCGGGGAGCGTGATCTCGCGGATGCTTGCACCGCGCAGAAGAGAGTGGTGGGAGAGTAGCGTGAGCACCTTCAACAGCAGAAACCGCCATAGCGTCTGCGACGGGCCCGTACCCCGCGGGTTCCACGCCTTGGCCGCCCACGTCGGCAGCACCCTGAACATGATCTGGCAGAATTGCTCGGCAGTGTAGGTATCGCCGATTGTTCCGCGACGCCGATCGGTGCAGTTCCTGCCGACAATGCCGAGGGTGGGGGGCAATTAGGGCGGCGTCGACTCAGTACAAGACAACAAGAGAAACAAAAACTCACTTGATGTCCCGCTCGTTCTTGGTGCGGATCATGAACCGCACCTCCGACCTGACTACCGATATCTCACGCATGATGCTCAGCTCCGTCTCCCGGTATATCGTCGCCTCCACTCGCGCCGCCATCTGGCATGCCTTTATGCGCCCAAGGAGCGTGTGCACCGTTGTAGATTTCATAGGCTGTGTTCCTATGGTGTTGTCGCCCTTCTTGGTTGACTCGGCATCGAGATTCAACTCCCGAACCATGTACTTCACGTATGCGCGAAGCCGGGACTGGGTGACCCTAGGGCCGTGCAGCCACACGTACGACCGGGGGACATCGGCCTCTTGGTCCCAGTTTTTCTTCTTGTTGTCCCGGATGTAGTGCCCTATCTCGTCGACGTGCTTAAGCCTGTACTCATGCGGAAGCTTGTTGCGAATTTGCCTCAACATGTTCGCCGCCCACCTCTTGTAGTGATAGATCCACGAGGTGTACTGCCTCAGCGTGCTGTTCCTCGCCACGGTTTGCGGGTGGCGTAGTGCGTCCAAGACGAGCACGTCAATGGTCTTGTACACCATGTCTTCCGCGACGAAGTCTGCCGCCCTCCACTGTTCGCGCGGCACTGACAAATTCTCCTGGTCTGTATCCTCGTCCTGTTCGAGCAGATCATCTATGTATTCAAGTTCCCACCTGAGCCGTTCTTCCAAGGTGCGCTGACTAGTGCTACGCGGCGGACGCTCGTCGTTTTCGTCATAGCTTTCCTCCTCCTCCTCCCCCCCATCCTCCTCCTCATCGACATCAACCTGGTTTCCAGGGCCGGCCGGTGCCGACGAAGTTCCAGGCCGTCAAGTTTGCGTCGGATTCTGTTTTTTGTTCTTCTTAAACTCCCCGACCGGCGGTGGGGGAATGTCCTTGGTGAACTCCCCTTCTGGAATCTGCGTCAGCCTGTCAAGATCGTAGAGTAAGGGGAGCGTCTCTTCCTCGGTAGATGTCGGACTGTGGTCGGCGGATGGTCTAGCGTCAGTCATGTCGACGTCGGCCATGTGGCAGCACGTATGTTGCTCTATCGTCGTCCGTGTGCGATGCGGAGGGCGGTAAACCGGAGAGGGAACTGATTCGCGCGGCGGTCCTCTTGGAATTCTCGTTCAAGTAACCCTAACTCGGCTTCGACCTCGAGCCGTTCCAGCTCCGCTTTGATGTCGGCGTCTACAGAGTCGGCGGGGGGTGGAATGGGTTGCGGCTGTCGGGCTCTAGGCCGACCTCTGGCCATGCGTCGCCGACTTGCTACGTCGGCGGGGACGTTAGGAGCATGCACCGATGTTTAGCTAAATCAGCAGACGTCGACGTCGATGACTACTGACCAAGTCGGCAACCGAGTAGCCTTCAGGCGCGATGACAGACTGGCAGCTGAAAATTCGAAGTGCAAGAGAGAGCAGGAAGAAACGCAGGAACGGACGTGGGAATGAGCAGGCCCGCAAGGTCACGGACGGGTATGGTCCTGAGCGACTCCGATGCTGCCGCGCTTCACGCACACCCCTATGCTGCTGCCGCCATGCATGTGATCTCGTAAAGGCGGCGCACTGGCCGACGTGCCACGTGCCAAGCATGGCTAATGTGACGCAGCGCTGCAACGAAGGGGCGTAGGCCTGGGTCTTTCCACGGTGGAATGGGCGTGTGTTACAGTGTTGAGATTGTGCCGCGTGCCTTGGTTGTGGCCCTTTGGATGAAATTGTCGACACCGACATTGCTTGCCTTGACTTGCGATGCCACAGAACATTTACACCCTGGACGGTCCGATTTGCGCCGCGTGGCAGCCTAGTACACGGTGGGGACGATCTGGCTCTTCCTTATTGGTCCGCGTGGCGACCCTCGCGTCTCGACGTGGCGAGCTTTCCTGTTTTGTCCGCTGAGATTTACTTCTCAGGAATATCCCAAGGCAAACCTATGTCGTCGGATTGTCGACAATCCCGAGGGGTTCAGGGCCCCGGAGGACTGCCAGGTCACCCCAGTTTGCCACTCGGAGGTCGTCAGGAGCTCGTCAATCCCGAGGGGGTTCGTTGTCCTATCGCAACGGCGAAATTGGGCGGCTGTTTTCATCGGCTGAGGTATATCATCCCGAACACCCCACCCGAACTCGGTCGACGGAGCCGATTTGCCAGTGTCGTCGAGGGGGGTCGTCAAAGCCTGGGCTGACGCGGCGGAGCACTGACGCGCGTGCGGGCCTGCCAGCCTGGCCCAGGGCTGGGCCGAGCGCACGATCGCTGCCCCGCAGCCCCGCTCCGAATGTGAACAGCGGCCCACGTTGCCGGGTGGGGTCAGCGAACTGGCGACAGCTCGCGCGTGGGAAAATTACCCTCGCGCGAAGGCAGCCCACACGTGCCACCTTCCTGTGAGGTCCTAGTAACCCATCGCGGCCTGCCCGGACGGGCAGGCGAGAGCCAGGCGAAAAGTCGGGGCCCCCTCGGGACACTCGACAACTTCGCGACCCGTTGCGGTGACGCCACGTGTTCGCCCGCCTACTTCGCTTCGGGCAACATGCAGAATTTGGTACATTGTGAATTCAATTCGGGACATTGCGAATTCGATTTCGATCGATTCGCGGCGCACATTTTTCGCTTTGGGACGTGATATCGACTTGCTGGCTCGGCGGCGAATGAGAACTTGTGCCACTTGTGCACGACCCCGCCAAACCCCGCCGAGGCAGGCACCACGAGGGCCGGGCGATGCCTTGACCGTTCCTGTGGGGCACCGACCCCCTTTTCTTGGTGGAAGGGGGCACCGCTCCTCATTTTCGGCATCTCGTTTCCCTTTCCACCTTTTCCCCAGCTCTATGCCTTCTCCCACATTCACGTCCCTTAGCTTGTAGCCGCTTCCCTTCCCCGCCACGTTAGCCGCCCCGAAACTCGGCGAAGTGACGCCGACTTCGCAGGACTTCCCTCTGTATCTCGACCTGGGTAGTGGACTCACTGCCAAGCTCGACGAACACGACTACGCCATCCTCGTAGACCATAGGCTAGAGTTCAACGCCCGTTTCTTGGGATTCGGCCTCAAGTGAGTGTCCGTATTGGGATATCGACGTCGACCGCTGGATACCTTGCAGGTCGTTGTTGTTAGGGTTGTCCCACGTTTTGGTCGGCGCTACTAGTTTAGGGTTTAGATCACTACTCGGTGACGCACACAGCCGTAGGTCGGCACCGGACTCCGATCACTACAGTAGGTCGGTGCCCGCATCGGTAGGCGCCATTGATTACAACGTAGCGACGGTGGTGCACCGTTCTACTATCGCCATCCCCGTCAGTTGTCGGTTCCAGAACCCACGTGTCCATCCGTCGTGCCGTGCACGTCCTCAAACACATCTACTACCCATGCATGCGTGCAGGTACGCATGAATTCGCGCGGCGCCGGCCAACATGCGATTGTGGTCGATAGGACTCGGCCGGCTTCGGGCGGCGATGGGCAAGGAAGACCACTCATGCTTTGCTACGGTGTTCGACGCCGACGTAGCTGTTATCCCTCTGCATTCGAGGTGAGCCTAAGTCATGATGGTGTACCATGATGCCTATGTCGCTGCTCCGTTCTGATCGACGTCGTGGTGCCTAGCCTGTGCAGCATCGCACCGCTTCCAAAGGCACATTGCAGCGTCGTGGTCATCCTGTACCCCGGCGACTTGTTGCGGGCCGGGGGGGAGACGATCAGGACCTTTGTCTGGCAATTTGACCCGCAAACTGTGAAACAGTGGCACCGCGACGAGGCGATCCGCGTGCTGAAGTGAGCTCGATAGTGTAGTCGACGACGCATGCAATTTCGCCGCTAGGCGTTAAGCAAGTCTACTGACGATATGTGCCATGTTGCTTCAGGTTTTTCCGGGCGGCGGTGCTGGCCGAGCTCGGCCGCGATGGTCGGCAGTGGGAGTGGCCGAAGCCTTCTGCTGAAGAGGTGGCGGACAGGCTCGCCGACTGCGATGAACCCGTTCGAGATGTGAGTACCGATCGTTTTACCGTCCTAGAGCGATGCAATTGCCGCCGCCGGTGCTCATCCTTGCTCTCTGCTCTGTTGTTTGCAGAAAATGCGCAGCACCGTCCGGGACAGCGACGCAGGCTCTGGCCTCCTATCAATGAGCGCGCTGTGCTGGGTGGTGAACAGGATGGATCGCCTGACCGGCGACGACCGTCGCAGTGCGACCAGCATGGACAAGGTCCTCGTTTCAGGGTTGAAGGAGCTGCGGATTCGGATGATCACATACATCAAGGAACACGTCGCACGCAAACGGTCAGGCCATGTCGGAGTTGCTGCCGATGCCTGTGACGACGACGCCGCGGAGTCCCCTTCGGCATCCCAAACAGTCGGTGTCGCCGACACCAGCGGAGAGGCCGGAGACGGCGTCGACAAGGCAGATGAAGAGGCAGAAAGGGCTGTGGCGAGGACCGCAAATCAGGAAGAGGAGGAGGATGACACCGACGATCAGGATGATAACGAGGAGGATCGTGAGGAGCGTGAGCAGGGGCATGGGCAGGAGGAGGAGGAGGAGGAGGAGGAGGAGGAGGAGGAGGAGGAGGAGGAGGAGGAGGAGGAGGAGGAGGAGGAGGAAGAGGAGGAGGATGAGGAGGAGGAGGACAAGGAGGCGGCGGCGGCGGAGGCCGTGGAGCAGGGTTTCGGGTCGGTGGAGCAGGTGGCGGAGGGGGAGAAGCAGCAAGAGGGGGAGGAGGAGGTAGAGTTCCCCTGGGTCGAATTCGAGATGGAGGATGTTGAGGGAGCGGCTGCGGTGGCCGTGGAGGGAGCGGCGGCAGCCGTGGAGGGAACGGGTGGGATGTCGGCGGATGTTGTGTACGTGCGAGGGGAGGGTGCCGATGTGGAGAATGTCGGCGTGGAGGAGGCGCACGTGGTCGGCAATGTGGTTGGCGATGCAAAGGAGGAGGATAACGCCGCCGCCCTGACGCCGACAGGCGTGGAGACCACCACAGGGAACGCAGGGGTGGAACGCCGGGGTGGAGCGGTAGAGGCGGGCCGTCAACCGGGATCCTCAGCAGCTGGTCGGCAGGCAACACCGACCGTCGTCGCGCAGCTGCGACAGGAGAACATGTGGTTGAGGGCTGAAAATGCTCGTCTCGAGATGGCGCTAAGAGTGGAGAGGGGTCGGGAGGACAGGTTTGCGATGGGGATTGGCCGCCTCGTGGACAAGCTCAGGTCGTTGGCCGACCAGGTCGCTGCCTCCGACCAGGACGCGTCGAGTCGGCTGATGGACGCGTCCTTGACCATGGCGATGACCGTGACGGAGAACATCACCGCCAACATGGGTGAAACATGGGATGCGATGAAGGCGTACGCCGAGAGGGCGGAGAGCTGGTTGGACGATCTAGAGAATCCGGAGGGGTTTATGGCGGTGCAACGTGCGAACGCGGTCGTCGCCATGGGCAACCACGTGGACGAAGCGAGGAACGGATTGGAGGAATACATATCGAAGCACCTAGTCGCCGCGCAAACCAACATCGCCGCCGCGGTAACTCAACGCGTCGCCGTCCCGCCGCCCACGCCGCCCGCCCCACCGCCAGCCTTCCCGGACGAGCTGATGAAGTCTTTCAAGGCAGACGTGTTGAAGGCGGTGACTGAGGCCACCCAGCAGTCGTTTGTTGCGTCCGGGTTAAACCTCATGACCCAGGTGATCGGCCATCTGGCGCCTGGTCGGCATGGGTCGTCACCGTTGGACAACGAGGCCGACACGAAGGGTGCGAAAAGGGCGGGCGGCGGAGATGATGCATTGAGCTCGAAGCGGAGCAAGGGAGCTGATGGGAGCCGCGGCGTCGACCAGGTGGGTCCAGGCGGCTCGCGGAGCAAGGGAGCCGATGGGAGCGGAGGTACGAGCATGGTCGACCAGCTCAAGAAGAACGGGGCCAAGGTGATAAGGATGCACAGCAAGGGCGATGGAATCAGGAGTGCAGAGGGGGGCCCTGCCGACCAGGTTGTCGCTCAAGAGGCTGGACCAACAGCCCCGCCATTGGTCGCCGAGAAGACGGCTAGTCTAGTGACCGCGCCAACGGCGATAGATGGCGGCGCCAAAACCGTCAAGGGACCGTTCGGCGGAGTGGCGGGGACCACGTCGATCCCCAGCAAACCCCCTGCGGCTAGCAGCGCGCCGGTCGCCCCGTCAGCCGCCAACAACGATGGGCCGTCCCTTGCGGCTACTCCTGCACCAGCAGGCACGTCTGCCGCCAAGGTTGACGCGGTGAATGCTGCGGCTAACCGCGCTGGTCCGTCCGCCCCAAAGGCGAACGCGCTCAGGGAGATGCTCAGCCGCATGGAGACCCATCGACAGGACGTGCAGCAGCCTCCCGTGGTCGGTACCGCGCCGGCCACAACAGCACGTCGCTCCGTCACTCCCCAGGTCGCCGCCACAACGTCCAGTGCCCCACCTACCGCGCCTATCATCGCCGCCCGTCCTCCTGTGGACCCAAAGTCCGCGTTGCTTCGCGCCCGGTTAGGCGCACGTACTGCGGCAGCGCCAGCACGGGCTCAGCCGGTATCCAGCTCATGCGCGACGCCGACGTCGGTGACCGTAGCTGCACACACACTTGGTGCGGCTACTGTCGAAGCGGTGGCGGAGAAGGGCGTGAGTGCAGCGCTAGCCACGGGCGGCGGATCAGTTGACCCTGCACAGGCGGCGAAGGACCACAACGACGTCGATATCGCTGCCATCCAGGACCTGTTGGAAGCGGTAAACCGCCCCAAGCAGCCCCCTGTGCTGGCCATCTTGGACTCGGCGAGTCCCACCGGTTGTACAGCGGAGCCTTTGACGACCACTGCTGCGGTCAGCGCGGGAAAGTCGAAACGGAAGGGGACAGTCGACGCAGGGAAAGCGAGGCCAAGCTCGAAGAAGAAAACATGGGTGACGTCGGCGATGGTGAAGTCGGTGGAGAAAGGACAGGGGATGGCGACGGCGATGGTGAAGGAGAAGGCAGCGGAGACAGTGAAGGAGAAGGAGGAGGAGATGGAGGAGAAGGAGAAGGAGAAGGAGGAGAAGGAGAAGGAGAAGGAGAAGGAGGAGGAGAAGGAGGAGGAGGAGAAGGAGAAGGAGGAGAAGGAGAAGGAGAAGGAGAAGGAGAAGGAGGAGGAGAAGGAGGAGAAGAAGGAGGAGGAGGAGGAGGAGGAGAAGGAGGAGAAGGAGAAGGAGGAGGAGAAGGTGGAAGAGGCGGAGGTGGAGGAGGAGGAGGCGGCGAGGGAGGAGGAGAATGTGAAGATGAAAGAACGGAAGGGTCATGGCATCCGCCACGACACCACGGGCGACAAGCAAGGGTGGGTGGGCGAGATTAAGGCACGGGGCGCGTTCCTCCCAAAGACACGGTAAGTCGGATAAACGTCGGCCAAGCGATGATGTCGACGTCGGCGTTCCTAACGGCCGGTTTCGTGTGATTGCGTGACAGGTTCGATGATATCCTCGGGAAGTATCGAGCGTACAAGACATCAGGCGATGCGCACCATGACGCGCTTTTGCCCGCGATCTGGTTCCCCGTCGATGCCGACACGAAGGAAGGGAAGTAGAAGTCGGATGCAATGATGTCAGCCATAATTGACCGCGTGTCCTTGTGCGCGGTGTATGGGAAGGTCGCTGCATCCGCGGTGAGAATGGAGGGCGACACGGATCAGACGACGGCGAAGGTCGCACAGGCGCTGTCGGCCTCCGCTTGCGCCCTTTGGTGCTTAGTCGAGGGCGACGGCACCCAGGTGGCTGATGCCGTGCGCGAAGGGAAGGCGGCGGCGATGTTGGTCGGCGCGAGCGAGACTACTGCCGCCGAGTTCAAGAAGGTCATGACGGCGGTGCTGGAGGCCGCGATCAGTAGGCAGCAACCCCTCGGGGAGGTTGCGCACAACGTCGCACCGGCGCTGGAGTCCACCGCTCTGGCCAAAGCCTATCCGGGGTTGGATGTTGATGCCGAGGCCAAACTAATCGCACGCGCGACGGTGGAAACCCTCGCGTTCTGGGGAATGTGCCCCGTGGATGGTCCGAAACTCAGGAAGATCGGCATCGTGGTGCCGCTTGACGCGCAGATGGAGTACGATATCGAACACAGGGGGAGGAAGAGGCAGAGGGGCAAGCAGGGCAAGGACAGCTCGGGGAAGAAGGGGAGGAAGGGCAGAGCGGGCAAGGACAGCACGGCGGCGTAGTCGGCATAACAATCTGCCATGGGCGGCAGGAGGGAGCGCAAGTAGGTCTTCTTGCTAGGATGGCCTGGTATTGGCGGCGTCGATTGTGTAGTTTTTGTTCGGATTTTTTTTCGTTTGATTGTATATTTTTCGTTGGGATTTCTTTTCGGTTGTGGTTGCGTATTTCTTTTGTTGGCTGTAACTTTTTGGTAGTGCATGTTACTAGAACACTCCTCGGCAAGGTCGACCTGATCTCTACCATGTTACTCAAATGCGGGCCCGGTTCGAGCCACCCCGTCGGCGTATAACAACTCGGCGTCGTACGGTGTCGACAAAGTGCGTCTGGCTGTATGTATGTATATTCTCGGCGATGAGCCTCATCAGCTAGACCGAGATGGTCTATGGTCGGCGCTTTGGTGAATGTGCCGCGCCGCCCATGTGGCTGAAACTCTAGGAGGTCGGCATCGATGTGCCGTTTGACGCGCATATCGAGCGGGCATGGACAGCACTGATGCGTAGTCAGCGCGCGGTGGGAGCGCTAGGTGGTATGATTGCTCGGTTATAGCGTGATCGACGCCGTTTGCGCCGTTTGCATGCAGTCAGCGATGTCGACATGAAAAAGGCACAATGAATTTCACACAAATGCTGGCGACTATGTCGGAGTCCGACATATCTGGTTCGGATGTATGTGTTGGATCATGTATGTTCGTGTTGCATCACCGTCAAGAAGTACGATGGGATCACAACGGTTTGCTAAATTAGGGCATCATCAACCTACGCTAACACATATGCACCGAGGATGTTAATGCCGACTTCTTGCGCTTTGACCGAGGACGCTGCGCAGGTGCGGTCTGCTTGGCCAAGTCGGCCACGGTCTTCGGCATCTGCTCCTCCCAGGTGTCTGGAAACAGGCGGTCGACCCACGTCGTCGGCTTCAGCTCGAGCGCCACCAACGCACAGGCGAGGCGTAGCTTCGAGACCACCTTGGGGGCAAGCCCCTTGACGCCCATGCCAGGCTCCTTGGACATCGTCGATGCCGTCTCCGGGTTGAGCACCGTGAGGGCATCGTAGAAGGTCCCAATGCCCAGTGCCGCGATCGTGTTCAGTGCATCGACCACGGCTTCGGTGTCGGCATCGCCGTCGCTCGCGCGTAGCTGGCGCACCGCATCCATGGCCTTCAGCATGCGGCGCACCCTCATGTTGAGTGCACCCTGGGTCGCGCCTTTGAGGAGGGTGTGGCGGTCGATGAACCCCGGCTCGGCGACCCTGTCGCATAGACGACGGGTGTCATTGGCAATGGCGGAGTTCCAGAGGCGCCAAGCGTCCCGCACGGTCTTTGAATCTCGCCAAGGTTGCACCACGTTGAGCTCGTAACTGGCCTCCTCTGCCGTCTGGGGGGGTGGCGGGGGTTTCCCATCATCTCTCTTAGCTCCGGTCCCCGTGTTGGCCGAATCCGCGGAGCCACCCTCGCCCGGAGTTTGATCGGTCGCCAACGGCGGCGCCGCCGGCATCCTCCGGGCTTCTAACACACGGAGTGCCTCGGTGACTCGAGCAAGCTCGGCGGTGAGCGACGCGATGGTGTCGTTTTGCATCTCGATCGTCTCCTGTAGGCCTAGCTTCTTGAGCGCCGAGCGCTCGACCTCCTTCTTCAGCACCTCCTTGAGGGACATGTTGTGATACTGGGTGTCCATGCGGACGGATATTTCCTGCAATGTTGAGTGTGCGGAAAGGCGACAAGAGGTTAGAATTCACCGGCTAAAATTCAACGACGCCGACATGGTCGGCGACTCACCTCCGGCTGAATCTGAGTCGGGTCCCGGCGCTTTTTGATCGTATCGGTGTCGACCGACTCGACCCTTTTCGCCCAGTGCTGGAAGAGGGCAATCCTGCAGATCTCGGAACCTTGGACGTACGGGTGCCACGGTGTGCGGACGAGCTTCACCGCGAGGTCCTCGGCGACGATGCGTCGGAACATCACGAGGGTGCGCAAGAAGTGCACTGCGGCTGCATCGGCGTCGCTCCCGTTAACGGCACGCGTCTCCGCCTGCAAGTCGGAAAGTGGCGTGGGTTAGTAGGGAGTTGGGCAGCCAACTAGGCCACGACGACTGAAAAACATTGTCGGCGTCGCGTGACATACATCGCGCAGCATAGCATCCACTCCGGGGAAGATGTGCGCGGCGAGCAGGTCCAGGAGTTTGTCGGAGGGCTCGACCCTGCTGCGCCCCAAGAAGTAGTCTTGCTTGAGTCCCGAGTAGCCGGCCTTCCACATCACCACCCCAGCGGGAATGGCCGTGATGTATGCACGCGTCATCTTGTCGAGAGCCCAGTGTCCCAGCTCCGCGATCTCCGCGCGCGGAGTTCCTCCGATGGCTAGCTCCTGCGCACCTCCGGCGCGGGCGACGTGCACATTCCTTTTGCAGAACACCTTGTTGGTCGTCCACATCTGCCGAGTCCAACGTTGGTGGGTGGCGGCGGGGAGCTCCTCCTGCTCCTTGTCGTTTCTGGCGAAGAAGAGATGCTTCTTGTACCAGCGTTCGCGTTCTGTGGTGTCAAGCGGCGGAAGGAAGTCGGTGCCGGAGAACTGACCGATCTGGTCGAGGATGAAGTGCAGCCACAGGCCGGTCTCGCCGACGGCGCACAGCTCCGCTTCCAGGTGTCGCGCCGCGTAGCTCTGCTGAAGACGGGCATCCTTGGATGTCTTCGAGTTACGCGCGGCGATCACCATGACGACCGGCTGGCTATCCGGGTTCACCTCCGAGGTGCTCGCCAGGTGGTACAAGAAGACGTCGGGGAGCGTGATCTCGCGGATGCTGGCGCCGCGCAAGAGAGAGTGGTGGGAGAGTAGCGTGGGCACCTTGACGAGCAGGAATCGCCACAGCGTTTGCGACGGAGTGGTTGCCCGCGGGTTCCACGCCGCCGCCGCCCATGTCGGCAGCACCCTCATCATGATCTGGCGGAACTGCTCGACGGTGTAGGTATCGCCGATGGTGCCGCGTCGACGGTCGGCGCAGTTCCTGAACGCAAATCGGCGGGGAAAATCAGTTAGACTGCATCGACTTCACAGTGCACAGTGATATAGAATAAGGTTGTCGACCAACTTACTTGATGTCCCTCTCGTTCTTGTGGCGGACGTTGAACCGCACCTCCGATCTGACCACCGAGATCTCCCTCATGATGCCTAGCTCCTTCTCTCGGTACAGCGTTGCCTCCACCCTCGCCGCCATCTGGCATGCCTTTATGCGGCCGAGGATCGTGTGCACAGTTGTCGACCTCACAGGCCCCGTTCGCGTGGCATTGTTCTCCTCCCCGGGCTGGTCAACAATGAGGTTACACTCACGGCTCATTTGCTTCACGTAGGCGCGCAGCCGGGTTTCGGTGACCCTAGGGCCTTGCAGCCAGATGTACTGTCGGCGGACCACTTTCTCGTTGCACCAATTCTTTTTCTTGTTGTCGCGGATGTAGTGGCCGATCTCGTCGACGTGCCTAAGTCATTGCTCATGGGGTAGCTTGTCGCGTATCTGCTTCAGCATCTTCGCCGCCCACTTCTTGTAGTGGTAGATGAACGCGGTGTACAGCCTGAGCGTGCTATCCTTCTCCAAGCATTGTAGGTGTCGTAGGGCGTCCATTATGAGCACGTCGGTGCTGGAGTACACCATGTCGTCTACTACAAAGTCCGTCGCCTTCCACCCTTCGCGCGGCACCGGCATGTGCTCATTGTCCTCCTTCTCGTCCTGTTCGAGCATGTCATGTATGTATTCAAATTCCCGCCTAAGGCGTTCTTCCAAGGTGCGCGGATTCGTGCTACGCGGAGGACGGTCGTCGACTTCGTCGTCGCTCTCTTCCTCGTCCTTGTCGTCGTCATCACCTTGGTTTTTCGAGCCGGCCAGCACCGACGAAGGTCCTGGCTGCCCATCTGACGTCGGTGTCGACTTCTTCGTAAACTCCCCCATTGGCGGATTCGGTATGTCCTTGGTGTACTCCCCTTCGGGAATCTGAGTCAGTTTGTCAAGATCGTAAAGCAACTTCAGCGTCTCTACGGGGGCAGAGGACGGACTGTGGTCGGTTGGGGTACCAACGTCGGGCATGTCGATGTCGTCCATGTCCGCTCGTATGCTCTACCGCCGGCCGTGGAAGAGGGAAAGATTGGTAAACCAGAGACGGAAGTGATTCACGTCGACGCCTTAGTGCCGACGTAAGTCTATTCCAGGTCGACGCCTGAGTGCCGCAGCTGGATCGACTCGGCCGTCGAGTAACCTAGACCCGCAGAGATAGCGAGGGTCCTGTAAAGAAAACGAAATGCCAGATGGCGCACAGGAGCATGAGAGAAACACGAAGTTGAACAGGCAGAATGAGAGCGTTGTGCGTGGTCAAAGAGGGGTATGGTTGCGGGCCATTTTGCACCTGCCGCGCTCCACGCAGCCCTCTTTGCAAGCGCCGCAGTGCACGTGCATGACGTGTCACGATCGATGCATGTCTACTGTCACGCCGCTCTGCGCTCAACGGCACTCCAGCCGGTGCTTGCCACGGTGGAATTTATGTGCGCCACGTGCAATAGGCCAATCACCTAGTTCCACTCCCCCGAAATGCCGTAGCGTCCTGCTCTCCCGCGCAAACCTCATCGACCTGCGAGTAGGCGCGTGGCCAGAGGGTTGGTTGACGCCGACATTCCCTGAGTCTGGGGATCTCTTCGCCTATGCATTGTTTGGTCCGCATAGAACCATCCTGTCAGAGTATTATAGCTGATGCATGTATGTAGGCTATAGTGGGGTAGCACATATGGGGTACACCTTTCTAGGGTTGTATTTGTACCCAACTCTGACTTAGTCATTTCATTCCTGTTCACTTGTTTCACATGGTATAGAGCGGGTCCTTCCTTAGGACCGTTTTTTTTTGGGCCCACCGAAGCGCGCCCCGAGGCGCGCCTTTTTTTAGCGACCCCTCGGGTCGCCATTTCCCTCGCGGCCCCGCTGTCCCTCAGACGCGGCCCCGCCACCCCTCCTGGTCGCGGCCCCGCCGCCTGCTTGACGCGGCCCCGCCGCCTCCACTGACGCGGCCCCGCCGCCGGCTCTGACGCGACCCTGCCGCCCGCTTCATCGCGGCCCCGCCGCCTGCTTGACGCGGCCCCGCCGCCTCCACTGACGCGGCCCCGCCGCAGGCTCTGACGCGGCCCTGCCGGCCCGCCGCTGCACCCTACGGCCCGCCGCTGCACCCTACGGCCCGCCGCCTCACCTGACGGCCCCGCCGCTGCACCTGCCGGCCCGCCGCTGCACCTTCCGGCCCGCCGCTGCACCCAGCGGCCCGCCGCTTCACCTGACGGCCCCGCCGCTGCACCTGTCGGCCCGCCGCTGCACCCTACGGCCCGCCGCCTCACCTGGTCGGCCCGCCGCTGCACCCTACGGCCCCGCCGCTGCACCTGCCGGCCCGCCGCTGCACCGGTCGACCCGCCGCTGCACCTGACGGCCCCGCCCCTGCATCTCCCGGGAGCCGAGCCGCCCAACGCCGAGCCGCCCGGGACCCGAGCCGCCCTGCCGCCGAGCCGCCCGGGAGCCGAGCCGCCCTGCACCCGAGCCGCCCTGCCGCCGAGCCGCCCGGGAGCCGAGCCGCCCTGCGCCCGAGCCGCCCAGCCGCCGAGCCGCCCAGCCGCCGAGCCGCCCAGGAGCCGAGCCGCTGTGCACCCGAGCCGCCCGGTCGCTGAGCCGCCTTTCTGCAGAGCTGCACGACCTGCCCTGCCTGGTGAGCACAGTCCCACTGACACTGCGAGCTCTTTCCCTACTGCTTGCACTGCGTCGCTGTCGTCGCCATGGCTACCCCTAGTGTCCTAGCTTTTGACGCTGAGGGTCGCGCCATTGATTTTGAGGTCTGGTTAGACGACCTGCAGCTGTTCTTACAGTGCGACAGGGCTGACGACCTTTCTCTCTTTGACCTCACCTCTGGCGCCTCTCCTCCTCCTGCTGCTGATGCTGATCCCACTGTCCGCTCTCAGTGGGCCACCCGCGATGCTGCTGCACGTCTTGCTGTGCGTCGCCACCTCCCTACCTCTGAGCGTGCGCACTTTAGTCAGTACAAGAGTGCTCAGACCTTGTACGACGCTGTAGTTGCGCGCTACTCCTCCCCTGCCACTGCTGCACTGAGCCGTCTCATGCTTCCCTACCTCTTTCCTGACCTCTCTGCCTTTCCCACTGTTGCTGACCTCATTACGCACCTCCGCACTAGTGACACTCGCTACCGCGCCGCCCTTCCTGCTGAGTTCTGCGCTAAGAACCCACCCCCCATGTACATCGCTCTCTACTACGTAGTCGCGCGCCTCCCTGACTCCCTTCGCGTCGTCAGGGACCACTTTCTCGCAGTCTGTCCCACCACCCTCACCGTCGACCTCCTCGAGAAGGCCCTCCTCGCAGCGGAGAAGAGCATAGTCGCTGTAGGTGCTTCTCGTGGTGACCCTCGCACCCCCATCTTTGAGGGGTGCTCTCCTTCCCCCTTGCTGCCCTCTGTTGCCTCTGCTGCTACTGCCGACCTGCTTGGTCTTGAGTCGGTCGGCGCGGCGTCTGCCCCTAGTGGGAGACGTCGCTCCAGCAAGGGCAAGGGGGGCAAGGGCGCGGGTGGAGCTGGAGGGGGCGGTGGCGGTGGCGGCGGTGGCGGCGGAGGGAGTGGGGGTGGCGGCGGGACTAGTGGCGGGGGTGGTGGTGGTGGTGGCAGCAGCGGCGGAGACGGTGGTGGTGGTGCCAGCGGTGGTGGTGGAGGCAGCGGCGGAGGTGGAGGCGGCGGAGGTGGAGGCGGTGGAGGCGGCAGCGGAGGAGGCGGTGGTGGTGGAGGAGGTGGAGCTGGTCGGGGTGGTACCCAGCAGCGTAGCGGCGGTGGTGGTGGCCAGCGCTCGCAGCGGCAGCAGCAGCAGCGCTCGCGGGACATCCCTCCGCCTCAGCAGCTTCGTGAGTGGTACGCTGGGCGTCAGAGGGGTGGGGGTACTGGTCCCTGCACCTACGTTCTTCGTTCCGGCGACCGCGCGGGTGAGCAGTGTGGGGGTGCCCACGCCACCCAGCGCTGCTTTGGCCGCCTGACGGACGCTTGGCGTCAGCAGTTCCCTGGGGCTAGTGAGATCCCTCACTGGGATGAGCTTCTCAGGGCTGGTGTAGCGATCTTTGATCTTGATTTTGATGCTATCCTTGCTGCTATGTATGCTGTGGATTATAGTGAGGAGAATGAGGGTTACCGTTGTTTCCAGCCCGACCCGGGCATTGGTACTGCTGCGCTAGGTGCTTGTGAGGCTGCTGCTCTAGGTGCCAGTGCGTCTGTGCTCTCAGGTACTGGTGAGACTGCGCTCTCAGGTACTGCGTCGTCCTCGTCCTCCCTCACTTTCACACTTGACTCAGGGGCTTCTCGCTCCTTCTTTCGAGACCGCACTACCCTTACGCCGCTCGGCCGGCTGGTTGCGGTCTCCCTTGCTGACCCCTCTGGGGGTCCTGTCCTGTCTCACTTCTCCACTGTCCTCCCGTGTCTGGCTGCCCCTTCGGGCACCCTGTCTGGTCTGTACCTTCCCTCGTTCTCTACGAACTTGGTGAGTGGAGCGGACCTGCAGGATGTGGGGGTTCACCAGTTCACTCCTGCGAGTCAGCGGGTGACCCACTGCACGGAGGCACGCACAGGCCGACACCTGGCCACGTTCTCGCGTCGGCCGGGGTCGAGTCTCTACACCCTGACCGTTGAGTCTCCTCCTGTCCCTGCGTTTGGTCAGGTGGCTGCGTCGGGTCAGGTGCTTGCTGCTGCGTCCCGGTCAGGTCCTGAGTCTGCCCCCTGTTCTTGTCGCCTCCTGTCTCACGAGACTCTCCTGTGGCACCACCGTCTTGGCCACCCCTCCTTGCCCCGTCTTCGGAGCATGGCTTCCCGTGTCCTTGTCTCTGGTCTTCCCCAGTCTCTCCCTCCTCTCCCCTCCGGGCCAGGACCTTCCTGTGTCCCCTGTGTCGAGGGTCGCCTCCGGGCTACTCCTCACTCCTCCCACTTCCCCCCGACAGAGGCTCCCCTGCAGACGCTTCACATGGATGTGTGGGGCCCAGCCCCCGTCCGTGGGCAGGGTCACGAGCGCTACTTCCTGTTGGTGGTTGACGACTACTCGCGTTACACCACAGTCCTCCCCTTGCGCAGCAAGGGTGCGGTCACTGAGGTGCTGATCGACTGGATCCGCGAGGCTCGTCTCCAGCTCAGGAAGAGCTTCGGCTCGGACTTTCCTGTTCTGCGTCTGCACTCGGACAGAGGCGGAGAGTTCTCTTCTCGCCTTCTGCGGGACTACTGTCGTGCACGGGGGATTCGCCAGACCTTCACACTTCCGAACTCACCACAGCAAAATGGGATTGCTGAGCGCCGCATTGGCATGGTCATGGATGTCGCTCGTACGTCCATGATGCATGCGGCTGCCCCCCATTTTCTGTGGCCGTTTGCGGTGAGGTACGCGGCGCATCAGCTCAACCTTCACCCCCGGGTCTCTCGGCCTGCGATATCCCCAGCCTTGCTGTGGACGGGGAAGGTTGGCGATGCGTCTGTGTTCCGTGTCAGGGGATCTCGGGCGTTTGTCCGCGACTTGTCTGCGGACAAGCTGTCCCCTCGTGCTGCTCCCTGTGTCTTCCTTGGCTTCCCCACTGACGCCCCAGGGTGGCAGTTTTACCACCCCTCCTCTCGTCGTATTCTGTCCTCCCAGGACGTCACATTCGACGAGTCAGTCCCCTTCTACCGTCTCTTCCCCTACCGCACTCCTTCCCTCCCCCCTCCCCCGGACTTCCTTGTGCCGGTTCCCCCCCCGGTAGACCCCCTCCCCCCTCAGGTTCCTGCCCCCTCAGGTGTGTCCCAGGTAGACGCCGTTGACCCGGTCGAGGTTACTGGTGACTCTGGTGCTGCTGCGGGTGCTGAGCCTGGGGGTGCTGACTCTGGGGGTGCTGTGCGCGGGGGTGCTGAGCCTGGGGGTGCTACTGCTGGGGGTGTTGGGCCTGGGGGTGCTACTGCGGAGGGTGCGGAGCCTGGGGGTGCTGAGTCGGGGGGTACTGTGCCTGGAGGTGCTGGGTCTGGGGGTGCTGGGTCGGGAGCTGCTGAGCCTGGGGGTGCTGAGCTGGGAGCTGCTGAGCCTGGGGGTACTGCGTCTGGAGCTGCTCAGCCTGGGGTTTCTCCTGCTGCTGCGTCTCGCCGGGAGCCCCTCTCTCCATAGGAGCTGCGTGAGTGGTTCGCTCGCCGCTGGAGGCGTGCTGCTGAGTCAGGAGGTGCTGCTGGAGCTGGAGCTGGAGCTTCTTCGACCGTCGAGGGTGCGGGTGCTGCCGGTCCCGGAGCTGCTGGACCTGCGGGTCCTCCTGAAGCTGGAGCTGCTGAGGGCGTTGGTGCTGAGCCTACTGCTGTTGGTCCTGCCGCTGGAGGTGTGGGTGGCGCTGGTGCTGTCGCTGAGGGTGCTGGTGCTGTCCCTGCTGAGTCTGGAGCTGCCGCGCGGCCTCGGCCGTACTTCGTTCCGCTCCTGCAGCAGGTTCTTGGTCTTTCTCCTCCAGTAGAGGGTCCACCGCCTGTCCAGTCGCAGTCCCTGCTGGAGCCTTCCTCTCCACTGCCTGCTCTCTCTCCTTACACTGGTCCTACTGGAGGTCTTGCTGAGCGTCGTGAGCCTGCGTCTCGTCCCGCGTCGCCTGTTCGTGCTGCTCGCGCTAGTGGTCGCAGTTCGCGTCAGCGTCCTCCTCCTGTCCCTGGCACGCACCGGATGTCTTTGCGTCCGTCCACTGCTCCTCTGCGCGCCCCTTTGCCTTCTCCTCCTGAGTCCTCTCTTCCTGCACTTGCCGACCCTGAGTCGGACTCTCTTCGTGCTGCCAGTCCTACTGTCACGCGTCTGCTTGCTACTGTCGTCACTGACCCCTCTTTTGAGTCCACTGCTGCGTCTGCTCTAGTCGCTGAGCTCGTCGACTTCGCTGCTCGCTATCGTCTCGACTACGCTGCTCGTCTTGTTGCTGAGTCTGCGTCTGTCTGTCCTCCGTCCGTCGGGGGTGAGTGTGCTCTTGGCACGGACGTCCTAGAGGACAGGCAGGAGGAGTTCCAGTGTCTAGTGGCTGCTTCACCTCATCTCGCGTCTGTACAACTTGCCCCTGAGGGAGACCCGGATGCACTAGACATCCCGACTCCGCGTTCTTACGCGGAGGCCGTAGAGGGTCCCTACTCCTCTCAGTGGCAGGCAGCTATGGATGCAGAGATGGCTTCCTGGAAGTCCACAGGCACCTACGTTGACGCGGTTCCCCCTCCTGGGGCGAACATCGTCAGTGGCATGTGGATCTTCAGGGTGAAGCGGCCGCCGGGCTCTCCACCTGTCTTCAAGGCACGGTACGTTGCTCGTGGCTTCAGTCAGCGGCAGGGAGTTGACTACTTTCAGACCTTCTCTCCCACCCCGAAGATGACTACTCTTCGGGTGCTGCTGCACATAGCCGCTCAGGGCGACTACGAGCTTCACTCTCTCGACTTCAGCACTTCGTTCTTGCAGGGTAGCCTGCACGAGGAGATCTGGCTTCGCCGTCCACCTGGCTTCACTGGGAATTTCCCTCCTGGCACCCAGTGGAGCCTCCGACGGCCAGTCTACGGTCTCCGCCAGGCACCGCGTGAGTGGCACGACACACTGAGGACTACGCTTGCGGCTCTTGGGTTTGCTCCTTCTTCTGCTGACCCGTCGCTGTTTCTTCGCACCGACACTTCCCTGCCGCCGTTCTATATCCTCGTGTACGTCGACGACTTGGTCTTTGCCACAGCGGACACTGCTGGACTCGCCTACGTGAAGTCCGAGCTGCAGAAGAGACACACGTGCACAGACCTGGGTGAACTGCGCAGCTACCTTGGCTTGCAGATCACTCGGGACAGAGCACGCCGCACCATTACCTTGACTCAGTCACACATGGTGCAGCAGGTCCTTCAGCGCTTCGGCTTCACGTACTCCTCGCCTCAGGCCACTCCTCTGCCTACTCGCCACTCACTCTCAGCTCTGCCTTCGGATGAGTCCGTAGAGTCGAGTGGTCCGTATGCAGAGCTTGTTGGCTGCCTCATGTACCTGATGACCTGCACACGACCTGACCTTGCATACCCTCTGAGCATTCTTGCACGCTATGTTGCTCCTGGGAGACACAGACCGGAGCACATGGCTACAGCGAAGAGGGTATTGCGCTACCTGTGCAGTACGTCGGGCATGGGGCTAGTGCTTGGAGGGCGGAGTCCAGTGGTCCTTACCGGCCACGCGGACGCTTCTTGGGCTGACGACCAGGCTACGCAGCGGTCGTCACAGGGTTACACCTTCAGCCTTGGTTCCGGCTCTGTCTCGTGGCGGTCTACTCGCTCGTCCTCGGTTCTCGGCTCCAGTTGTGAGGCTGAGATCTACGCCGGGGCCATGGCTGCACAGGAGCTTCGCTGGCTCACCTACCTGCTGACTGACCTTGGAGAGCCGCCTCGTTCTCCTCCAGTGCTGTACGTAGACAACAAGGCCATGCTGGCCTTGTGTCGAGAGCAGCGCTTGGAGCACAGAACGAAGCACATTGCTCTCCGCTACTTCCTTGCTCGTGAGCTGCAGCAGCGTGGTCAGTTGCGACTTGCGTACGTGGCCTCTGAGGCCAACACTGCTGATGTGTTCACCAAGGCACTCGCGCCTTGTGACCATCAGCGCTTTTGCACCCAGCTGGGTCTTGTACCTGTCTTGCCTCACTTGCTCTCCTCTTGACTTCACTTGTACTGTGACATATATATATACCTGCTCTTGCTTGTCTAGTTTTATATATATGTCTGTACTCCTGCATGTGAACTGGCCTCTGGCCCTGCTCTTGTGCTCGGACTGTGTGGTGACTTTGTGATCCACCCTGAGCTTGCTTTGCTTGACTGGTCTTGTGACCCCTTGTTCTCCCCCACTTAGCCAACTTTTCTAGAGCTCTGGGGCCCCACTATGATCATTTCCCTATAACACTGGATCAGTAACTTGTGAGATAAACCCAATGAGAAGTAATTGTAATGTGTCAATTCTTACAGAGCCAATATTGTGTACAAACAAAGAGAACGTTGTGTACAGCCAAACCTACCGTTCATTGATAGCAGAAATTCATAGCAGGTGAGCTTTGACAAAGGAATACGGACTACTCAAACAAAGCAGCCATATTCTAGTCGTCTACTTTGTTGACAAATATATTGTCAGCCATAGCAACAAGGCCCATAATCAGAGCCCTGTCTACATTGGGCTTGATATGCACCACGTATGTCTGAGCCGCCAAGAAAGCACCTGCAGCATCAAACTTACGGTCCACCTTTGCCAAAATACGGCCGCTGGAGGTGGTAATCTGCATGCGGAGGTAAGGAAAGTGAGAAAAAAATGAAAAATTATCGCAAATGTGGTTCATGTCAAGCCCAATGGTGTTTTTTTTTTGCAGAAGGCCAACTTTTTGAAGTGGTTTTACTCCCAAATGCTGGTAAACAGAGCACGGACGAACATTCTTGCAAGTCAGTGATGCAGGTGAGGATGCAAGGACACATGTCAAGAACTCAGCTCAGAAATCTAGACAGACAAACACAGTGTTTTCAGGTGATACGGAATAATTGAGAAGATAGACAATGGAAGGACATACGTTGAAGTCGTACTGAACAAAATCGCCCTTGAGAATGATGTCAGGATTATCAGTTGACGTGTTCCCTTTCAGGAAAACCTGAGCATAAGTCAGCAGTCACAATTGCATGGAATAGGAAGGAAAACAAAACAATTCTGAGGATACAATGTACCTAGTTGCAATGTAGGTCGTGTTTACAAAAATGAACTCTCACTTCAGGCCAGGGTACAATGTACCTAGTTGCAACAACCCCCCAATCACCTTCCATGCTGATCACTTACATGTTACTAGCTATGAAACAAATGTGTTAGAAACTCACATTGAGAATGGGAGACCAGGTGAGGATGACTTTCTTGGCGGTGAGTAGCGCGTGGTCGGGATCCGGGTCGGCGCCAGCGCAGAGGTATGTGGTGTCGCTGATAGAGAACAACTTGCTGACCATAGAGCAAACAGGCTCATCCTGGGCGTTGTAAATGGTTTTGCGCTCCTTGATGTCCCATGCCCTGCCACAAGTTGGTGAAAAGGAGTGGAAACGCAGTGAGGATCAGTGGGAGGAGACTTGGAACGTAGTAGGTAGTAGATAAATCAATCTCACTGGGAGGAGACTTGGAACGTGGCACGTACTTATCCTCAGTTTTGAACACCAGTTGTTCCTGACCGTCGCGGATCTCGGCCTTCTCACGCAGCGACCACATCTTCTCCTTCAGTTTAAGCACCGTCTCTTCCGGCACGCAGTACTGGCTTCCCACCACCACGTACGGCTCATTTGAGTCAGCCATGGCTGGAGATGCTCGCGACGATTAGGGTGGCACTTTGACGAAAGCTCGGCTGGATCGCGATTCAGAAATGTTAGCTTGGAATCGGATGGAACGGGTGCGCGAGTAATGATGCACATTTAAAATCCTCTGAGTTGACTAGAACTATATAGACTGCGCTTATCAAGGCCTGGCTGGAAGGTGCCATGAAGCTGAGCTATCGAACTTACGTGCACTCAATTCACTCAAGCGTTCGCGAAGTCGCCACAGGTCGCACATGGAATGTTGCACTGCGCATTGATCATGCCGACAGGCGAGAGAATTGCTTCCAACCCTTGTTTGGAGATTCAGCGTTGCCCACGTGGCTACCATTTGCTCGCGTGGTTCTCAAATTCAGTGATAATTGCTCGAGTGGCCTTGCCAGTGGATTCCCACTGGCTTTTTTTAACCCGTCACATTACCCTACACGGGTTTCTATCCCTGAAACTTCTGTACTGGTTACTGCGCGATCTTCAGTACCCAAAATCTATGTTCGTGACCCTATATGACCGCGCCTGATTGGACGCGCAATTCGAAAAAAGGCACCGTGCATATAATTGACCAATCATGCGCGGTCATTAAGGGCATTGCAGTTTATAACTGCGGAAATATATGATCGGGCATTAAAATATGATGCGCGCGACCATTAATGGCCGCGCAGGATTGGTCGATTATATGAGCGTCCAATCAGGCGCGGTCATATAGGGTCATGAACATAAATTTCGGATATAAAAGATCGCGCAATAACCGATACAGATGTTTTGAGGATAGATACCCCTGAAGAGTAATGTTCATTCTTAAAAAAAGACGTTGAGAATACCCTGGCGAGGCCACTCGAGCAATTCTCACTGAATTTGAGAACCACTCGAGCAAATGGTAGCCACGTGTGCAACAACGAATCCCCAAACAAGGGTTTGGAGCAAATCTCTCCCGACAGGCGCTTGTGACGGAAACGAGGCCACGTCATTTACGGGAATCCTAAAGCCGCGAATCGGGACGTGGTGCATTGCCGGGGAGTTATGAAAGCTGGAGACAGTGGAGCAGGATGATGAAATATGAGTGTGGTGAAAGTGTTGGTTGGCATCGCCTGGTGTTTTTACGAACGCGCTGCAGCGCTTATTCTTTGTTTTCCATTCGCCTATCAGCAACAAATAGCTGCCACAGTTCATTCAGTGCTCGCTCTCCACTGTCCTTTGTCGTTCACCGTTCTGAAACTTTCACTAATCCATTTCTTCAATACTTCACCAAGCTGCACCAGAGCACACCTGGGATCTCACCAGCGCAGCTGTTGGGACACTGCTGGAAGAGTATCTCATGGCGCGAGGTGAAGTGAGGAGGGGGAAAATGAACGGACGTACGCAGGTGTGCCAACTGGAACATCGAACGGTGGTGATGGATGGGTGCACAAAATCTTCGAACAGCTGGTTTCGATTTTGAAGAGCCCGAAAAGACACTCGCTACGGTACAGTTCATATCAGACAACAAAATCTACAAAAACCTCGAAACAGCAAATCTACAACACATCCTCATTCAGGTATGCTAAAAGGTTACATTTGTCTGAGAAGTTTATTCCCATTCATTGACAAATTTGCAGCCATCGCAGGCTACACGCAGCCGTGGAACTGACTTTCTAAAACTATGGTTTGTTTTGCCAAGGTCATTGCCAGCCATTCCATTTAGTTTCTTGTGTTGGGAACAAATAGTATTAAGCGCCTCTGTCGTGTCGAAACTCAAGACACAAGCGAAGCAGCTCAAATCAAAGCACCGCGAGTCAACCCTCGGAGGTTAACGTAACCGCTGGAGGTTACGAGAAAGTCAAAGGTCAGCGACCTTTGACCTGACGCAGCGCGACAGCAAGGACACACAACTGACTCGACATTGAGCAGTTGCCCGAGTCGCACTGTATCGAACCGCAACAGTAAAACAGTTACAATTATGTCTCTTCATATTCTCTGTACTCATATATATATTCCTGTATATCTTTGCTTTAATTAACTTACTTTGCCCTCACATACTAGCGCAAGGTGGTTCAAGGACTTAATTCAAACGCTTCCGCTACTACATCATTTACTCAGACTTTAACTCTACTAAAGATCCTAGGGCGTTCAGCCCAACATGGTATGAGAGCTGGTTAGAGTTAAAAAATTCTCTTCAACACTTAATACATCAAGAAGACATGTCTGCTAGAAAGGAGAGGAGCTCCTCCAACGGCTCTCCCGGTACTACCCCTACTCCACCTCCTGCCTCTGGCCTACTGACAGAGGAAGGGACAACAACTAGACCAGCAGCTGGGTCTACGGAAACACCCGCAAACCAAGGCGCGGGCTTCGATCCAAGTATGATGGAGAAATTCTTCTCCTTCATGTCCTTCTACGAGCAGCATCAGCAAGGAGTACCTGCGCAATCAAACAACAGCAACAACAACAACAACGTGACGCCCATGAGTCTCGATGGCTCATCCTACGCACGCGGGAATCAACATCAACAACCTACCTTCGCTCCGTACGAGCCCCAGCGCGGCTCCGTCAGCTTCATGCCGCAACCACAACCTGCACCGGGACAAGAAAGAGCACTGGACGCACCTCGAGTTCAGTCGCAATTCGCGCATGTTCTGAAACTACAAACGACAAAACCTTTCGACGGGAAGGATTTCTTTACCTGGTCGTTCGAATTCGAGCTGATGATGGAAGGAGCGCAGATCCTTGGCTTCTTCGACGGGTCCCTGCCATATCCAACAAACGGCACGCAGTATGAGAAGTAGCAGTACACCTATCAATCGATGATGGCGTACACAATACTACTGAGGAACATCACCCCGACTCAACAGCAGAACATAAGGACTTACCGAGGTTACGGTAACTCCTGTCGGAGAAACAGCTCTGCTCGTCATCTGCCTGCATTCAGATTCTCTTCTTCTTCTCTGTTCCTTCTTCTGCGGCTGGCATCATGTAGCGCAGGTAGCGCGCTCTCACCTCTGACTGGGCTACCCAGTTCTTGATCGTGCCCGCTGTCACTGTGTCTGTCAGTACCCGTGGTGCCCCCACTGGCAGAATGGGCTCTCGTCCAAAGAGCAGGCTATACGGGGAATGATCCTTCAGCGCTGCCTGCTTCCCAAACCTGTACCCCGCTGCGATCCAGTCCAACTCATCATCCCAATCCCTCTTCCTCTGCTCCCCGTAGGCCCGCAGTCCTCGCTTGAAGGTCTGCACTGCTCGCTCGGTCAGCCCGTCACTCTGCGGGTGGTAGCGGGAGGTCTTTCGTTGCGTGATGCCAGACTCCTCCAGCAGCTTCTTGAACTCCCCTTGGAACTCCGTTCCCTGGTCTGTGAGCACCTCACTGCATGCTCCAAACCGACACACTACCTGTGCCTTGAAGGCTACTGCAATATGCCTCGTGCTCTTGCTAGGGATGGCTCTCACCTCCAGCCACTTGCTCACATGTTCCACCATGAACACTATGTACTGATTCCCGCTCCTGCTCAGCGGCAGCTCTCCTGCAAGGTCTAGGGACCATCGGAACCCCAGCCCGCAGATTGGTAGTGAGTGCAGCTCTGCTTTGGCCTGTGTCAAGTTTGCTTTGCTCCTCTGACATGCCTCGCACCCCTCCACCCACTCCTTCACCTGCCTGCGCATCCCTTCCCACCACCAGCCCGTCTTCAGCAGCTGCACGGTCCTCTCGTGCCCGAAGTGTCCCAGCTTAGTGTGCACTTCCTTGATCACTGCTTCACGGTCCTTAGGCGCTGGCACCAGCTTCCAGCCATCCTCCGTCTTGACCTGCAGCTCCTGCTGATACCACCTGTAGTGGTGCCCTCGTGCCCTCACCCTCTCTGATATCGTCTCGTCTTCTTCGGTTTCTCCCTTCACCCATTCCATTGCCTTTGCATCCTGCCAGATGTCAGCTGGCCCCAGATTCCCTTTTGCACCGACCTGCTCCACCTCTCGTGCCAGCAAGATCAAGGTTTGCGCTGGCTCCGGCTCTGTCTCCTTCGTCCCCGGTATTATCTGTCCCGTTTCCAGCGGCGGTGGGTTGCGAGAGAGACCATCGACGTGCTGCAGCGTCTTCCCCGGCCTGTGCCTAATCTTAAAATCATATTCCTGCAACTTCACTGCCCACCTCGCGTTCCTCCCTGTCAGCCCTGGTGTGGTCATCAGCCATGTGAGGGGCTGATGATCAGTGACTAGGGTGAATTCTCGGCCCTGCAGGTATACCGGAAATGCCCGACCGCCCACACTGCCGCCAGCCCCTCCCCGATGTATGAGCTGTACTGGGCTTCCGCTGGGTTGCAGCTCCTGCTGGCATAGGCCACCACCTTCTCCACTCCCTCCACCTCCTGGCACAGTATTGCCCCCATCCCTTGGCTGCTCCAGTCGGTGTACAAGATGAAGGGCTGGTCTGCTGCTGGCAGCCGCAGTACTGTCGCTGTCTTTACGGCTGTCATGAGGTCTTGCAGCGCTTCTCTCTGCTTCTCTCCCCACTCCCATGCCTTGTCTTCGCGCAGCATCCCATTCAGCACCGTCGCTCGCTTACTGAAGTTCGGCACGAAGCGCCTGTAGTAGCTGAGGAAGCCCAAGACCGCACGCAGTCCTGATTTGTCTCGTGGTTCCCTTAGCCTGTCCAGCACTTGCACCTTTGCTTGCTGGATCCCAATCTGCCCCCCTGTGACCTCGTACCCCAGGTACTGCATTGTCCGCTCCCCCCACTTGCATTTGTTCGGATGGCAAGTGAGCCCTGCCCCTTCTATGGCCGTTAGTGTCTTCTCCACATCCTCCAGGTGCTGGTGCTCGGTCAAGCTGAAGATCACGACATCATCGATATAGCACGCCGCGTGTTCTATTCCCCGCAGCACCGCGTCCATAACTCTCTGGAACACTGCCGAGGCGTTCCTCAGACCGAAGGGCATATACAGCCACTCGTACAGCCCATCCGGCCCGTGGAAGGCCGTTTTCTTCACGTCCTCCTCTCTGATCTTGATTTGATTGAACCTCTGTCGCAGGTCCAGCGTTGTGAAGAACACCCCGTCAGCCAACTTGTCAAAGAGCTCTTCTGCCATCGGCATGGGGTATCTATCTGGCACTGTGATTTTGTTAAGATCCCTGTAATCCCCGCACATCCTTCTGCTCAGCACCTCGCCTGTCAAGTCCTTTCGGGCTGCCACCACGGTCGGGGTGGCGTACTCGGACTCCGACCTCCTAATCAGTCCGGCTTCCAGCAACTCCTTTATCTTTTCCCTGCAGATCGCCTCATCTCCTGGTGGCATCTTCCTCCTGCGGTGGTACACCGGCTCGTCACTATTCAGCTTCAACGCCATCTCCTTGATCTTGCACTTCCCCAACTCCCGCAGGGTGAAGGCAAAGCCCTTCCTGTGCTTGGCCAGTAGTGCCCGCATTGCTGCCCTCCCTTCTTCGCTCATGCTCTCACCTATCATCCACTCTGGCTCCTGTTTCTGCTGGCAGGTCCACGCCCCTTGCCTAACTGTCGGCACTGTGTTTTCTCCCTCTTTCAGTCCCCAGTGCAGCACTGTCTCTCTCCACATCCGCTGCACCAACCACCTCAGCATGTACCCATCCATTGCATTCCCCATTGCCCGCCTCCATTCCTGTTCACTCACGCCAGGTGCTGCGGTCGCGTTCTCCTTGTACCCCATGGCCAGCTCCCTCTCAAAGGCCGTGGGCTCCTCCCACCGTCCCTTCCTGTGGTCGAGCACCAATCCTGGGCCTGGCTGCTTCCCGTCCATCCGATATCCTGCTGCCCCCTCATAAGACACCAGCGTAGGTAGTGCTTGCCTCTCCTGCCCCACCTGGTTGCATGGATAGTGTCTACTGTAGCTCCTCTTACTCAGTGGTGCTGGTGTTCTTCCTGGCTCCAGTATGTCGCTCAACTTCCGCCCCCCTGCTCTCTGCACCCCTTCTATCTCCTTCTGCAGTTCTTCCACTGGTACTACATTCTGCCAGTACATCCTGAGCCGGTGCGCGTATGCTCCCATCCGCGCCGCGTCACTGCTCACCCCCTTACCCACCTGCTTGGTTACTCTCTCCCTGACCAGTCTCACTGGTTCTCTTACATCCCCTTCCAGGTCCAAGTGCTCTAGCAGGTAAGCCAGTTTGCCCTGCCTTGCCTGCACCCATTCCATGATTCTGAACAGATCCTCCATCAGTTGGGTCCTTGGGTCTTGTTCACCCTTGCCCTTCCCTGCCCATGATACCCCTTGGCATTCCCACCCGGCCACCAACAGGTCCACGTGCCCCCAGCTTGCCACCTCAGCTTCCGTAATGGCCCTTACGTCATGCACTCCTCTGCCTATTGCTGCCTTGATCACCTCTCCCTTCAACATTTCCGGGAACTCCTTGTGCAACTCCCACGCATGCCGCTCCGCCATTTTTCTCACTTCTGCTGCCTTCTCCACGTAAATCCACTCCTTCACTGCAATCCCATTCCGCACCACTGTTGCCAGTCCCGCCCCTATTCCTCCGAACAGTTCCACTAGCCGGATGGGTTGCTGCCAATCGGTCTGTTGGCTAGGCTCGTCCATGAAGCGCATCCTGGGCTCTCTACCCTGTTCCTTGCCTGTCGTGCTCTCCTGTGCCCCTTGTTTCGCTGTCACCTCCTTCAGATCTGCCCTGTAAGCCCTTTTTGGCTCCGTCCTGACAAACTGCACAGGCAGCTGACCTAGTGGCTCACCCTTCCTCCACCACCTGGTCCTGAACTCCACTGTCTCCTTCCAAAAGCAGATGGTCATGCCCAATGCAAAAATCATTTCTGTGCCCACCAGGACGTCAAAATCTTCAGATTCTAAGATCCCGCACCTGATCCTAACCGGCGTTTCATGTTTCTCCCCCTTTAGCACCGTCAGTTCTATTGGAGTCCTTGTACATGGCATCCACTTTGATTCTCCTCCCTCTGCCGTCATCACCAGCATCCCCTTCACCACATGCCTGTCCGGTGCCCACAGTCCCAGCTTCTCGGCCATCCCCTTCCCTAGTATCACGCTCTGCGCGCCAGTATCTATAATAGCCGTCTTGGCCTTCTCTCCTTCTACAGACAACGCGCCACCTTGGATCAACAGCACGGGAGTCTGGCAAGCCAACCTCTCCTGGGGGTGCCGTGCTGCTGTACATCTCTCTTCCTTCTCTTCCGGTTTCTGTCCCCTCTCCCTTTCCTTTCTCACCTGCTCCTTCCGTGCATCCTTTCCTCCACTGCGCAGCCCCATCTCCTCCCTTCCTCTCCATGCCATATAGGCTGGCTGCTCCTCGTGTTCCATCTCGTCCTCTGCTCTTCCTGCCCAACTCATGAACGCGGCTTCCTCATCCTGCTCTACATCTTCTTCTTTTTCTTCCTTCGCGTACATCCCCGCTTCTGCTTCGCGTCGTGGTCCCATTGCTTGCAACTGGGCTTGTAACCTGCTAATTTGCCTTTCCAGGTCTTCTGGCGTCTTTTTCACTGCTCCCTCTCGTTGGTAACATTCTTTCGCTGCATGCCCTCCCTTCCCACAGATTTCACACTTTGGCGCTGTTGGGCACTCCCGTCGCCGATGCCCTGGTTTGCCACAGGAGTCACAGTTCTTGCAGTCTCTGCGTAAGTGTCCCGGCTGCCCGCACCTATGGCACGTCTGAGTGTCAGGCCTGGTCTCCCCTCTTCCTGCAGCCCTGTCCCTCTCTTCCGGTATCATGGCTGCCGCCCACGTAGGCCCCCTGCCTCGTTCTGCTGCTCGAGGCCTCATACTTCCTCTGTGCCAGTTCCATCTTCTCTGCCATTTCAAACACCTCCTCTAGTGTGGCGTCAGCCCCCATCTCGTACACTTTCATCCGCAGCCTGCTCCCTAAAGTGCCCTCCAGCCCGTCCAGGAACTTGCTCACGAGCAGGCCCATGTCTGCGCAACTCACATCCTCCGCCAGGTTGACCAGCCGGTTGTAGTAGGTGAGTAGTGACTCGCCCCGCCCCTTCCTGAAATCTTGGAACTCCCTAATCTTCTCTGCTGTATGGCCTGGGAACTGCCGCTTCAGCCGCCTCAGGAATTCTTCCGTTGGGTCCTCCCCATACCTACCTGCCCTCTCCAGTAGCTCATCCATCTTCATCCTATACAGTGTCTCTGCCTCCCCTTCGAGCGTGTTTGGCAGACTCAGAAAGAAGTCTACTGCGTCCATGCCGCTCCTCTCGCATCTGTACCGCACATTGCCCACTTGCATCAGATAATTCTTCAGTGTGGGCCCCAGACGCTGGTCCCCTGAGAAGCATGCTGGCACTTCCACTCTCGTGACCATCACCGTGTTTCCCCTTCCTTCTCCCCAGGCCTCACTCGGCCCGCCTGCTGATCTGCCAGATGCTCCCCTCTCTCTCGCCCGCAGTATCCCCTCCCTTGCCTCTCTGGCTCGCTCCAGGCTGTGCATCAGCCTGCTGCCTCCCACTCTGCTGCCGCGTTGATCCTGTCCTCCTTCACCGGCACGTCTTTCGTCACGCTGCCGATACCGCCCAGGCGAGCGAGACCCAGCGCCCTGCCTTCCATCCCTGCTCCGCTGCCGCGACGGCGAGCGGTATCTGCCTCCCTGGCTTTCCTCGTGTCGTTGACGCCAATCTGGCAAGCGCGCCTCACCTCCCCACCTCCCTCCATGGTACCGTCGCGTGTCAGGCGAGCGATAACCACCTTCGCGTCTCCCATCACGATGGTGATGCGGATCTGGTGAGCGCGAGCCCCCCTTGCTCCTCCCGCCGGATCTGGCAAGTGCGCACTGCCTCCGCGTTCTCCGTCACGGCGCTGTCGCGGATCTGGCGAGCGGTAACTGCTTCCGCGCCTCTCCTCATGCAGCGGCCGCGGATCAGGCGAGCGGTAGCCGCCTTCGCGCCTCTCGTCACGCAGCGGCCGCGGATCTGGCGAGCGGTAGCCGCCTTCGCGCCTCTCGTCACGCTGCGGCCGCGAATCTGGCGAGCACGCGCCGCCAGCGTGCCCCCCATCGCGATGCTGTCGCTGGCCTGATGCGAGCGCGCCGTCGCCGCGCCCCACGTCACGGTGCTGCCGCAGATCGGACACGCGCCCCTCGCCTCCGCGTTTCTCGTCACGATGCTGACGCGGATTCGGTGAGCGCGGGCCACTGCTACGCCTCCCGCCGTCGTTCTTCTCTTCGCCACGCGGCTGGTTCCGCGCACCATTCGTCCCGTCCGCTTTCGCCGCGCTTGGCTCCGCCGCCGCGCCCGCCTACGTCGAATCGGCCTCCTTGACTCCAGCGGGCATTTCGCGCTGCTCGCCTGCGCCTTCTTCCTGGGCTTCGTCATCGCCCTTCGCCTCGCCTTCGCGATTCGTTTCCTGCGCCTTATTCGCCGTGTCGGCCTCGTCCTCTCCGTCAACATCGAGGTCTCCCTGCCGACCAGAGAAAAATTCCTCCAGGCCACGCCCGCGACTCCGATCTTCGTGACGACGGTAACCCTCTTCCGGCGAGCGATACGCTCCCGTGTCCTGGCGATGCCCATGATCGCCACCAGCTCCGTGTCGTGCATCCGTCCGCCACGGGTCACTTCCCATCCTGACGGACTCGAATCCGCCTCTTCCTTCTCGCTCTGCACCTTCTCCTCAGCGATCTGGCGCGAGAGGGACCAGATCTGCGCGAAAGGCCGGCCTCCGCGGCGAGCGCTCAGGCCTCCGCGGTGACCTCTCCAACGACCGCCCGCGCTCACGTGAGCGTTCGCGCCGTGAGCGATCATCCTTACGGCGACCATAGTTCCTGCCATAACGCAGTTCGTACACATCCATGCTTGCACACGCACCTTTCCGGTTGCTATAAAAGTTATGTAACTCTCACCTCAAGGGTCCTCCCTGAGTGGTGTGCCACCTGTCTGCACAGCTGAGGCAACAATAGTCCACTATACAAAAGGATAGCAACCGGAAAGCATCAGGGCTGTGTGAGCGAGTGACTTTACCTGGCCTAGGCTCGAACCGTGCATTTCTCAATGTGCGGCTCGAGCCTGGGTTGGTTCAATCACATTGGTCGCGTGGATCTCACCCTTGGTGCTCTCCTACCAACCTCGCGTCAACTTCTCTGGTTCCCCAACTACCTACCTTCGAATATTCATACACATCATTACTACACCCGAACCACACTAGAACTACACCTCAATCTAACTGGCACCTTATATGCACAACCGTGCATATTCGGTGACACTCCGCGGAGCTCACGTACAACCACTTGAAGAACCAGTATCAAGCAACAGACAGCGTAAACCAAAGCCGGTTAATGGCGCAGCTGACAACAATCGAAATGAAACCAGGCGAGAAGGGCATGGCATATATCAGTCGCTGCCGCGAACTGCGCGACAAGCTTCTTCGATGTGGAGGATCGATTTCAGAAGACGCCTTTGTCACGGTTGTCATCGGTGGTCTTGGCCCTCACTGGCGCTCCACTCGCGCCATATTACGGGCATACGGGAGAATCTCCGAAGCAGCACTCTGCGCCGAAATCCATGCTGAACAGCAGGACATGGACCTGCAAGAAGAACGACATAAGAAGAAAACGTCAGTACCAGAGTTCGCGTTTCACACCCAGCGACGCTACAACAACAACAATCGACAGCAACAACAATTGAAGCCAGTACCTCAGTTTTGCCATATTTGCAAGACTTCAGGGCATCCTCGTACGCACTGCCCGTATCGCCAGCAATCGACAACACCACAGCGACAACTTCGGCCTTCAAGCTCCCAAGTCACTTCAACGCAAGCAACTCCCACGACAAAGATTCAAACCTCAACGACTCCAACAGGACAACCTGCACAAGGAGCAAGAAACATCGTCAACTGCATGGCAAAGACAACAGATTCCTGCATCACCGAATCACCGCCGCACTACTCACCAGAAGAACGACTTGACGAAACCACACCTCGCCGCGAGTCACTTCAGCCGAACCCGACATACGCCGCCATCGCTCAAAGCGAGCCATCCGGAAGAGACACTTGGTTCTTGGACAGTTGCTGCGGACAACACATGTGCTCCTCAGGACGTTTCGTTCAACGCGAGCACCGACTTCAACGAGAAGTCGTCATCACCGTCGCTAATAATCAGAACCTGCGAACAAGACGACAAGGCATAGTACAGCTTCAGTCACGGGAGACGAACGTCGTACTACAAATGTCGGAAGTCCTAATAGCAGAGGGACTCGGCTACAACTTACTGAGCGTCAGTCAGCTGATGGCGAAAGGCATACACCTGGAAGCCGACAGCACCACCCAGGAGTTCAAACTGTACCACGGGAAGGGCGGCCTCTACATCGGAAAGGCGGTTCTGAAAAATAACGTCTTTGTCCTTGACTTCGTCCCAGACCTGGGCACCGCAGACAGCGACGCCATCGTGAACTTCGCCGACTGGACGCACCCTCCAGATCTTGATCCATACTTCAGCCCGGAAGGCTTCTGGTACTCGCATACCATCCCTGAAGCAGAACGAACACGCGCGTTAGCAACAATTCAACATCCGGCAGCAGCAGAGACAACATCGGCAGCAGCAGAAGCAGCAGAGACAACATCGGCAGCAGCAGAAACATCATCGGCAGTAGCAGAACCATCGTCAGCGACACCAGTTCTCGTTGACAAAGCACCACCAACACTCGCATAGCAGCTGAACCCAACTCAACGAGAAGTCCACAGAAGCACAAACTTCGTCGCCAGCTTCTACTCCAGCTCCGATGCGTATCGACGCTCACCCGGACACCGCGCCTCCGTAGACATCTGGCACGCACGCATGGGACATCCAAGCAACACCGTGTTAAATAATACAATAAGAGCAGGAGTCCTAGACAAGGATTCATTACTACTACCCGACGGCAGAGAACTTCAACGGGCACGAGGAACTTGCCTCACCTGCCCCGAAGCCGACTTACCACATCGACCGTTTACTCCTCACCACAACCCGAGCGCACCCGCGTACGCACCACTCGAGAAGGTGTACAGCGATATTCTCTTCAATCGAGAACCAGGACAAGTTACTTACAACTACACGATAACCTTCATCGACGCCGCCACTCGATATGTCTGGCACCTAAACCTACCCAGCCGCGACATGGCACTCGCAGCGTTCGCCGCCTGGCTACCAGTAGCAGAGAGAGAGTTGGGAGCACAGCTGAAAAGCTTCCAGTCAGACGGAGGAGGAGAATACACCTCTCAGCGCTTCAAGTAGTACCTGGCGGAAAGAGGAATCAAGCAGCTCCTCTCCCTTCCCTACGCCCATCAGCAGCAAGGTGTCGCAGAAAGAATGAACAGGACTCTGCAGAACAGCATGCGCAAACTGCTACGTGGCATGCGGCTACCCAACCACCAGTGGCCTGCAGCAATGGACCACGCTGTCATGCTGCACAACTTGATGTCGTCGTCCTCACTTCCGAACAACGCATCACCGCATTTGCTGTGGACAGGGAAACAGGGCAGCACAAAAATGTTACGAGTTTTCGGGTGCATGGTACAGTACCGACCCCCAGAAGCACGAGCGGGAAGATTTTCACAACGCGCACAGTGGGGACTACACCTCGGCATCGAAAAGAATTACAACGCGTGGAAAATCTTCGACGTCCACTCCAAGGAAACAGTAGCAGCACGTGACGTGATCTTCTACGAACGACTCACGCTTCAGACGTACCTCGCCAACTTGCACGAAAATAAGGACCCCACAGGTGGCTTTCGTGGTGACCGAGCCTTCGCCTCAGCAGCGGACGAAGCAGACTGGGACGAGCAGAACGCCGACAACGCATCAGAAGAAGCCGGACCTCTACCGTTCTGCTCCGTCAACGTCCCCATGGACGAAGAAAATCCTCGCGAAAGTGCCAACGCCAAAGTCTTCTACCACTTCGCCGACAACGGTTACGTAACACCTGCGACAGTCAACACCAACGAAGCAGAACGGATAGGGCCGAATTTCATACCCGACCCATAAGCGGGAGATGAAGCAGCTTATCCCGAGGACACAACTCTCCCCCGCTACTCACAGACTGGACTGCAGATTCTTGGCCTCGTCACCGCAGTCCACGGCAATGCTCTTCCTAAAGAGCTTGCGACAGTTCAGCATGCTCTAGGGGGGGAACACAGGGATAAATGGCGTGAAGCCATGGACAGAGAGTTAAAGGCGCTGGAGGAACGCAACACCTGGAAAGTCGTTCCCGTAAGCGTGGCAAGGAACAAGACCATCCTCACCGGGAAATGGGTCTTCCGCATTAAAACAAAGGCAGACGGTACAATCGAGAAATTCAAAGCACGCTGGGTCGTGCGTGGATTCGACCAGGAGCATGGACGGGACTTCACCGAGACATTCGCCCCGGTCAGCCGACATACCTCACTCCGAATTCTTCTCGCGATCGCCGCTATGAAGAAGAAGAAACTGCGACAAATCGATGTCGCCAACGCGTTCCTCTACGCACCCGTCCACGCCGAAATCTTCGTCGAGCTCCCACACGGTACCCACGGGGAACCTAACCAAGTTTGCCAGCTACTGAAATCGCTCTACGGTATCAAACAAGCCCCGCGGCTGTGGCAACAGCACCTACACACTCGCCTCACTCGCATCGGATTCCGCCAACTACCTCACGACCAAGGAATGTATCGACTCACCAAAAACGCCGACTATATCCTGCTGATCGTCTACGTCGACGACCTACTCTACATTGGCTCCACCGACGACGTCACCACCTGGTTCGAAGGGGAGCTGCAGAGGGATCTTACACTCACGGTCTCCTCTACCGTCACTCAGTACCTCGGACTCAACATCCGCGAAGAAGAGAACGCGATCTATCTCTGCGCCGAAAAGTATGCCGACACTATCGCCAAACGCTTCTCGCTCACACCTACCACTATCTCCACGCCATACGGCTACACGGCAGGGAACGACAAAGGAGGTCCCGCTCTACTCAAAACCGCCGGAATACGCGACTACCAGAGGAAGCTGGGCTGCCTTCTCTTCGCAGCCGTCACCTGCCGCCCAGATCTGTCCTACTCCACAAGTCAACTTGCTACCTATCTCAAAAGGCCCGAAACAGAACACCTGGCGGAACTCGACCGCGCTCTCCACTACTTCGTGAGCACCTCGACGATCGGCCTGACATACAACAAGAGTAAAACTACACCGACGAAACTAATCGGCTACGTCGATGCCGATCACGCCGGCGATTCAGACAACAGACGCTCCCGCACTGGCTACATCTACCGCCTCGAACCTATCGGACCTATCTCCTGGCAATCGAGCAAGTAGGAACTAATCGCTCTCTCCTCAGCTGAAGCAGAATATATCGCACTCTGCTCAGCCACCAAGGAAGGACTCTATCTTCGCGAGCTGCTGGAAGAAGCGAAGTTAGCCGAGTTACCCAACTTCACTCTGTTCTGCGACAACCAATCTGCGATTCGCATCGCCAACAAGAGCGGATTCGCGAACCGAACGAAGCATATCGCCCTGCGATATTTCTTCGTGAAAGACGAGATCGAGAAAGGGAAACTCAAACTATCCTACTGTCCCACGTCTGAGATGGCAGCTGACTACTTGACCAAGAAGCTCGGAAAACAGAAGTTCGAGTACTGCATGCTGCTGACTGGACAAATCCACGTCACCATCAACGACACTCCAGAAGCGAAGGGGAGTGTTGGGAACAAATAGTCTTAAGCGCCTCTGTCGTGTCGAAACTCAAGACACAAGCGAAGCAGCTCAAATCGAAGCAACGCGAGTCAACCCTCGGAGGTTAACGTAACCGCTGGAGGTTACGAGAAAGTCAAAGGTCAGCGACCTTTGACCTGACGCAGCGCGACAGCAAGGACACACAACTGACTCGACATTGAGCAGTTGCCCGAGTCGCACTGTATCGAACCGCAACAGTAAAACAGTTACAATTATGTCTCTTCATATTCTCTGAACTCATATATATATTCCTGTATCTCTTTGCTTTAATTAACTTACTTTGCCCTCACATACTAGCGCAAGGTGGTTCAAGGACTTTATTCAAACGCTTCCGCTACTACATCATTTACTCAGACTTTAACTCTACTAAAGATCCTAGGGCGTTCAGCCCAACATCTTGGAGCGAACACAGCCATGACTTCACGAAACAGCCAGTCAGGTGTGATCAATTTGGCATAAGGCAAGGCTGATCACAGAGCTGATCCTCTGCAATGCATCACAATCTCAAAATCTTGTCCACTACAGAAGATCAGGCCTCAGGCTCCCATGCTGTTACCATTGCACATTCTAAACCACACCATGTTGGATCGCTGCAGTAGACGCAGAGCCGTGTCACACCTCTCCTCCCACCGCCCAGCATTCACCCCCCGATCACACTGATCAGCCTTTTCATCCCCATGAGCCTCAAGGGCTTCTCTAAGCTCTAAATAAGCCTGCACCACGAAAGCCATGCCACCAGCACACGGACCTTCCTCACCCCCAGCCATCCCTCCTCCACCTGCCCCTCCTCCCCCTGCCTTGTCAGCGCACACCCGAGCCTCTGCAAGATCGCCCTTCGTCGCATGGAGAGCAGCCAGGTTCACATACACGCTCTCCCTCCACTCCATCCATTTCGCCCCCCTGCCTGCTGCTGCTGCTCCTGCTGCTGCTGCACCCGCTGCTCCTCCTCCTCCCGCCCCTATGGCAGCTGCGGGAGGGGAAGCTTCCAGGAACTCGACAAGGCACTCGGATAGAAGACTCAGGGCATCACCAGGGCGGCCCAGAAGACAAAGAGCCTCTGCTGTGTACATGCGGAGGGCGCTGCGTTGCCACGGGTCTGAGCTCCTGTCAGGGCTGAGAGGTTTCTGTGAGGCAAGCTGTGAGGTAAGCTGTGAGGTAAGCTGTGTGCGTGGGTCGTTTGCGGCGTGAGGGGGAGGGTTGTTGCGGGTGTTGAGCAGGGAGAGGGCGTGTTGGGCGGTGGCAAGGCAAGCGAGGTGGTTGAGGAGGGAGAGCTCGACCCAGGCCAGCTGGCACAGGGCTGAGAGGAGAAGGCGGCGGTGGGCGGAGGGTAGGAGAGGTGGGGGAGTGAACGGCTTCTGGCTGCTGCCACCGCCGCTGATGGCGCCACTGCTGCTGATGGTGCTGGTGCGGGTGCTGGTGCTACTGATGGTGCTGGCGGTGCTGACGGTGCTGGCGGTGCTGGTATGAGGGGGGTGCGAGAGCAGCAGGTGGATGGCGTTCTTGAGGCACATGCGTGCCAGGGGGAGGGGATCCAGCCCCAGAGAGGACGACAGAGAGAGCGAAAACGGCAGTGGCTGCTTAGAATGGCCGAACCCCGCTCTGTCTGTACTGACCGTTGCGTCACTGGTGGTACCACCGCTGCTGCTGCTGCTGCTACCGGCAGCAGTGCCACCATGGTGCCTAGGAGGAATGGCTGATGCTGCTTCTTGCTTCCCTGAATTGCCGTGAGTGACGCTCGCTCCTGCGTCCCCGCGGACTCGCCTCGCCATGAGATCAGCAAGCTCACTGAGAGCCGTCGATTCACCTGCACCAGCACCGCCCAGAGCCGTCAATTTGACTGCAGGGATTCCACCGCTGGTACTTTCAGCGAGGACCCCTGATTCGATCTTGTGTTGGGATCCATCGTCGCGTGTGCCAGCTGGCAGCAGGACATACTGCCACGTGTCGTCAGTCCTTCCGCCGCTCATCAGAGTCACCGCCATTCTGCTGGGTCCGAGAAAGTCTTGCTGCTTCTGATTATCGCTCCGATGCTGCTGCTTTTGATGATCATCCTGCTTCTGTTTCTGCTTCTGACGGTGCTTCTCCTGCTCCTGCTGCTCTTGATATTCATTCTGCCCCTCCTGCTGTTGCTGGTGGGTGAGAATGCAGCACTCTGACAGTCGAAGCCACAGCAGCGGCCAGTCGCAGAAGACGCGCGAAACCTCCTGGAAGCATCGTGCGGCCTTGACGGGATCGCCGCTGAGCAGCATCTGCAGGCCGAGCTGGTACACCAGCCGCGCCGCGTCGCCGTTGTTCTGTGCAAGCTGTGCTGACGTGTCGCGGCTGCGGATCATTGCGTCCACACCAGCTCCCTTTCTGAGACTGTCGCTATCCATTTCAAGTTGAGCCCGTTATCTTCGTGCGCTAAACCTACAAAACGCGGCTAAGAGCAGTTCAAATTGCAAGTCCAAAGTGGTCGACAGACCAAAGCGCTGATGCACTAGTCCGTGCCGGTTGTTGACTAAGTCCCACGCCTCGTGGAAGGGCTTTTGGCACGCAACCAGCGTTGGGTCTAGAACCGCTTTAGTATTCTCAGCTGCGACAACAGGCGTCTGGGCCCAAACCGGACCAAACCGGACTCTCTTGCCAATGAACTCAGGAGAATCCCGAAACCGCAACTATTTACTAGTTAGTCGACTTTCTTTGGCCCAGACTGCACTCCCTAGGACTCTGCTTCTAGAATCTAAGCGCGATGCAATGCGATTCCTCCCTACGTGCTTGTATAGGCCCCGTTCTAGAACCTAACACAGGTTCATTCGGATTGAAGTTATTTGCTGGCGTGATGTGGATTTGGCTGCTGGAAAGTTGCATACACTTCGCTAAAAATTTCGAGGAACTTTTAGCGCACAGCTGATGGTGCTTTAAGCGAGGATTTCCAGAATTAGCCTGAAATTTTGAGAATGCTTTGTCCCCTACAAATATCGATATTTGTACCATTCCACTTTTATGATCAGTGTTTGCACTGCAAACTGTAGAGCTACGCAGGTCTTCCTATTCCTGATTCGTTATAGCGTAGCCTCCGCTGCAAAGCTGATGGGTGCTGCTATCCCTGCGGTGCGCTGACTTGGCGCCGTTAGTTGTGTGTGGCGGCGGCGTAATTAGGCGAGTAAAGCTCCCAGCCCAGGAACCTACTAGGGGGCTCTTCCTCCTCCTTTACCTCGACTCCTAGCCTAGCCTAGACCCCACCCCACGCCAACAGAACCTCGAAACCGAACCGAACCACATTCAACGCCAGGCGAGCAACCTGATCTGAACCATTCCACTTTTGTGTCCGATTCGAACCACTTCCGTGTCTGATCCGTACCGTATCGTAGTTCTCCCGAAACACCACGGCGTAGTAGAGCAGTAGTTAATCGGCCAGGACAGCTCAGCAGCCAATAGAAGCTCCGCAGGGTTAGCTCTCATGACGCTCGTCGCGCTATGCCGCCGCGCTACGACCAGCATCTGCTGTAACACCGGAACAGTCCCACCCCTACGTGGCTACAATAACGGGGCGTATAATAACGGAGCGGTGTTTTCGCGGATGACTCTTGTCTGTTCCTATAGCAGCGGACTTTCTTCCCTCGCTCGAGGCCGAGCCGCGATCGGCTCTAAGCTCCATCATAGTAGCCATAGCCACGTGGCGACTCAATGCCACGTGGCTCGATTATCCATCACTGCCAGCTCCTCTGCCAGCTCAGCAGCGACCGTGTCCACGTCTGCCACGTCAGCAGCCCCCGTGGCGCTAGACCCGTCGTACGGGAGTAAGGAGGTGATTAAAGTCGACACGCGCGTATACCAATACATCCTGGAGCACACCCGAGAACCCGAGGTGACTATAAGCGGCGTGACTTGGTGGTGTGACTAAAAGAGGTGTGGATATAAGAGGTGATTATGGGTTTGGGATGTGTGGGGTGTGTCACAGGCTTCCAGCAACGCTTTTGGAAGAATAGCTTTCCGTTCTTGCCCCATTCACCCTCTGCTGCACTCTCACTCTCCTATTCTCTCCCTCTGTCCCGTCCTCTCGTTACTCTACCCATGCCCAGTAACCGTGCCCACTATCCTCCTGGCCCCCCGCATGCCCCCTCCCTGCCCATATCCCCCTCTTCTTCCCATCTCCTCTTCCCGTGTCTGGCAATTCCTGTCAATTTTATCATGTCTTCTTCCCATCTCTTCTTCCCTCGTCCCCCTGCCTTTCTTTTCTCGTGCAGATTCTTGCCGAGCTGAGGAGGGAAACTGCAACCATGATAGGCAAGGAGATGCAGGTGAGGGGTAAGGTCATGACTTATACCCGCTATAAGCAGGGGATGCTCGTCTATTCGTCATAAGCAGGTGCAGAATGCAGATTCTAGCCGAGCTGAGGAGGGAACCTGCTACCATGATAGGCAAAGAGATGCACGTGAGTTGAGGAACTAGGTTATAATGCATACCTGATATAAACAAGGGGTGGTCGTACCCGTTATAAGAGGGTGCAGAGTGTAGTAGAGTTGAGGAGATAGACGGCTGTTGTCATATGCGACGAGGTGCAGGTGAAGACATGCCTTATACCCGCTTTTATATGCACGTTATAAGCAGATTCAGAACAGGGGTTGTCTCGTTTATGCTTATTGCGGTTAACTGGGCAGGGCATGCATTTTAGAGGAGAACTTGGGGGGAGTGAGGTGAGGGGGGTTGCGGGTGAGAAGGGTGACCTTTCCTCACAACATGGGTGCGATGCGAATTCATGGGAGCAAGGCAGTACTGTCATGCTCCCGTTCACCCATGACCAACCTCACTTTCCCCCTTATCCCGGCCTATCCCGTCCTATCATGCGCTGTCCCATCCCACCCCATCCCATCCCACCGCATCCCATCCCACCGCATCCCATCCCATCCCATCCCATCCCATCCCATCCCATCCCATCCCATCCCATCCCATCCCATCCCACCCCATCCCACCCCTTCCCATCCCATCCCATCCCATCCCATCCCATCCCACCCCATCCCACCCCTTCCCATCCCATCCCATCCCATCCCATCCCATCCCATCCCATCCCATCCCATCCCATCCCATCCCATCCCATCCCATCCCATCCTATCCCATCCCATCCCATCCCATCCCATCCCATCCCATCCCATCCCATCCCATCCCATCCCACCCCATCCCATCCCATCCCATCCCACCCCATCCCATCCCATCCCATCCCATCCCATCCTATCCCATCCCATCCCATCCCATCCCATCCCATCCCATCCCATCCCATCCCATCCCATCCCATCCCATCCCATCCTATCCCATCCCATCCCATCCCATCCCATCCCATCCCATCCCATCCCATCCCATCCCATCCCATCCCATCCCATCCCACCCCATCCCATCCCATCCCATCCCACCCCATCCCACCCCATCCCATCCCATCCCATCCCATCCCACCTGTTCTACCACACCACCACCCCTTCTGCAGGTGTCTCCAGAGCAGGGAGCGTTCTTGGCCATGCTGGTGCGGCTTATGGAAGCAAGGGGCGGGTAGTGTGGCTGTGCGCACACATACGCTGCTTTTGAGTCGACTCAAAGGTAGTGTGGCTGTGCGCACACATACGCTCATGCTCTTGTCTCTCTGCCTGCCTGCCTGCCTGCCACCATCCCTGCAGGTGTCCCCGGAGCAGAGAGCATTCCTGGCAATGCTGGTGCGGCTCACGGGAGCCAGGCGCTGCATTCACCATTCACACACCCTTACTTGCTTGCCTGCCATGCCATGCCACCACTCCACTCCCCTGCAGGTGTCCCCAGAGCAGGGAGCATTCCTGGCCATGCTGGTGCGGCTCATGGGGGCCAGGCGCTGCATTCACCATTCACACACCCTTACTTGCTTGCCTGCCATGCCATGCCACCACTCCACTCCCCTGCAGGTGTCCCCAGAGCAGGGAGCATTCCTGGCCATGCTGGTGCGGCTCATGGGGGCCAGGCGCTGCATTCACCATTCACACACCCTTACTTGCTTGCCTGCCATGCCATGCCACCACTCCACTCCCCTGCAGGTGTCCCCAGAGCAGGGAGCATTCCTGGCCATGCTGGTGCGGCTCATGGGGGCCAGGCGCTGCATTCACCATTCACACACCCTTACTTGCTTGCCTGCCATGCCATGCCACCACTCCACTCCCCTGCAGGTGTCCCCAGAGCAGGGAGCATTCTTGGCCATGCTGGTGCGGCTCATGGGGGCCAGGCGCTGCATTGAGCTGGGCGTGTACACGGTGAGCCTTGCGGCTGTGCGGTGTGCTGCGGTGTGCTGTGGGCGGCGGGCTGGGTATTTTATGCATTGAGTTGGGCGTGTACACGACACGGTGAGGCTTGGGACCACGGCTGCTGTGGTGAGGCTTGGGACCACGGCTGCTGCGGTGAGGCCTGGGACCACGGCTGCTGTGCGCATTGTTGCAGTGTGTTGCTTCCCCCTTCCGCCTCCCCCCTCATCCTTCCGCCTCCCCCCTCATCCTTCCGCCTCCCCCCTCATCCTTCCGCCTTTCCCCACTCCTCCCCTCCCTCTCTCCCTCCCCCTCCCCTTCTCCCTCCTCCATATCGCTCCCCCCTCCTCCCTCTCTCCCTCCCCCATCCCCTTGCCCCGCTCCCTCCCCTCTACCCTTCCCCGCTGCTCCGTGGCTGTCTCTTGCTTATGTCACACTTTGCTTATGTCACACTTTGCTTATGTCTCACTTTGCTTATGTCTCACTGTGGTGGTGCTGTGCGCTGTAACAACTTGACCAGTCCAGCCCTTCTTGCGCCACACCTGTTTGCCCATCGTCCTCCCAACCCAAGGGCCACTCTCCTCCCTCTCGGTGACTTGGACACTTTCTCCTCACGGTCTGCTGGTGGCGTGTGAGCGGGTGCCTCACACGTTTGTCTCATTCCCTCTGTGCCGCACACGCTCGCCCAGACCTCTTGTGTCTCTCGCCCATCCCCCTTGTGTCGCTCGCCCATCCCCCTTCTGTCGCTCGCCCATCCCCCTTGTGTCTCGTCGCTCGCCCATCCCCCTTGTGTCGCTCGCCCATCCCCCTTGTGTCGCTCGCCCATCCCCCTTGTGTCGCTCGCCCATCCCCCTGGTGTGGCACGCCCATCCCCCTTGTGTCGCTCGCCCATCCCCCTGGTGTCGCTCGCCCATCCCCCTTGTGTCTCGTCGCTCGCCCATCCCCCTTGTGTCTCGTCGCTCGCCCATCCCCCTTGTGTCTCGTCGCTCGCCCATCCCCCTGGTGTCTCTTGCCCATCCCCCTGGTGTGGCACGCCAGGGCTACTCGTCCCTCTCGGTCGCGCTGGCATTACCTTCCGACGGCCTGCTGGTGGCGTGTGAGCGGGTGCCTCACACGTTTGCAGTGGCGCAGCGATTCTACGAGAAGGCTGGTGTCAAACACAAGGTGTGACTCTAGCGAGGGCTGCTGTAGTGAGTGAGTGAGTGAGTGGAGCACAGGTGTGCGTTTGTGACTCTAACAAAGGCTGATTCATGATTGATTGTAACAAGACAGGGTGTGACTTGCACAGACTGTGACAATCTAGCAAGACCCTCTTCTTCACCATTCCCCCACTCACTCACGCATTCTGCTCTGTCTACCCCACTCACGCATTCTGCTCCGTCTACCCCACTCACGCATTCTGCTCTGTCTACCCCACTCACGCATTCTGCTCCGTCTACCCCACTCACGCATTCTGCTCTGCAGTACTAAACCCTCTGTTTCGGCCCCCTCCAACCCCCTCTTACTGCTTCAACGCCACGTCTTCCTCTACCACCTCTCAACGCCGCCTGCCCTCGCGTACTCTTCAACCCCCCCTGGCCGTGCTGCAGGACACGTGCTGCAGGACACGTGCTGCAGGACACATGCTGCAGGACACGTGCTGCAGGACACGTGCTGCAGGACACGTGCTGCAGGACACGTGCAGAAGCTGCACCTTCTCCCTTCGCTCCAACACGTGTTGTGTTTGCTTCCCTGCCCCACACGCATCACCCCACATCACCAGGTAGCCCCCCGGCTTTGCCTGGCACAGGAGGACACGCCGCAGCAGCTGCAGCGCCATCTCCCTCTCTTTTCCCTCCTCCTGCTTCTGCATGCCCCTTGCCATTTCGCCTCCCACACCCACGCCACCAGGTAGACGCACGGCTGGGCCTGGCGCAGGACACGCTGCAGCAGCTGCTGGAGGAAGGGCAGGCAGGCAGGTGAGAGCAGAGCCACAGTGGCTTGCGCGTGACCTGTTCACACGCCACAGTGGCTTGCGCATGACCTGCTCACACGCCACAGTGGCTTGCGCGTGACCTGCTCACACGCCACAGTGGGTTGCGCGTGACCTGCTCACACGCCACAGTGGCTTGCGCGTGACCTGCTCACACGCCACAGTGGCTTGCGCGTGACCTGCTCACACGCCACAGCATCCCATCTATCCTCCACGCCCCACCGGGTGGACACGTGGTTAGGCCCGGCACAGGACACGCGGTTAGGCCCGGCACAGGACACGCGGTTAGGCCCGGCACGCGGTTAGGCCCGGCACAGGACACGCTGCAGCAGCTTGAGGAAGGGCAGGGGGGCAGGTGAGACTACAACCACAAGGGAGGTGAGACTGCACCAGTGTGCAGCAGCTGGTGGAACCACAAGGGCGCAAGTTATGGTGTCATGTCAGCATCATAGATCCACCAAGCAACTTCATGCGTTCTTTCATTTCATCAAGTTGTGGAGGTGTTGTGTTGCCAGCAGATCATGTGCCGCCACCTTGTGTCGTCTCCCACCACCTTGTGTCGTCTCCCACCACCTTGTGTCGTCTCCCACCCATGCCCTTTAAGCCGACTCAAACGACACCGTCTCACTCACTTCTCTTCTCCATTCCCTCTTTCCCCGGGTTATCCCAGCTTTGACGTTGTGTTTCTAGATGCGGTAAGCGGATGTACCAAGCAACAAGCGGGTATACTGAGAATACTAAATATTTCTGCTCACCTTTTCACCCACTCCTCCGTTACTAGTCTCCTAGTGTTTCTCCTCCGCACCCATCATTCACGCCCACTCCTCCCTTCCCTCTCTCCTCGGCTCATTGCAGCTTTGACTTTGCGTTCCTGGACGCGGACAAGCGCATGTACCGAGACTACTACGAGCTGCTTCTCACCCTTGTGAGTCGAAGTCTGTTAATAAATTCCATACCTCGCTGTAACGATTGTTAGTTAACTAGAGCCTCAACGCAGTTACTTCAGATGCACGTTCATTCGTTTCTCAAGTGATGGGATCTGTAGCATTCGGTGACTGACACCCATCCGCTCCTTGAACACGCTCTAATGAATGACCATGTAGACACTGGAACATCTTTCCATGCGTGCCTCTATGGGATGTTGACGTGAAAAGTACACTCATTTCACGTGGCTATCTTTCCATGCATGCCTCTATGGGATGTTGCCATGCTGCTATTGACGTCGTTGTCCTGGCTAAGTATTTCGGTGATGCAAACAATCCAATTCACACTGGAGCTGGATAGGCCTCCATGCATGCATGCAAGCCTCTATGAGATCCATGCTGCCATGCTGCTATTGATGTCGTTGACCTGGTTCTGAGGCGCCTCAGAAGTTGTCCCGTCCCGCAAACACCCCAATTCACCATGGAGCTTGATGAATGTGTCTCCATGCATCCATGCATCCATGCATCCATGCATCCATGCATCCATGCATCCATGCATCCATGCATCCATGCATCCATGCATGCCTCTATGGGATCCATGCTGCCATGCTGCTAATGACTGTGTTGAGGTGTCTCTGGATTTTGGTGTTGTTTCAGCCCTCACATGCTGAATGATGCCGATAATCCAAAAATACCACACGGCTTGCTGCGTTTCGAATCCATCATTACTCCGCAAGAGGCTACTATTCCTCACCACAACCCTGCCATCCTCCCCCACACATGCCCGTCCTGCTGCCAGCTGAGGCCAGGGGGTCTCCTGGTGGTTGACAACGTGCTGTGGCATGGTCAGCTGGCTGATCCTCAGGTGAGTTTCCAGGTGATTTCATCAATTCATCTGCTGTGTGAAAGTTCTCTAACTCTGGTGATATCAGGTGAAAAGCCGCCAACATGTCAACGGCACTTGAGCCATGCCCATGCCCATGCCCATGCCCATGCCCATGCCCATGCCCATGCCCATGCCCATGCACATGCCCATGCCCATGCCCACATCCATGGTCAATGGCACTTGAGCCATGCCCATGCCCATGGTCAATGTCACTCTTGCTCCTTCTGCCACCTGGCCTCTTGGGGCATGCCCATTGCTCTCTGCTGCTCCCCTCCTTGCTGTTTGGTGCTCCTGGCATTTAAATGGCATGTCAAGAAAAAGACTGCATATAACGTGGCTCACAGTTGCAGATCTACATGAGGGGTGCATGATGCTTTTTTCCTTTGTGCTGGTGCATTGGTGGAAGTATTCGTTTACCGTGCATCAAACTTGCCCTCTATTGTTTTGCAACTACATTTAATTCTCAGGTTACTGACCGCAAGACGGAATACCTCAGGGCATTCAACAAATTCATTCGTGATGATCCTCGGATCCATCATAGCATTGTAAGTGAAATGGAGTGGAAATTTCGTAGCATTTCCTCTGCTTGCTTGTACCACTTTCTTGTACCATTCTGCATGGTGATTGTCTGTACTTTGTCATATGCCTGATCGACTGCCTTGGTGTTTTAAGTATAATTCCACTCATCTCGCTTCTTGCAACGTGCAGGTGCCTGTTGGAGACGGAGTGGCATTATGCCAAAAATCATAACTCCATTGTGTACACTTTTTTTTTACAAGCTTTAAAAGTGCATTGCACAACTTATCCCGCTAAACCACGAGACATTGTGTACTCGACATAATCCCGTAAACCTCGCCATCCTACCACCCGCCTCATAATATTTTACAACAATTCACGCTTGCATCGTCACCGTTTTTTCCGCCGCCATCCGCGCTGCGCGACACGTCTTGGACGCAGTAGCGGTAAGCTTCTCTCGCCGCAAGTCCCTGAACGTTACTGCTGGGGTCGGCAGCGTGTTTTCTCGCATAGGCCACGCGTAAGGAGGGAGTGGATTGGAAGCCCAGGTAGTGCTTTCCCGTGCTATGCCGGGAGTGTAACCATTTCAGCAGTAACCGCACTCCTGTTTTCGCCATGGGAATCGCCGCGGTGGGGTCGATTGCCGCTACAAGACCGTCCCTTGTCCTGCGATGCCGCAATGCGAGTAGTATACCCGTTAAAAGGCCGTCGCAATCTCTTCTCATTCAACTGCCCACGTGGCGATCATTAGCCTCTCCGCGACCCGAGACATTCGATCCGCCCAACGGACCGCGCAGCCTCTCAGCCAGCCGCGCCCGCCACGAGTTTCGCGACTCACGATTAAGGCTCTTCAAGTTATCACTTACTCCCAACTTACCTCTCTCCCGATTGTCCAATCCAATGCTAAGTAGACTGGTTGCTTCGTCAGGGGTTATGAGTCTCGCGGCGACTGTGCCGTCCACGCAAGAGGCAGAGGTGAGAGCGGAGGCGGTAACCTGTGGAGAAAAAGAGGGAGCTACCGCGGGCGGCGCTGACGGGGAAGACGGAAGTTTCGCGGCGAGGAGAGAAAGGAGTGAGAAAGAGGAGATTGAGGAGAGGGGAAGTGTGGAAGGGACAGTGACAATGGCGGCGTATGATGGACGGGAAGGAGGGGAAGTTAGAGAGGACGCCGAGGGAACAAATGGGGTAGGAGAGGCTGAGGACGGCGATCTGAGGGCCAGGCGCAGGAGCAGACGCGCAGAGAGAAAGGCAAGAAAAGCCCAGTCAACCGAGTCAACGGAGTCAACTCCAAGGGGCATGTCCGAGTGGCGCACGCGCCCGCTCGTCCCGCACGGCGCGTCCCAGTGGCCGCAGATCCAATCCCTGGCCGCCACGTCAGCAGGCGCCAGCCTGTCAATCGACGCGATTTTTGCCGCCCTAGGCCTCCCGCCACTCGCGGACGGCCATCCGCAGCTGCCGGTGCGCGTTCGGCAGCACGTGAACCCCTTAAAGACGTCTCTAATGGCGCCGCCGCCGCCCGTGGACTGGGCGGCAGTGTATGAGGACCCGTCGCTGCCGCTGGTGGTGGACATTGGGTCGGCGAGTGGGCGGCTGGTTTTGGCGCTTGCTGTGAGGGACTGGAGATGGCGCGCGCAGCAACAAGGAAACGAGGGCGAGCAAGGAGAGGAGGGGCAGGAAAAGGAGGAAAGGGAGGAGGGGGGCGGGTCAGATGCTAAGGCGGCATCACCACCATCATCACCGGTACTTTCGTCATCACCAGCCACACTACCATTAGCATCAGCAACTTCGCCACTGCTACTGTCGCCGTCGTTCCTTCCCGCCCCGCCGCTCAACTTCCTTGGGTTCGAAATCCGCGACAAGCTCGTGCAGCGCGCCGACACGTGGCGCCGCCAGCTGGCGCTGCGCAACGCGCACTTTGTCGTCGCCAATGCCACGTCAGCGCTCGAATCCGTGCTGGCGACTTATCCGGGACCACTAGTAGCTGTTTCCATCCTCTGCCCCGACCCGCATTTTAAGAATAAGCACCGGAAGCGGCGGGTGGTGCAGCGGGGTTTGGTGGAGGCGATTGGCCGGGTTTTAGTGCCAGGTGGACATGTTTTTGTGGAGTCTGACGTGGAAGAGGTGGCTGCTGACATGTACCGGCAGTTTGCGGGGCATGGGAGGGGAGGAGGGGAGGGGTATGCTGGGGATGAGAGGGGGAGAGGGAAGAGCGAGGGTGGGGGAGGGGAGAGTGAGAGCGAGGGAGAGGAGAGCTCCACATATATCAAAGGTGTGGCAACGGTGAGATTTGTTCCGAGCGACCTTGTTGCAGCAGGAGGAACGGGTGTGGGGGCGGAAGGAGAGGAAAGTGTGTGGCAGGAGCGGGCAGGTGGGGGGAGCGCAGGGGAGGGGAGCGCAGGGGAGGGGAGCGCAGGGGAAGGGAGCGCAGGAGAGGCAATAAGGTGGCTGGATCACAACCCCTTGGGAATGCCGAGTGAGAGGGAGGTGGTGGTGCTGCTGCAGGGCTCACCCATGTACCGCGCTCTCTTTGTTAAGCAATGAGCTTGCTTTGAGTCGAATGAACAAGGCTTATGAGTCAACTTATTACGGTAGTCATCTTGCTGCTGCAGGGCTCTCCCATGTACCGTGCTCTCTTTGTTAAGCAATGAGCTTGCTTTGAGGCGACTTGACTGAAACTGGCTTCTGTTCTGTCGACTCAACAGTCATCTTGCTGCTGCAGGGCTCACCCATGTACCATGCTCTCTTTGTCAAGCAGTAGGCAGCTAGGCTCCTAGCAGCAGGAAGGAATGCATTGTTTCATTTAGTATTTGCTAATCTCTTTATTAAACATCTACCGCACCCAGGGCTCACGATTTTAATAGAAAGCCAACATTTCGTCCTTTATGCGATGTTAAGATGGATGGGCGGTAAGGAATGCCGAAAACTCCTTACACATCCCATCTTTTGCGAGGATATGTGCATGACTTACGGTTAATTTAGAATTAAACTTTCTTGAAGTGTACCCTGAAGGAAACACAACTTATCAGCACGATTGAGATTGTGATTTCCAGTGCTGAGGGGGTTCGGAATCTTCGGAATGAAAATCGCTGTCAGAAGATTTGCCCGTACACCCACCACCACTCGCTGTTCCAAGTTGTCACACCTCTCGCTCAGAACCCCGCGTCCATTCATTCCCCTCGCATCCCCCTCGTCGAATCATCTCGCAACGCGTCGCGCATCCCTCCCCCAGTAGTGCGCGATCAGTCTCCGCGGGTGAGTGAGATCCCAGGTGCAGCTCAATGAATCACTCGAAGAACGGCGTGTTGAGAGATTCAAAGCGGTGAATACAGAGGACTCTACAGTTGGGGGGTTCCTGATTCCTCCTGAGTGAACCAACACAATTCGTGCTTGATGGGTGGTGGAAAACAATGAAGCTGGCCATTGCGCAAGATACAACGAGGTGCTGCCGCCCTCTTATCCGTCCGATGATTTTCCATCACCAGCTCTCATGCCGCCCGCCGGGCGGGTTTGAGAGACAGCGTGCGACGAACTGCACCGCGGCAAACGCACCAAGTCCCGATTTGTTTCACGGGTTCCACGGATGACGTGGCGTCGTTTCCGTCACAAGCACTTACGGGCATAGTCCTAGTGCACCATTCCATCCATGTTCACGGCGAGTCGGTTGAGTGCACGTAAAGTTTGATAGGTCAGTTTCAATGCACCTTCCAAAAGGCCTTCACGAGCTACCTACTGTATTCCTTGCCTGAGTCAATTCGAAATGTCAGAGCAACATTTGTCGACGTGTGATCAGTTTCCTCCGACGCCACGCTACTAGCATCTTCAAACTGAGATCCAGCTCAGTCCTTCGACAGTCGCAGTCTACCCGAGTTTTCCCCGAGCAGCTCTGGCCATGGCTGACTCAAACGAGCCGTACGTGGTGGTGGGAAGCCAGTACTGCCTGCCGGAAGAGTCGGTTCTTATACTGAAGGAAAAGATGTGGTCGCTGCGTGAGAAGGCCGAGATCCGCGACGGTCAGGAACAACTGGTGTTCAGGACCGAGGAAAAGTACGTAAATTGCGACTACATAGCGACGTTCCAATTTCGCCTACTCAAGGTCCAAAGTTCGCATAATAAAACACGGAGAAAAATCCGTGACCACCCTAATGAGTGGCTCCGCATCCTCGCCGCGTTTCCCAATGCTTATCACCAATGTGGCAGGGCATGGGATATCAAGGAGCGCAAGACCATTTTCAACGCGCAGGATGAGCCCGTTTGCTCCATGATTAGCAAGGTGTTCTCCCTCAGCCACACCACGTACCTCTGCGCTGGCGCCGACGCGGAACCCGACAACGCGTTGCTCACCGCCAAGAGCGTCGTGCTGACCTGGTCACCAATTCTCAATGTGAGTGTCACTGAGTTGTTTCTTCATAGCTTGTGAAAATTAAAAGAGGCAATTGGAGCCGTTCTTTCAAGTAGATTGTAGGGCCAACCTTGATGCAAACGTTCGCATGGCACACCATCAATGCTATATCTTGATGCTGCTTACACTGAGCGTATGTACAGTGAGTTAACGTTTCTTTCTCTTATGTATTCAAGCTTAGGGTGGTGTAACTTTCTCCTTATCCCATCCGTTTTTGTTTGATTCTTGTTCAGGTTTTTCTGAAAGGGAACACGTCAGATGATGCACCTGACATCATTCTCAAGGGAAATTTCATTCAATACGACTTTACTGTACGTCCTTGCAATGGCTGTCAGCTTGTAGGCCAGCGCGGTCTGTCTTGTTTTCTTAACTGTGTCTGTTACCTGTTTTATTACGTCCACCTACTGCATCACTGCATTGAGAAATCAGATGCCTGTGTTCTCGTTTTCCAGAATGCTCCGAAAGCTGGGGTTTAAGAGAATATGTAGCGTGCTTTGCATATGTTAGTATGACGGGTTTCTCTTCTCCCTTCCCTACACTTGCAGATTACCACTTCTAGCGGTCGTCTCTTGGCAACGGTGGACCGTAAGTTACAGGCCAAGGATATTTTCTTGGCGACTCAAACATACGCGGTGCACATCAAGCCCAATGTGGACAGGGCTCTTATTCTGGGCCTTGTTTCCATTGCTGACAACATCTTCGTCAACAGAGAAGATGACAAGTAGGTCTGCTCCTTTACAGCTGTTGTAGTCCATAATTGATTTGTGGTAACTGCTGATAAAGGTACTGTTACCGTACCATACCGCAATTGCCTGGATACCGTAGTTGATGAAGACTGATCTAAAATCATTTATTGGTAGCTTATCCTTGTAACAGAGAAATTTTAAATGGGAACCTCCTAATACTGTTTTTAGGGGCTTGGCCTGGTTTGATTATTGTAGAAGAATTCAGTGCTTACCTTTGTTGTGAGATTCTGTTTTCTGTAAAACGTTTTGTTTCTTTAGCTGATTATCGCTGTATTGCCTTGGGAGTGACGGCACGTGGCTATTCTATTGGTCGTCCGATTTTCATCAATCACCGATTTCCCCTCACCGAGTTCTGTTCATTTACCTCCGGACCGCATCGCACTCACTGATCAGGAAAAACACTGCCACCTCCGAATTGTTTCCGCACAGTACAGAGGCTGTGCCTCCGATGTTGCCTAGGATCCAGTCCACATTCAGATAAGCGTTTTTAGCACACTAGCATATAAGCGCCAATCCCGCGCCAATGACTGGCCGTTCACGGCATCGCGTGTACCGTACATGCCCGCGCGTTGTCTGCTTTGCTTCCCGCCGCCTGCCTTCCTGGCACTTTCTCCTTTGTCACGAGACACACGCAGCTCACTCGTCTGTTTCGTCAGTGATGTCCGATCATACTCTCGCGCGTGAAACCAGCAAGCCTTTCATTCATAACTCTCGAAAGCTTCCGCGTCGCGAGTAGTTAGGCTGCACATTATGATGTCTACGTGGAGTTCCTGATCTCAGTACAATAGCTTCCTGGCAGTTCTTTTCACTATTCGCTGATATCGGTTGTTTTGTCTGTACTTTGTCTGATTCTTATATCCGAGCCCCCGTAAGAACGTCGTCACAGCGATTATTATCCGGAACTGGTGTAATGTTATATCCGAGCCTCAGCCTTTCCTGTAATCTACTTCTTCCGCGCCTCGACCGAGCCTTAGCCGAGGTTACCGACAGGCCGCGTTCTTATATCAGCGGCAACATGTCCGCATCGATTCCCCCCAATTACGTCGCCACGCCCCTCGCCAGTACCACGCCGGTCGTCGCCACTGGCGCGCCTGTCGCTACGGTCGCAACTGGCACGCCTGTCGCCAATCCTGTCGCCAATCCCGTCGCCAATGTCCCCATCCCGTCGCCCACGCCAACCGTCGGGCCGACGGAGCCGTACGTGGTGGTGGGGCTTCAGTACTGCCTCCCGTACGAGACGGTGCTTATATTGAAGGAGAAAATGTGGTCGCTACACGACAAAGCGGACGTATATGACACGCAAGGCCAGCTCTTTTTCAAGACCAAGGACAAGTAACTCTCTTGAGTCGACTCAGAAGTCAACCACTCTAAAGTTCGTTGTTGTTTTCATTTCTTGGTGGAGGGTGAGGGTAAGGAGGAGGGGAAATGGAAGGAGGGGGTGGGAAGGGGAAAAGGAGGGGGGGGAGGAAAGGGGAGGACGGTGTGAGAAAGAAAGAGTTTTTTCACGTGCAATTTTGTGGTCAAAGCTGGGCAGTTGCTGGTAACCTCAATCACCGTTGAGCATTCTCAACAGCATCTGTGACCGAGGTTGACTCACAGAGAAGAAACCTTCCAAAAACAGTCACGTCACACGGGATGTAACAGCCCTCCCTTTTTCTCTGTGTGTGTGCGTTCGCGTGTGTGTTCTCTTTCTCTGTTTTCCACTCTCTATGCCTTTTCTTCTTTTGTTTCTTTTCTCGCACCGCCTTCACGCAAGGCGTTCTACTGCCTGCCGGCCTTCTCGCCTGCCGGTGGCGGGACGGCCCAGGGCGAGGCGGTCTACTCACAGACGAGCAAGGCCTTCTCCCTGCTTTCCCCCCTCCTCTCCCCCCCCACATTCGCGCAGGGCGTTCTCGTGGCGCAACCGCAAGACAATCTTCAACGCCCAGGACGAGCCGGTGTGCTCGCTGACCAGCAAGGCCTTGTCGCTGCACGACGAGACCTACCTGTGCCCGGGCGCCAGCGTGGATAAACGTGACGCCCTGCTCACTGCCCGAAGCAAGTTCTTCTCCTGGACTCCCATCCTCAATGTGAGTGCGTGAGCGAATGGGTGAGTGAGGGAGGAAAGGAGGCAGTGAGGGAGTGAGGGAGTGAATGAGTGAGTGAGGGAGAGTGAGCGAGCGCAAGGCCATCTTTCAAGCTCCAGGACGAGGTGGGACGCTCTCCTCACTGCCCGGAGCAAGTTCTTGTCCTGGAAACCCGTCCTCAATGTGAGTGCGGGAGTGAGCATCGAGCATCAGTCCATGAGAGGATCTTGAGGCGCTTAACACACGCTGCTCAGTTTCCAACCATGAGCAAGTTTTTAACCTGAACACCCATTCCTATTGCGAGTGCATGAGGGAGGGAGAGAGTGACTGGGTGAGGAATGAAGGAGCAGCGAGCGAGCCAGGACAAAATCCCTTTACTGCACTCCTCTTTAATGTGAGTGAAGGGGGGAAGGAGGGACAGAGAGAGTGTGGAGTGAGAGTGAGCTGTGTGGTGGGGTAGGGAGTGAGCATTGAGCAGGGTTTTCAAAGCGCTGCTCACTTCCAGGAGCAAGCTCTTTTCCTGGTTCTTCATTCTTTATGTGATTGCGCGAGTGAGTGAGAGAGCGACGGAGCGAGGGAGTGAGTTAATTTGTGAGTGAGTGAGTGCGCGAGGAGTGAGCTATCACTGAGAGAGAGAGAGAGTGAGTGAGGGAGTGAGCAGGGTGTCAGTCCGTGAAAGGTGATTTGAGGCATCTCAAAAGAGCTGGTGACTGCCAGAGCGTGTTCCTTTCCCTGGAAACCTGTTCCCAGGGCAAGCGAACGAGTCGGTGAACAAGCGAGCGAAAGAGTGAGAGAATGAGTGAGCGAGGGAGGGAACGAAACGCCAGATTCTGGCACTACTCCAGGTTTTGAGTGGCCAAAATGTGTCACTTCTCCAGGGTTTGAGTGGCCAAAATGTGTCACTTCTCCAGAACCAGGTGCTAAGCTGCAGGTTTTGATCTGAACGCGTATCCTTTTCCGTTCTTCTTGCCATGCTGTTCCACGTCTCCGCAGATCTTTCTGAAAGGGAATTCAGTTGACAACAAGCCAGACATCGTTCTCAAAGGCGATTTTTTTCAGCACGAGTTCACTGTATGTATTCAGGCAGCCAGTTTCCCGTGTGTGCGTGAGAATCTTTAAGCCAAGATAGACACTCAAACATGCGAGCTGAGATCTTTGATCCCCTGTCCCCCGCCCTGGACATTCTTTCTTCGATTCTCCCACCTGTATCACAGTACATGTGATGTGCTGTGCACACGTATCACAGTGATTGTCCCTAACTTTTCTTTGGCACAGGGAAGCAACCCTACTGTGCTGGGTACTCCCATCTCAGTCAGAATAGCTGGGCCTGCCCCTATGCTTGCTCCATTGATCGGGTCAACATCGGCAGCAGGCTTGAGTTGATGCAGGTGGATAGGAAAGGGACGTGCAGACAAGTGGAAAACTGTATGGGCAGGCCACAGGCTCTCACTGTGCCAGGCATACCCAGCTGAATATCTCCAACCGACCTTCTCCTACCTTTTCCCCCATGCTTGTTCTTTGCTCAGATCATGAGAAGCAGCGGGCTCATGTTGGTGCAGGTAGAGAGGGACATCTGGTCGGCCAGGGAGTTGATGCATGAAGCCCAACATGCCTGATGCATCTCTGCTTCTCCGCTTCTCCATGTGCTTGCTCTATTGCTGAGATCGCGACAAGTAGCGGGCTTATGCTGGCGCAGTGGAGAGCGTCTAGAGCGTCCGGCACACGTGCTTCAAACCCAGTGGATCCTTCTCCTGCGTTGTCCCCGTGCCTGCGCTGTTGCTCAGATCATGGCAAGCAGCGGGCTGGAGTTGGTGGAGATGGAGAGGGACCTCTGGTCTGGTCTGCCAGAGATTGGTTCTTCAAGCTCAATATGCCTGTCGCCTCTCTTTCCCTCTCCGTCTTCCTGTGCTTACTCTCTGTTCTCAGATCACCACGAGCAGTGGACTTCTTTTGGCGCAGGTGGAGAAGAAGGACATCTGGTCTGCCAGGGAGTGGGCAACGTGTGAACCCCAACACACCTGATGCCTCTTCCCCCCCGTTCCTGTCCTTTCCATGCTGCTGATACCTTTTTGTTGTTTCTCAGATCACCACAAGCAGCGAGCTTCTGTTGGCACAGGTGGAGCGGGACATTTGGTCTGTCAGGGATTTGGTGCAGAAGCTCATCATGCCTTGATGCCTTTCCGTCCCTGTTCCTGTGGCTGTCCCCGTGCTTGCTCTATTGCTCACATTGCTGAGATCACCACAAGCAGCGGGCTTCTGCTGGCGCAGGTGGAGAGGGACATCTGGTCTGTGAGGGATTTTCTGAGCACGCACACTTATGCTGTGCGCATCAAGCCAAACGTTGATATGCTCTTCCTCCCCTGTACCTGTGCTTTCTTTGTTGCTCAGATCACCTCGAGCAGCGGGCTTCTGTTGGCACAGGTGGAGAGGGATATCTGGTCCGTGAGGGATTTTCTGAGCACGCACACGTATGCTGTGCGCATCAAGCCAAACGTTGATATGGCTCTGATTTTAGCGCTCGTTGCCATGGCGGACACCATCTTTGTTAATAAGGAGAACGATGATAATGACTAGCCGCTGAGACTGCTTCTGGGTATGGTATGGTAATGCCTGAATTAACAGCTCTATTACTACGATGCCTCTCAAATGTGATGAGTAAGGTGATACGGTACTGTGAATGCATGTATATTATGTATTTATTCAAGTACCTGATGTGCTGTAGAATGCACCTCAATCAAGCCAAATCTTGCCGATGAATGAAAGGCTGCCTAGTTGGAGTACGACTTGGTCGGTTTGCTTATTTGAAACGCATCTTGATGAACTGACATACGACAACCAGGAGAAGTTGCTTCAATCCTTGCCTTGCAGGGACGTCAGATGGGGTATGGCACTTTTCAGACCTGATTTCTTTTGTTCCTCCGAACCTGTAGTAAAAATATAAATCTGCACTCCTATTTTGTAACAGTTGGTCCTCTCGGTCAAACCCCTCCAACCAAACTGGCGTGTGCGTTTGGTTTGGTCAGCAACGTCAACAGACAACAGGTGGTTTGGGGTACTAAGGAATTAATGACGTGGCGCCTGCTTTGCCAGCGCCTAACAGATACACCTAATTTTCGCGCCATTTTGTTACGTGTCTGTTACTTTCGCCAGCGCGGAGTAGAAATGGCCATCTTCAGCCTTTCATTCCCCAGATTTTCGTTCTGATTCTAAGCAGCGCAAGCCCCAGATACTGCCAGACACCTTCCTTCCACCACCGTTTGTGCGTAGTACGATCGTATAGCGTCGATAGCAATATCATTTACCTATTTTTCCTATCTGAAACAAGCGTTGGAAACCCTCATTGCCTTGCATATCCGTTCTTCCATCCTTCCGGCCTTGACCATTCCCGCTTTCATCAATGGACGAGTCGCGCAACCGCTGCGTATCACCGCAGCCGCCGGCGCCTCCCGTCTCGATCCGTCGCAATCCGTTAGATCGAACGGCAGCCACTGAGTCGAATCATACGGCTGCTTGCATCGCGTGTTCGCCGTGCGACATTGATCGGCTGCCAGATGTCATCTTGCTGAGCATCATCCGCGTCATCAGTAGCAGCAGCAGCGGCAGCAGCAGCGCCCCTTCTTTGACCACCAGCAGCCACAACAGCGAAGCCGTTGATGGACCGGCGACGACAGGCATCGATGCAAATGGCAGTACTACTAGCAGCCGCGGCTCTCCATCAACAGAGCCGTGCCCTAACGCCATGACCATCACCACCCGCGATCGCTGGGGCTATAAGCAACAGCAGCAGCTGCCATGTAAAGACCCCACATGCTCCTGCCGCAAGGCAAATAGCACCGACGTCTCCCCCACCCCGCCGCTGCTCACGTGCGCGCTAGTCTGCCGCCGCTGGCTGCGCCTCTCTGAGAGTCTCCCGCGCGCCATCACTGTTTCCCCGGGCCTGCTATTACACCCCCGCTCCCTCCTGCGTACGCTCTCCGCCTTCCCCCACCTGCGCTCCCTCACGCTACACGGGGACTCTTGCCGAAGCATCAGCAGCAGCAGCAGAGGGACCGTCAGTGATTGGCTCATCGCTCGCCTGGCAGCGCTGCTGCAGCTGACGTCACTGTCGCTCGTTGGCGTTGCGGCAATCCCGAGGCTCTCCCCCTTGGCGCCCTCCCTACTGTGCTTGGAAATCCGTGGCGCAGGGGAGGGGGTGACGTGTCTCCCTGGAAAATCTCTTGGGCAGCTGACGTGTCTGCAGGAGCTGGTTTTGAGGGACTGCTTGGCGCTGCGGCAGCTTCCAGAGTCGCTTGCCCTGCTGCCGTCCCTGCAGCGCATTCGTGTAGAAAGATGCTATTCGGTGACGCTCGATGCTTGGAGAACGCCCAGGGACGGCTGTGGGCTGGCAGCTGTGCGTTTTCAGGGGGAGGATGGGGAACGTGGCGTGGGGGAAGGGCGAAGGAAGGGCATTGAATCTGACGATGCTCATAACGTGGTTGTTTCCATGGTGTCGGGGGGTGAGAGTGAAGGGGGGATGTGGGGGCAAGCTATGGGCAGCAACTGCCGCCTCAGTGGAGAAGGCGACAGCGGCGCCGACGTAAGAAGCTCCACCGCTGCCAAGAGAAGCAGCAGCAGCAGCAGCAGCCGTCACAGGTTGACAGTCAGAGTAAGCAGGGTGGTGGTGTCCCCACTGTCACGGCAGCAGTACAGCCGCGGCACCCCCTCTTCTCTTCCAAACTGCAACACCTCGAGCTTGCTGACGTGTCAGCCCTTCAGCACCTGCCACGTGGCATCCTCCAGCACCACTCGCT